>BTPG01000008.1:144535319-144542819 GCA_036245525.1 Semisulcospira habei
GTAAGGTCCAACATCGCAGACCAGCACACTTGCTATGTGATAGCGCAATGATGTATTCGTGTGTAAAGATGTCAACTGACTGGTAGATAGGATATGGCAATGATGTTCGTCCGTGGCCCAGCGGTTATGACCATGACTTCTGGCGTCACTTTGAGTGTGTAATATTCATTAACCCTTTGGCTGTCGGTAGCGATTTTTGTTGCGGTGATTCCTGCAGGAATCACCGCAAAAAAGTGGCTTCAGACAGCCAGAGGGTTAAGTTATTACATTGTCACCAGTGGTAACAACAACCCAAGCTCGTTATATACGTACATTAGTGACGAAGTGAACATTATGTAATAATATTACTTGTAATACGAGTTAGGCTTTGTCATTGGTTCTTGTCGCCTCTCGGGTCCGATCAGGGGTGTCAATGTTGGAGGTAAGAGTCTCGGGCTTTACATCTTCATTAATTCTTTTTGTATGAAATTGGTAATATAGGCCGATTACAACGCGTGCATATAGTTATTTTGTTGCGTAACCCACTCAGTTTTCATTTATTTACCTTTTTATGTCCCTTCTATTTTTAGGACGGGTCGTGGTGGGGCGAATTTAATAGCATGTCCATGATGTAAAAGGCGGGCAGGCTAAACCTCCCACAATTGAAGTAACAAGGTAAAAGTTATGTCATGTCTAGTTACGCTAACCTCGCTGCTGAAAGTACATTTGGCGCGAACCGCCGTATGTATGTATGTGTATGTCTGTGTGTGTGTGTGTGTGTGTGTGTGTGTGTGTGTGTGTGTGTGTGTGTGTGTGTGTGTGTGTGCGCGCGCGCGCGTATGTATGTAAACCAGAGAATCTCCGATATTGTTGTACACACAAGTTTGAAACTTGGCGAAATACTTTCTTAAAGGGGTGGCTAAGAGAGACTCCGAGCATATTGCAATTGAATTTCTCATTTAAGATATAAACAACCGTTTATATGAAGTCGGTTGACCCAGAGAGTGCATAATTTTTGTCATATTTACTTGAAGTTTTGGATATGGCTACTTTGGATACAGACATTGGATCAGTTCGTTAGCCAGCTTTGTATCCTTTTAACTTCTTTAGTAAAAATTAATTCTTTTCAGAAAATAATTAAAACTGGTCTGCCTCTGACATGGTTCTGTCCTGTAACGGAGAAATTTATGCAGGAAACCATGATTAAGATGTCGCCTGAAACGTGTGACCTCAACCGGTCCCCTATTCTCTTCTGCTTGAAATGTTACGGTGAGATTGTGCCAGCCAGAACAGAAATTGTAAACCAGTCTCTTAAAATAGGTGTTGTCCCATCATGTTTTAAAACTGCCATTATAAAACCTCTGTTAAAGAAGACCACTCTTGACCCAAATGTTCTGAGAAATTACAGACCTGTATCTAACCTCACATTTCTTTCAAAATTACTAGAGAAAATAGTTTTGTCGCAGTTATTCGAACATATCAACCCCCCACCCGGGTCTGCCCTGGGGGACTTGGGTGGGGTTAGGTATTTTTTAGTTCCCAGGGTCACCCTGGTCAGCCCCACAGGGTGGGTTTTTCTCTCTATTCTGGGGCATGTGTTTCTGTCTACCCTTTGTCCATTCACCTGTATTTGCCTTTTTAAAACTCTCCCTACTGTCTGCACTGCCTGTAGCTCTTGATATTGGATGTGTGTTGCTAAATGGTCTTAGCTTTATTTATGCCCCATGTTGTAGGTTTATTTAATGTATTTGACCGGCTGGCGACATACATTCAATTTTCTGTTTAGTTTTTTTTTCACAAGCAGTGCAGGCACGTCCTGAGAAAGCCTTGTTGCTGTCGGAACGTTAAGCAATGTACAATCAATCAATCAATCGAACATATCAAAAGTAATGACCTCTGGCACGTTTTTCAATCCGCTTACCGCCCCGGTCACAGCACGGAGATGGCGTTGCTTCGTGTCGTGAATGACCTGCTCACCGCCAGTGATGAAGATAATGTTTCTGTTCTGGCCCTTCTTGATTTGAGCGCTGCTTTTGACGCGATAAATCACCAGATTCTCATTCAACGTTTAGACTCTGTTTTTGGCATCAAGAGTACCGCTTTACACTTTATTGAGTCTTTCCTCTTTGGAAGAAAGCAAGTAGTATGTGTGTTGGGAGTAGAGTCCGATCCCACTATAATGTATCCAATTATTCAGTTATGTTTATGTACAAAACTGGTACCAGCGCTATCACAGAACACCTACATAAAGCTTTTTTTTGTTGTGTAGCCCCTAAATTATTTATGTATTGGCATAGTTTTGTTTAGAGGTTTGATTGATTGAAGATTAGGGCGTGTCTGTACCGAGAAATGTTATTGGCCAAAGATTTATTTTGGGGAGAACACTTTGCTCAGCTAGTAACGTTGTCATCGTAACATTTAATAAGATAGTCTACTTATCACGTGTTACCTTGGTAATATGTGACAAAGCGACTCCCGTTGCCTTGAGAACGGACGACCTGGGGAAAAAATCAAATAGAGCCAGGCCAATGAGAAAAGTGTAAAGAGACTGAAAGAAGACAATGCACATTTATTACTGGCCAGTTATGACTTTGTTAGTCATGCCAGACCATGTGAGGTTATTGCGTTCAGATATATATGAAATACGAAGAAGAAGAATTTGGATCGTTCTCTGTGCCCAGAAATCAACGTTGCTCAAGTTTTGTGTCCTGTAAAGCTGGAGTCTGTCCTTGTAGTGAAAACACATCAACAGACAAAAGGAAAAACGCACAGACAAACCTACCCACAAACCATCCAACCAGGAAACAAGAACAAGAAACAACCAAGTGGTCAAACCAAGTGATCAATCAACCAACCAACCGACCGACCGACCAACCGACCGACCGACCGACCAACCAACGCAATCATGCCATTAGAGCATTTTTTTTCCATCGGATATAGCTTTACTTACAAGAGCTGACATCAGTCTGAAAAGGGTGAGCATGATATGAGAAAAAAAAATATGAATCGCTACTTTATTTGAAAAAGTCAAAACCCAACAACGACAAAACAAAACAAAAACCCCAACTATGAAAGAAATCTAAAGGTCTGTCACTAAAATAAGGTAAGCGTTATTTGAATACATACCTATAGTTTGACATTTTACCTGCTAGATTAGTGTGTTTCCAGCATATGCCTCTCATTTCTGTCCAAATAAAAAGTAGCTGCCTGCCACGTGAGGTCTCGCGAAAACAAACAACTCCCCAGTTTTTACGTCCGCGTTAATCACAGGTGATCGAGCAAATGATAAAAAAAATCCGCAGCCAGAGTTGCATCTTGCCGTCACGAATAGATCGATTGCAAATTGTGCACTTGTTTGTGTGTCTATTTTGAAGAAAAGAACGGTTTAACCCGAACGGTTAATAAACTGTAAATTGCAACTCGTGTCTTTCTAAGTGCGTTTCTTTTTTTCGTTGGATTCTTCTCTGGATAAATTGTCGTTAGCCACACCAATTCACTATTGATGGTCGCAAAACTATGTCTTTAACTCATTCGAGGCGCCCCGCATCAATAGCTGCGGAAGTGTTGTATAACGTTGCCGTCGGCGACGCTACACGACACTTCCGCAGCTTTTGATGCGGGGCGCCTTAATCGAATTATAAGCACGGCAAATTTCGAGGCCGAATAATCCCATCAGTCCAAGGATCATAGACATGAAAATGGCCAGCAAGAGGCAAAGAACCTCATGAGCCCCCGCAGGAGCGGGGCCTCATGAGGTTCTTTGCCTCTTGGCAGCTGGTTGGTGTTCATGTTTTTCAACAGAGAAGGGTTTGTTAACGCTTGTACCAACAGTGAGGTTCGACCAGACAGATCGTCCAGGGCAACACAATCTTAGGTCTGAATGAGTCCGAATGAGGCACGAAACTAGCCAATCTCTCTCGCGGGAGTGGGTTGGTGGGATGGGGGTGTGGTGTGGTGGCGTGGGAGTGTGGTGGGATTGGGGATAGGAGGGGAGGTCCCGACGTCGTCCAGAAGGCCATTGCACACTCGGACATGCACACACTCGATCGCCCACACTCTCATTCGTACCAGGCAGAGCCTAAATCAAGCAGCACCTTACAGAATACGCGGAGGCATCAGGTCAGGGTTAGATATCCTTTTTTTGTGCTTTACAAGCCGGTCGTTCACAGACACACACATATAGATACACACTTGCACACTTATATAACAGCTATTTAGAGGTATACTCTAGAGCAAAAGAAATGCGACATGTTTGGAATCATCGGAAACACTAAAGTGTTTCCGATGATTCCCAAAAATGTCGCATTTCTTTTGCTCGTCAAATATAGTGCGTCCCATTTTGGAGTATGGGCATTCCCGTGAGCAACATCTGAAAGGATATTGCCAACATGCTAGTCTGGCAGGCATGAATTCCAGTGAAATGCAATCTCAAAATAACGGTTTTACCATCGCAATGAAACTGGAAGATGCTCATATTTTTGGTTCAAACCTAATACTCGTAAATTGTTACATTGCTATGCCTCTCCCAGTTATAGACAATATTAGTTGTATTACTAGTTAGGCTTTGCCAGTGGTTCTTGTCGCCTCGAGGGTCTGGTCAGGGGTGTAAATGTCGGAGGTAAGAGTTGAGGGCTCACTATGCCCTGAGTGATCAGAGAGCAGTATTACGTTTGTGTAATATGCATTATATCAATACAGAATACACCTCTCTCTCTCTCTCTCTCTCTCTCTCTCTCTCTCTCTCTCTCTCTCTCTCTCTCTCTCTTTTGGCTTGACTTCGCGAACGAAGATTTTATAGGAGTTGCCCACGACGTCTGCAGGCTTTTTCGTGGCTGCGAAGGCCAATCCGAGACAGGCACGTTCGACCGCAGTGGCTGCAGGAGGAGGTATGGCCAGGGTTCTGAGTTGCGGCATCTCTGTTTTTTCTCCTGAGCCGCTTGTCCTTAAGGCTAGCTCTGCGAGAGTCCTCAAAGGAGACAGCTGCCTTGTAAATGGTGGAGCGCCAGGTGTCACGGTCCACAGCAAGTGAAGACGACTGGTGGTGGTCGATTTGGCAGGCACTAAGTGACTTCTTGAGACAGTCTTTGTATCTCTTCTTTGGTGCCCCTCTGTCACGGTGTCCAGTAGCAAGCTCGCCGAACAGGGTGATCTTTGGTAGGCGATGATCCTCCATCCTGGAGACATGCCCCGCCCAGCGGAGCTGTGTCCGCAGCAGCAAAGCCTCGATGCTCACAGTTTCAGCCTGTTCAAGGACCTCGACGTTGGTGACATAGTCACTCCAGTGAATGCCCAGGATGGTGCGCAGGCAGCGCTGGTGGAAGCGTTCGAGGAGTCGTAGTTGGCTGCGGTAGAGAGCCCAGGACTCGGAACCATACAGCAGGGTGGTGAGGACCACAGCTCTGTACACGCTGATCTTGGTGCCTGTTTTCAGCTGTTGCTTGTGCCACACCCGCTTGAAAAGTCGCCCGAAAGCGCTGTTCGCTTTTGCCAGCCTGCTGTCAAGCTCCTTGTCCAGCTTGGCGTCCGACGTGATAATGCAGCCAAGGTAAGTAAACTGGTGCACTGACTTTAGTTCAGACTCGCCAATGGTGATGTGAGGAGGGCGATACACTGTCTTGGGTGCCGGCTCATGGAGGACCTTTGTCTTTTTCAGACTGACCTCGAGTCCAAAGAGCTGGGCAGCGTCTGCGAAGCAGGACGTGATGCGCTGCAGGGCTCTCTCTGTGTGTGCAACGAGGGCAGCGTCATCAGCAAAAAGCAGCTCACGAATCAGTTGGTCTAGGATTTTCGTGTGGGCCTGCAGTCGTCTGAGGTTGAACAGGCTGCCATCGAGACGATACCTGATGTACACTGCATCGTCATCATCGAGGTCCACTGTGGCCTGCTTCAACATCATGCTAAAAAAGATGGTGAAGAGGGTCGGTGCCAGCACGCAGCCCTGCTTTACGCCGTTGAGAATAGGGAATGGTTCTGAGAGGTCATTGTTGAGTCTGACTTGGCCTTGCTGGTCCTCGTGTAGCTGGACAATCATGCTGAAGAACTTTGGGGGACAGCCAAGTCGCTCCAGGATCTGCCACATGCCTTGCCTGCTCACAGTGTCGAACGCTTTTGTTAGGTCGACAAACGTTACGTACAGCCCTTTGTTCTGCTCGCGGCACTTCGATTGATGGGTTATCCACTGTTCTACCGCTACTACTATATGTAAGTGTGTCCGTTCTCGAGCATAAAGGATGATTTATCGCCTGGAGGTATGAGTTTCTCTCATTTGCGGTATGTCATCTGACACTCTTCAGTCCGATCCCAGGCAGGCGTCCAGTGCGGAATAGGTCCTTGGGCCGATCTGACCGCGGCAGTTGGCCCGGGCAGAGCGGCGTCCGGTGTCCTGGGCCCGAAGACCTTCTGCGCACTGGCTTCTGTTTTGAATCATACAGTGTCATCGCTCTGGTGTCCTTGCCGTGTTCTCGTGTAATGTGCCTGTCTATAGTGTCCGCAACGTTTTGATACTGACATAATCTTACAGAACTGACCAAGTCGGCTGCTGTACAAGCATTTTAGATTCGCTTGCCATACACTAAGAGTACAGCTGGTCTGACCCATCGAGTTGCTGGTGTACCGACCATGATGGATCAAGGGCAGTGCCAGATTAGCTTGGCGCCTCTCCAGGCGCCAATCAAATCAGGCACTGCCCTTGAACTGTCATGGTCGATTGATTTTCTTCTGTTTCCTGCTGTTTGCGATGGAAGTGACAAATACATGTATACCTATGGGGCTAGTACGTCACAATGGAAGCCGCAAGACCTCACCTTGCGGTTTATTATTTCAAACGTACTCATTCTCACGTGAAATCTCCATTGGAATATTAACCCCTTCACTGGCGAGAAAACAATGAGCACCTCGCAACTTGCGAGACTGCGAGGGCTCATGAAAATAGATCTATGCCTCTTACTGAAATCATTTTATATCTACGTTTCTTTAGCACAGGCTGAGAAACTTGACGCTGAATTTACATTTATTTCAAAAACACTGCGTCGACTGGCAGTGGAAGGTTTAACCCATTCAGCCCTGACGCGCCAAGCTAATCTGGCACTACCCTTGAATTATCATGGTCGATCCATCTCCTGCAACAGGTGCATAGTCGTTAGATGACGCCTCCAAAAGTTGGGAAATACGTGCGTCGGACTGGATGAATTAATGCAGTGAATTTCGGGTAACACAAAATGACAGTTTTCATATAACCGGCGTATTTTAGGAAACAAAGATAGTTACAATATATATATATATATATATATATATATATATATATATATATATATATATATATATATATATATATATATATATATATATATATATATATATATATATATATATATATATATATATATTGCCAGGATCTCTGTCCAAACATGTGTTCCGCCGTGAGATGGCCTTAGTCGCCTGCTCGGCGTTAAACCCAAATAACTAACTAACTAACCAAACATGTGTTGTTATATCTGGCGTTTGTTATATTTTAAAAAAGAA
>BTPG01000008.1:144547819-144592819 GCA_036245525.1 Semisulcospira habei
CTTCTACTTACGAAGTAGAAGAAGGGTAGAAAAGCTTTTCATTTTGTTTTACGGCATTCACACTTTGTGAGTTGGCTAACTCTTTTGTCCAGCATTATTGCAAGACATACTAAAACATTTGAAAAGAACACATTGCAAGCTTGTAACCTGTTTAGCCTCACCTAACACAGGCTAAAAGAAGGTGTCAAACAACTTGATACTTCAATGGTGGTTCCAGAAAAGTGAATAGGATCCACCAGCTCTCTGGGTTTATCGGTGTTGGTGCCTTTACAATAATTTCCAAAATAAAATCTGCGACCATTTGCTTTAAAGGACTAGTGTAGCCTCCCCCCCCCCCCACCTCCCCCCCCCCCCCCCCCCCGGCCAGCAACGTCCACACGGACAAGAAATTATCTCTAGCAGCTATATTGGTTGACTATGAAACTAAATCTTCATACAACGCCCCTTATGTAGAAAAAGACACACAGAGAAGACACAGTAAGTAAATGCCCTCGGGCCGACATCGGCCGCAGTTGGCCCTCGCAATTGTTTACACATCAGTACATCAGTCACTGTCTGTTTCTACGCAAGTACATCAGTCATTGTTTCTGTATCAGTCTATCATTCACTGTCCGTTTCTACATCAGTACATGCCCCCACCCGGGTCTGCCCTGGGGGACTTGGGTGGGGTTAGGTATTTTTTAGTTCCCAGGGTCACCCTGGTCAGCCCCACAGGGTGGGTTTTTCTCTCTATTCTGGGGCATGTGTTTCTGTCATCCCTTTGTCCATTCACCTGTATTTGCCTTTTTAAAACTCTCCCTACTGTCTGCACTGCCTGTAGCTCTTGATATTGGATGTGTGTTGCTAAATGGTCTTAGCTTTATTTAGGCCCCATGTTGTAGGTTTATTTAACGTATTTGACCGGCTGGCGACATACATTCAATTTTCTGTTTAGTTTTTTTTTTTTTTTTTTTTCACAAGCAGTGCAGGCACGTCCTGAGACAGCCTTGTTGCTGTCGGGACGTTAAGCAATGTACAATCAATCTACATCAGTACATGAGTTGTTTATTTGGAATACGCAGAAAGTTTTCTTTCTTAAATCAATCCGAAACCCTTAAAAACATACTTTACAAGTGAGAGCCATGTTCAAACGATTAACTACCGGGAAATTGTGAACACCACCCGACTGCAATAGGCAAAGAACCTCATGAGCCCCGCGGATGCGAAGGCTCAATAGGTTCGTTTAGCCACTCGCTAACCCTATTCATATCATTGTTCCTTGGATTAAAGTACCATTACGCATAAATCTTAAGACACATTTCAGCACCATTTGTGTTTATTATGCCTTGTCGACACACCTAGTGAATTTTAACAGCAGTTTGGACACGCAGCGATCGCACTTATTTATTTTGCGCAGCCGTTAGCGTGTCAATCTAATTTTAGCTGTTTCTCGTACTGACGGTTCTTGTATTTCTAGAACGGAGTTGAGTCATTGTCAAATTACTTGATGTAAAGACGACGTGTGTTGAACTGGATTGTCCTGTATCTAAAATAACCATAACTAGACCTGTGTGTAGCGTTTTGTAACCATCTGTTACAAAAGAGTATATTTGAACAATTACGGCGGTAGTGGGCCTTTAATGGGATTATTCCGTGTTGAATTTGCCCTGCTTTCAAAGACGTAATTTTGCGTCCATTGGCATTGAACGGGTTAACAATTTTACAAAATAAAACTTTGTTGTTTGAAATTCCCCGTACCGTACAAGATGCAAACGTGCCCCGTCAAATACTTAGAAGGTCTGTGCGGCGCGCTTCTTTTACAAAGTTGCTACAGTGAAGGCGTCACTGTGAATTGATTTATTCAGTTACTGGCAAAGCTTTCTTTCTCACTCTACGTACTTCAGACTTCTCTACGGGAGTTTTGCCTTCAGCTTATGAAGACGGAGAATGTTACCTTTGTGGTTTACGAACCGTTTAACGGCGCTCGGTGAAGCGGTGAGGCCTCGGTACTTTGGTCCTCAAAGAATGTTAAAATTTTGCATGTCGTCAGCTGCCGATACGCAAATGATTACGTTTTTGGGACCACCGCAGTCAGCCACGTCCATAAATGCATAAGTAATGGATTCAACTGCAGGGGCTCATGAGAATCTATGCCTCTTGCTGTCGTTGCAAGAACATCATGATCCTCTATGCCTTGTGCTGTTCAGGGATGAGGGACTGTTTACTTACATGGCCGTCGATCCGAGTTATCGAAAAATGTTGACAGCGATGAAGCCAGCCTATGATCGTCTTGTTGTATACCTGCGTATTCTTCTGTGGGCTGGTGATTGGGTGCCTGATAGGGGGGGGGGGGGGGGGCAGGGGATCTAACTGTTTGTCTATCCAGCGCTGAGTAATTCCCCTTAGTATGTGTACTGTTCTACCAGCGCTAGCATCATCTATCTGGTTTGTGAGCATTCATTACGCGTTTTGACCCTGCCGAGCAAAGTCGACGCAGTCGTAAAAGTTTCGCGTGACTCGTTTATTGTTATGTATTGAGTTATACTTCAGAAAATCCGCGTCGACGCTGAAATGTGTTTGTCTGAATATAATCGTTGGAACAGCACGCATCAAAGTCGTAGTTTTTTTTTAAAAAAAGTGACATTTTATTGATGTTTTGATGCGTGTTACTTTAGTATTTGGCCCCCTTCTGAGTTTTACGGATCTTTGATTACAAGTTTTATCTTGGCAACAACGAAATCATTACTTTTTCACGGTGTATGTCGGTACAATGTGCTTTAACCCTTTTACAGGCGAGATTTAGCAAACACTACTACTTAAACCAAGACTATAGGCCTTTCATTTGTGATGGTTTCAGAGGGGTGGACTCTAGCAGTGGAGGGGTTAGGTTAGGTCACGGTGTTTATGAGAGGCGTGGCATTGAAAAAGTCGTTTACGCATACGTGTTGTAACGTTCCAACAGTCAATCTGTCGTCACGGCAGAAAAACAAAGCATAGCGTACGCTGAACAAATTTGTCAAAAATATATCATGTGTCGACTGCTTCCCAGTGCTCAAGGACCATCGGGCCGGCGTCGGCCGCCGTTGGCCCGCGCACGTCCGTGCGTGGGCCAACAGCGGCCGACGTCGGCCCGATGGTCTTTTACACATTGGGTTCGCTTTTTTGATTTGCTGCCAGCAGATTTCAGTATGTCTGTTCATTGCGCTGCCGTCGAAAAATGATATGAATATAGTTTTATTGCAATGTTTCTCACGTAATTAAAGTTTTTTTTCGTAGGAAACTCATATATATATATATATATATATATATATATATATATATATATATATATATATATATATATATATATATATATATATATATATATATATATATATATATATATATGTATGTATGTATATATTTATATTTATATTTATCAACACTTTCCGTTTCTCTGTCTCAGTTTGACACAACGGTCCATCACGTAAAGCGCAATACTCAATTTAACCATCATGCATCTGCAGCGATGAGTCACAGAAAGACTATTGAATGTTGAGACTTTTTGTTCAAGCTCCGAACCCAGAAAGGTTGCTATTGTAAGATATTGAAGTTTTACTTCATAAAATAAAGTTTAATTTTTGTTAAAGTTTTCAGGTTTCGATTTGTACATTTCAGTGAAAATGAGTGTAATATTACCTTTTTTTAAGGTATATATTTTTCTTGAATGTACTGGCTAAGTCAGGCTGAACAAACAGTTCAAAAATCATTTTAGGTTGTACTCACAAACCAGATAGGTGAGGCTAGCGCTGGCAGAATTGTCAGTACTCAAACCAAGGGGAATCACAGCGCTGGACAGACAACAGTTAGATCCCCTGCCCCCGCCTATCAGGCACCCAATCGCCAGCCCACAGAGAAATACGCAGGTATAGAATAAGACAATCATTTCCATTCCTAAATAAGAATGGATCAGGTCTCTTATATAACCCATGTCTTTCTCCGGAACTTAGGAAGTAGGCAGGAGAAACATACATACACAAACATGAAGGTGCGCTACTATATGTGGTCGGGTAAATACCCTGATTTCCCACAGTAGATGCACAGAACATTACACAACAATGTAACGATACAAATTTTGCCTCGAGTTATACATGATACTCACAAACCAGATAGGTGAGGCTAGCGCTGGCAGAATTGTCAGTACTCAAACCAAGGGGAATCACAGCGCTGGACAGACAACAGTTAGATCCCCTGCCCCCGCCTATCAGGCACCCAATCGCCAGCCCACAGAGAAATACGCAGGTATAGAATAAGACAATCATTTCCATTCCTAAATAAGAATGGATCAGGTCTCTTATATAACCCATGTCTTTCTCCGGAACTTAGGAAGTAGGCAGGAGAAACATACATACACAAACATGAAGGTGCGCTACTATATGTGGTCGGGTAAATACCCTGATTTCCCACAGTAGATGCACAGAACATTACACAACAATGTAACGATACAAATTTTGCCTCGAGTTATACATGATACTCACAAACCAGATAGGTGAGGCTAGCGCTGGCAGAATTGTCAGTACTCAAACCAAGGGGAATCACAGCGCTGGACAGACAACAGTTAGATCCCCTGCCCCCGCCTATCAGGCACCCAATCGCCAGCCCACAGAGAAATACGCAGGTATAGAATAAGACTGGTTGGCATGTTTGAGTTAAGAAAAGAGTGAAACGTTTAGGGCTGAACGTTTTCAACCACAAAGGTGATTTCAAAGACGAGGCTCAGAAAAAGGTCTAGACAGATTTTAGCCCAAGCTCTTTTTTAAAGTGTTTCATTTCGGACGAGAGTCGAACGGTTCACCACCCCGTTATTGAGTTAACAGCCAGGCTTGAACTATCTCTGTTAAAGTATGTGACTATGAGGAGATCATGTAGCTTGAGTTAGTGTCTAATTTGATTTGTGTTTCGTCAAACACTACCCTCGCGCTATCAGTTTTAGATCCGTCTGTCGTCCTTTGCTACAAAAACAAAACAGTTTAGATTTTTTGGTGGGCGTTTGTTTGATGGGCAAACCTTCAACTCTTTTAAAAATGCAGGCCTGCGTCTCGTATAATGATCCCCACCCCTTCCCGGTTCGTTGTTCGTTCGTTAGTTAAAATGTATTGTCCCTATTGCATCAGAGATGATCAGAGACTAGGTTTAGGGTGCATTATAGCAGTTTTTTTTTTACATTGTTACAATAGCTGGGAGAAAAAGGAGAGGAAAGAAATTATTTTCAGATATTGTTACTTAGGGTCTTTTCCCACTTATATTTCAGTTCACGGCCCAGGGCATATTGCCCAGGGCCTACGAATCGCGGCTTAGTTAAAAATAGAGTAAGAACCAACAGCAACGGTCCTATGTTATGGGGATGTGTTAAACAGAGTGTTAAAAAAAAAAAAGATTAAAGGTCACCCTCATCGCATTTTGAAAACATCTTCGGACCCACGACGGCCGGAGTGGGCCCGCGCACAGTCTGCGCAGGCCCACTGCGGCCGTCGTGGGTCCGAGGACCTTTGGTTACTGGGCCCCTCCAACTGAAAGGTGAAAATAGGGCCCGGGGGCAAACAGTGATCTCCGTGTGAGGGAGGTCCCGCTGCTTGTGACATAAAGCAGAATATCCTAACACTTTCGCGTCAGGCCGGAGAGTGACACGGAAGAAAACGTGACCGCTTTGGAGCCGTACGCATTAACCCGAGTTGAGTTAACTCCGGCAATTTGAACAAATGATGTCTTTCAATATCAGTAAGAGGCATAGATTCCCAAGAGCCCAGTCAACTGCAGGTGCTCATGTGAATCTATGACTCTTTTGCAGATGGAGAAAGTATTATGAGAGATGACCGAAATATTTAACACAGTAAGGTTGAGAAACTACTGGAGATAATCACACCCAGCAAAAAGCGTATATTCTCATGAGGCCCTGCAACTGCAGAGGTCCATGAGAATCTAGTCCTCTTACAGATGAGAAGAATATTATATGGGAGAGTCCGTTGATGTGTAACGCGACATTGTTTGTCTCACTATGCGACACTTGTGCTCGCTTGACCTCGCTAGTATACTTGTGGATGGGTATGGTACATGACTAATACACGGCCCGGTTTGTCTGCTGTGCCCTCAGACCAAAAAGGTGGCAAGCGTGTAAAATGCAGAGAATAACCCAACAAAAAAAGAAACACAACACAATTTAAATTTGTTTAAAATATATTTTTCAAAATAAACAAACAAACAAGTATACAATTCAGTCGCTACTTTCAGTAGTGACTGAACTTGTTTGTTTATTTTGAAAAAGGGTATGAGTATATGAATATAAATAAATTGTGGATATGAATAAATATGAGGAAATATGAATAAACTGTGTTGTAACTGTCTTTTCTAAACATTTTTCAGAAACACAGGCTACAACCAATACGCAGAATTACGTTTTTCGGAAACATTGCGTTCGTCGTTAACACACATATGTCATTGTTCCCTGTAGTCAGATCGCTTAGGGCAGATTTAGACGTGAATTGTGCATTAGACGTGAATTGTGTCTTTCAGGCATTTTACACAGTTGTAGTCCTTCATCCGATGAACATTTTTGACATCTGTGGCATCGCGAATTCAGTTTGGGTATCCATAGCAACCGCACTTCAAAATAGTAGCTTAAACCCCGCGAGGTTTTAGTTTTCTGACCATAACGCACAAACAATTGCAAATATTTTACAATAAATTTACAGAATTTGTTGTTTGAGTGTCCAGTTGAGACAGACTGTTATTTGCATAATTAGCTGCGTGTATGTTTGTTTGTTCGTACACATGCATATTTGCATATTTTCCCTTTTAACGTGTAATAGTCAAAATCTTTAGAGATACTTTTGATCTGCTGTGTTTGCCCACAAAAATACCAGTTTATTAGTATGTTTTAGCAACTGTTTTCTGCATTTTGCATATGTCCAGGCAAGGCCAAAGGTCGCAAAAATGTTTAAATACCTGTAAAGGCCAGCAGTACATTACACACAACACCTGTTCACACAAGCAGTTCATGCTTGTGTCTCATGACATGTAAGGTGACGTTTTGCATATCAAACAACCGCTACTGACCAAGGACGAGGTTGAATAAAGGTTAAAGGCAATACTTACTGCGCTGAAAATTTAACATCGGAATACTCTCGAAAACTATAGAAGCCAGAGGTTTAAACTTGACACAAGAATAGTTTGAGGTAAGACTTTGAAAAATATATATTGTGGCTGACCTTTCTCAAAGGTCAAGGACACAAAGACGAAAACAAAGGCCATAATTCACCAGTTTCCTATATTGTTCAGATGCTGTTACAGTTTTTGTCTACCGTATTGAAAATACGGTAGACTTTGAGGTGGGGCTGGTTGGAGCGCGTTCAGTAGCATGCAAATGACATAACAGGCGGACGGGCCTCATAGTGCGGCAAAGAAGTAACAAGATAAAAATGACGTCACGTCTACTACTCTAACCTTGCTGTTGAATGGCGTAGTTTTGCCGTGTGTGTGTGTGTTTGTGCGTGCGTGCGCGCGTGCGTGCGTGCGTGCTTGCGCGCGCGCGCGCGCGCGTGTGTGTGTGTGTGTGTGTGTGTGTGTGTGTGTGTGTGTGTGTGTGTGTGTGTGTGTGTGTGTGTAAACACGAAAATCTCCGATACTTCTGCACACACAAGCATGAAACTTGGCGAAATACTTCATTCAAGGGGTGGCTAAGAGAGTCTCCGATCATATTGTAATTGGATTTATCATTGAAGACATAAAAGAACGTTTATAAAAAGTCGGCTGACCCAGATTAGAGTCCGTAATACTTATCATATTTACTTGAAAGTTTGGATATAGCTAGTTTAGAGAAAGATATTGGAAGGGTTTGTTAGCCAGCTTTGTAACTCTTCAACGCTTTGAAAAAATGCAAGTTTTGGATCCACGTTATACTCCCATCAAATAGTCAGCCCTGGAAGAGGCTGTGTGGAAGAAAACAGTCAGCCCTGGAAGAGGCTGCGTTTGTTCGGATGAGTAAATAATAATAATAATAATGAGTATTTGTACAGCGCCTAACATCGGATTAGAGCTCTAGGCGCTTAACAAAAACTAATTGTACAAAATAACTAATTACAAAAACGCAATTTACAAAAAGTATTAAAAAACCAACAACAATAACAGCAACAACAAAAAAACAACAACAAAATAAAAAACAAACAAACAAACAAAACAAACAAACAAACAAGAAAACGCACGCTATAAACAATCTATAAAGTCACCATTCAAAAATGCTACGCTTATCGACTCATACTCTTACTCACACACGCGCGCGCACACACACGCATACACTACTTTTAATAGAGATAGAGATGACTTTCAACATGACAGGACGTGAAACATCAAATTCGTCACTGTGTACTCGGCATCGTAGGACTAGCGATGCCATGACGTGAAGTTTATACTAGTGACGCCATTTGCTGCTCGTGCTATTCTTCTTCTTCAGAATTCCTGTGGCTATTCCAAACCACAGAGCGTACTAATGGCGGGAAGCGCGGTGTGTCCGTCTACATTTATTTGTGTGTGCCGATGCGTGTTGTTCAGAGGTTGGGTTAAAGAGGAGGGAAATAGATGAGAAGAATAAGCTAAAAATATGAACAACTTTGAATGATCCTAAAACAAAAACGCATGTGAGCTTCAAACAATACGGTAGACTTTGGGATGGAATCCTCATTTTGTATACATTTAGAGGACAAACATTGATCACAGGTTGCTTTGGAGAAGGCATTTTTGTGCGTGTTTGGTTTGTGGACTAGCCTGATAAGTCATAGGAACGAGAGGTCAACACACACAAAATAAATCCTGCTTTCATTAAACTCTTAGTGATCTCAGGTATTTTAGCCAAAGTTTTAATCATATTTTACTTACTAATAGTCTATAATAAGATATGTCCATGAATACTACTTTGATTGATTTCTCTGAAAGTGAAAGGTCATGGGCCTACATAATTATGGATTCGAAATACCTAAGTTTATACGATGAAGCTTTCCAGGTAACATTGGTAGGCGATATCAATGAAACACGTTAAATGGCTCAAACACGTCTTTATATTGTTCCCTGTAACTGCCATGATACAGTTTTGTTAATCCCTACCGGTGAGGCCAAGGTCACTTCGGCCATACTTGGTTTTGGTCAGCTTATGCAGTCTCCGATTCCATTCGACCGATTTGGTTCAAATTTGGTGAACTGATAGATATGAAGCACAGAAATGTTAAGGTGCAAAAAAATGCATCGTCTGTGTAAGGTATAGGTTGTGGTGGCCCTCTTTGTTTTTAATTCATGTATTCAATTCACGTGTTCATGTATTTAATATCTTTAGAACCATTGGACCGATTATGACTTAACCCTTAACTCATTCTACCCCAGACACACCACATGAAGATAAGGATCGACCATGATAGTTCAAGGGTGATGCCAGAATAGCTTGGCGCCTATGGGCGCCAAGCTATTCTGGCATCACCCTTGAACTCTCATGGTCGATATGTGTCCTGCACTGCAATGCAGTCTTCAGAGGACAACGGCAAAGTTTAAGGATTTCGGTGTTGGGGTAGAATGAGTAAGCCCTCGACTCTTACCTCCTACATTGACCCCCTCGAGGCGACAAGGACCACTGGCAAAGCCTATCTAGTAATACAACTAATAATATTACACGTTTCTTCTGTTTATTCCCTTTCACTAGTGCGGATATTTGCCACAAGGAATATAAGAACTTATGAAGTCTGTGGCACGATCTGTTTGTATGTTGTTAGCGTGTAAAGTTGGACCAAAATAAGACCTTATCGGACCTAGCGTGTTCAACCCTTTAGAGCCAGACATATATATATTTTTAAAAATCTGCGTATATTACATGTTTTGTATATTTATGTCCTTTTACTAGTGCAAGGTTTACACGCAGGAGGTTTGTGAGACGATCCGTTTGTGCGTTATTAGCGTGTAACGTAGGAGACAAATAAGATTTTTCATAGCTCGTGATAATAACATGAAATGGTCAGATCAAAATAGCCCGAACTTTGGTGTTCTCAATACTATTATTTTTGACATTTTAATAAATTTGTTGGCATGTTGTTATGACAGTTATTCAGTCGCATACTTCTTATTCGTTCATGCTAATAATCCAAGACTGATAATATAATGATTTGATATATGAAGTAGCTCTATCTTCTGAGTTTACACCTTGTTTCAGGGTTGCATTATTTTAACACATAATGGTAATGTCTCTTCACACCTAACCTTTTAGTTGTTGTTCGGCCTCAGGGCAGATTAGTTCGTGACAACTATTCTTTTGGTTAGTACCTTCTTTCAGGGCTGCATTATTTTAACACACAATGGTAATGTCTCTTCACGTCTGACCTTTTAGTTCTTGTTGTCCTCGGGGCAGATTAGCTCATGACACTCATTCTTTTGGTTAGCATCTATAGATTGAAAAGTAGCAGCGGAGCAGATTTTATATGCACACCTGCGCGGCATAGTAGACTGCCCTGAGGTAGTGTGACACTAAGCTACAAACCCCACGAGAAACGAAACGTGAAAGGACACTAAATATGTCATCATCATCATCATCATCAGTCCCTTGCCCGAACTGGGCGTTGGGGGGACTGAAAGGCAGCAGCAACAGACAGTGCTCTCCACTGAGTTCTATTTTGGGCGGTGGCAAGCAAGTCTGGCATCTCGAGTTCGGTCCATTCTTTTATGTTTGCGACCCAACTCTTTCTCTGACGACCTCGCCGACGACTTCCTTCGAGAGTGCCTTGGAGGATAGTCTTGGACAAGGTGTTGTGTCGGGTCACGTGGCCAAACCAAGCAAGCTTGCGCCGTTTCACGGTTGCCAGAAGGGGTTCATGTGGGCCCACCAGGGAAGTGACGATGCTCCGTACATATTCGTTGGTCTTGTGCTCGCGGTACGAGATGTGGAGCAACTTCCTCAGGCACTTGTTCTCAAAGGCCTGGATTTTCTTTTCTGAGTCTGCAAGCAGCGTCCAAGTCTCACAGCCGTAGAGTAGAATAGACACTACGAGGGACTTGTAAAGCCTGTACTTGATGGTGAAGCTGATGGAGTTACTTCGCCATATCCTGTCCAGCCTGGCCATTGCGGATGTTGCTGTACCTATCCTGATACGGATCTCTGCTATGCAACTACCGTCTTTGGACAGGGTGGCTCCCAAGTACTTGAAGCTATTGACCTCTTCTAGCTTCTGGCCGTTCATGTGAATGTTGCTGCTGCTGTCGCTTGTGGTGTTGATCATCACTTTGCTTTTATCCGTACTGATCTCCATGCCATAAGACCCTGCGCTACTTGAAAGTTTGTCTGTCAGGTTTTGCAGCTCACTATTGCTGCCTGCCATGAGGTCAATGTCGTCTGCGAATCGAAGATTGCACAGGGATCTGCCACCAATAGAGATTGAAGTATGGTGGTCGTGGAGGGTTTCCTGCATGATCTTCTCCAGGAATATGTTGAAAAGGACAGGAGAGAGCAGGCATCCTTGACGGACACCGATCGTCGTCCTGAAGAACTCGCCTGACTGATTGTTAAGTAGAACCGCGCTGCAGGCGTTCTTGTAAAGCGCTTCTATCATTTGGATCAGCCCCTCCTCTATGTTGAACGATCTCATGACTTGCCAGAGTCCGTCGTGCCAGACGCGATCAAATGCTTTCCTGAAATCAATGAAGTTGTGGTAGAGTTCGCGCTGATGCTGCAGATGTTTCTCGATCAGGACGCGGCAGTTGAAAATCTGCTCTACAGTGCTTCTTCCAACTCTGAAGCCAGCCTGTTCTTCTGCCAGCAGTTCCTCGGCGAAAGTTTTGAGGCGGTTGAGAATGATTCTAAGCATTACTTTGCTAGGGTGACTTATCAGACTGATAGTTCTGTAGTTCTGGCACTGTTTCAGGTTTCCTTTCTTGGGGAGCGGGATCACTAGAGACTGTGTCCATTCTACTGGCCATTTCTTTACATTACTAAATATGTACTAAACTGTTAATTAATAAAATCACGCAACAGACGGGAGAGCGATAATAAAACAGACACCGATCTTTCTAATTGTAAATTGCGTTGCTAGTGTAAACGAAAACCGGCTGAGTTCTTGGAGCATGCGCACTACCTCTCTAACTGGTTTGATCGCGGATTACGTAACTAGGTGAGTAGGCGATGTTCTATATCACCGCGCGTCCGGCTGGCCCAAACATAGCTAATGTTTGGTATCGCAAAGAGGCCGTTTCCTATCCCGTTACAGCGCCGGATCAATCAGTTTTCAAAGGGGGGGGGGGGAGGGGGTGTGCTCAACTGTTATTTTTTCTATTGCCAGGGTCTAGTATATATCAAAACACTACAACCGAAACTGTTTTTCTGACGTTTTTGAAAGTTTCTAACTGGTGTTACATACGGCACTGAAACACAAGCGTTACAACTCAATTTTAAAGACACTTATTTATAGTTTGATGCCAGCCGAGGGGGGGGGGGGGGTGCTGTAGTACCAAAGCACCCCCCACCCCTGGATCCGGCCGTGCCGTTATATAGAATCCCTGGACGGGCAAAGGACGGACGGACGACCACTTGGCCCATTACATAGATTCACGTTCCGCACGTGAACCTGAAACTTAAAAGTATCGACTCCGTTTTTGCTTGTGACCATTTCTCACACTAAAGGTTACCAAATACTAAAACTTGACGAAACTCGGTAGAGTGGTACCAGAGATATCGCACAGACAAAAACGGAAGCACTGAAAACAAATATGGCTGCCAGGGCCTTTACACTCAGTATATCAGATAATTTTCCTTCGCACAGGTTTCTTCGGGGTACCTTTACTTCAACAACAATTTAAATCAAACGAGCCGTCCTTTTTGTGATATTACCTTTAGTGTACAAACCTTTTATATCTTCTAATCTAAAACTGACCAGATATAAAAATTTAAACAATTCCGTCTTTTGCTTCTGGAGAAATCGCTTGCACAAAACCCAAACACATCCAGCTACAGTGACACATAGGATGACTCTAATAGACCCCCTCTCAGGAACGTGGGAGGGGAAGAAGTATCTCAACTCATTCTACCCCAGACACATCACAGCAAGATATAGATCGACCATGATAGTTCAAGGGTGATGCAAGAATAGCTTGGCGCCTATGGGCGCCTAGCTGTTCTGGCATCACCCTTGAACTGTCATGGTCGATCTGTGTCCTGCACTGCAATGCAGTCTTCAGAGGACAACGGCAAAATTTGGGGATTTCGGTGTTGGGGTACAATGAGTTAAACAAGGAACACGAAGCAGATAACCACTTTGCTTGTTCCAGAGCCAACAGACGTCCTGCGGCTGGTAAATTTGAAAAAAAAATGATGGAAATCCATTCATAATTCCATGCATGAGATATAGCGCTAGAATGCAAGATATTGTGTCATATTGTTGTGTTTATATCTGAAATGCGCTTGGTTTAATGTGAAATTATCACACAGAAGGGGATTTGTCGTGTTTTTGTGTACATTTAAGTGTCTGATTTACATGCCTACGATGAAAATTACCTAAGATATAACGTTTTTAGTGAAGGGTGTATAAGTCATGTAAACCATCATTATGGCACATGTCCAAATTGCATGTTTGGTCATTTTAGACGTGCAGTAATTGCAAACGTATCAATGTGTGGGACTATAAAAAAAAAATCCAGGGCAATCTACATGTTGTTTGGTCCGTGACAGTAAAAACCACACAATTCTACCTTCAAGTTATAAATTTATAGATGTCTAAACAGCATTTTCTTAAAAATGCAGAAAGAGATCATGTTAGGACATATTCAAATGCACATATCTCGGAAGCCCAAAAACATAAAGTTATGATTTTTTCGCATGTGCATTTCTTTTAGCGCGTACTTCCGAGTGGTGTATTTGTTTGGTGGCAGTTTCTAGAAACATAACCGAGTAAAGCAAGGGTGTGCACCAAATATGTCAGGCACTGACCGTGACCTATCATGGCCTACGGATTCAGGCTGCGTCATGTTCATGAGACAGGAAAAGAAAAAGTCCATGCAGCCGTCTTTGTCGATCCGTCTTCTGTGCATTGTAAGTAGCACATGGTTGACCAGTCAGAAGTGACAACCGCCTTTAAATAATATGCATTTTTTTAAAAACTGTTGCGGTCCTTCCGTCTTCCGCGATTGGCACAGTTCCAAGAGGACAATCCTTAACCCATTTAGCCCCAACGCACTACAACACTAGATGGATTGACCATGATAATTCAAGGTTAGTGCCAGATTAGCTTGGCGCCTGATGTCCGCCAAGATAATCTGGCACTACCCTTGAATTATGATGGTCGATTCATCTCCTGCAGCTGATGCATAGTTGTTAGGTGACACTTCCAACATGGGAAATGCGACCGGGAGGGGGGGGGGGGGGGCTGAGGCTAAATGGCTAAATGTGTTAACTTGCGAACAGCAATATTATACATAATTATATTATGTTTTTGAAGTCATGGCAAATTCAGAGGAACACGGATGTAAATCGGGGCCAGCAAGAGACAAAGAAAGTCATTAGCCCCCGCATCTGCGGGGGCTAATGACTTTATTTGTCTCTAGCAGTTGCGAGGCGTTCTCATATTCCTGGTAGTGTACAAACCGGATAATCCCACAGTCGAGGAAATGTCGTACCGAAATAAGTGTGTTATTTACGGATGTGCTCTTATCTGCAGTGTGCATTGCGCAAATCAACTATTTGGCAGTTACCGCACTTCAGTTCACTGTTGTGCTTCTTTCTCTTAACCCTTTCAGCGCCATGGGCGGGCATTTCCTGAATTTTGGAAGTGTTACTTAACGACTATGTACCACTTGCAGGAGGCGGATTGACCATGATAATTCAAGGGTAGTGCCAGATTAGCTTAGCGCCTGAAGGCGCCAAGCTAATTTGGCACTACCCTTGAATTATCATGGTCACTCAATCTATTGCTGTAGGGTGTTCGCGCTGAAAGGGTTAATTTCTGAACGCACCACCTGCACAACACGACCTAGTGCAAATTAAAATTGTTATGATGTGATATTCATGATAATAATGATGTCAAGTGAGACACGGTGCGGTGAATGCGTGATTGGATTACAGACTGAATCTTCCAGCGCTCTAGCTGCTGGGGTAGATCGACCGTGGTCATGTAAGTACAGTTTGTTGTTTGGAATCTTCGGGTGAACCATAGCGTGTACGACTCACAGTGAGGTTGTATATGCCAGACACGCGACTGTTCTGTCGACGAAATCGTACAGATGTAAATAATTGTGACATGTACCTGTGTGATAACCCAATGGTAGTATCTTTTTTTTTTTTTGGCGAAAATTAAGCCAATTTGGCACTGCGCTTTTACCCGTTAACTGCCGGGGCAAGGCGAACGCTACCCAGCCGCAAGAGACATAAATCCTCATGTGCCCACGCGACTTATGTGTCTCGTCTAGTCCTGTATTCTTCACGCCTATTTTTTATCCCATGCCGACGTTGGCCCGAAGACCTTTTGCATATAGGGATGGCTTTACTTTCCACTATAAGCGATTGCGGTGGAATAGTTATAACAAACCAATCCTATTACAAGCAGACCACTTATGACCACTTATAAAAATCAGTTAATGATGTACCAATGAAACTGGCTGACCCGGACATTATTGACTAATTCGGCTCGACTGTGACGTCGGGTCGAGACTGGGCTGGCTTTACTATCAATGAACAGGCAGTCAAATAGTTAATCCTATTACAGCCGGCTGTGTCTAAATTAAGGAAATACTAAAGAAATCTCACAAACCCCTTGGTAATTCCCCTTGGTTTGTTATACTAAAGAAATCTGTCGATTCCGTGACTCGTACAGTATTGATCAAGCAGCCTAATTGTGGGCATTGTATAACAAAACTACCTGACCTGTGCAAATACCACAGTGATTCATTTAATTAATCTGGATTTAGAATATATATACGGGCTTAATCAGTCCTGGAAGATCACGCTCTTCCTTTCCCACAAAAGTAGCCGGGTTCTAGACATCCTAACACACGCCCTGTCGATGTCGAAACATGCTGGACTCTTGCTGGTGTTGAAGCCGTGTTTCTAGCGTACATAAAACTCCCCCCCCCCCCCCCAGCCCCCCTTGCGGGTTGATCGCTCTGTCAGTGGTAAACCTGCGGTTATATTCCCAGGGTGATGCTCGACTGCGAAATTTCTTTTCACAGCCCAGTTCCATAACGCAAGCACTACGCAGAGTTCTGCCGACAGGCAGAACTATGCGTGGAGCTTGCGTTACGGAACTCGGTTGGGAAAAGAAATTACGCTGTCCGACCATACCAGCGGGGCCAGGAGGGTAACTCTTGCGTGGACGATGTAGGGGTTACCTCCCCTGTCTGGGCTAGGAAAAAAGCCAGACTGGCATTTCGTGTGGAAAGCGCATTCCCACTTGAGTATTGAACTCCAGTTCCGGTGCCTTGTTTCCCAAACTCCCTTCCATGCTTAGAGATTCAATCTGAGTCAGACCAGACAACACAGGGGCGGATCAGTAACAAATTGGGGGGGGGGGGGGTGGGAGGGTGGGGAGGGAGATGGGAGGGGGTGGGGGTGGGGCGGGGGGAGTGGCGGGGTTGACGACATTTCCATTTTTTGTTTGGGCCATTTTAGCCAAAGTATAAAAATGTGAAACAAAAATAGGAGTAAAAGAGTAGATTACAGAAGTCAACAGCTTTCAATAGTCACATTACGATTGGATGGAATGGCAGATCGCTATCATTATTGTTTAACCCCTTCGCTGCCGAGAACGAATAAACATTACTACACGTTGCAAGAGGCACAGATCCTTATGAGGTCCCGCAGGTTGCGGGGGCTCGTGAGGATCTATGCCTCTTGCTGAAACCATTTTGCACATATTCCTTTGAGGGCTGGGAATGTTTGATGTTGAATTTACGATTTCAAAACCACTACAGACTTCCCCTGACAGTGAAGAGGTTAACACATTATTCAGCAGTTACTTGCGTACTGGCGGCCTATGATTTTGGACCCTGTGGTGCTGAACCATAAGGCCCAGTATCAAAGACATTTGATTATTTTGCTTTTGGTGTCGGTCGCGCTTTTTTGTTTAGGTGATTCATGTAGGAACCGACTGGGCGAAAAGTGCTACTGACAGTCAAAGGGTTAACACCTAGGGTAATGTGTTAACCCTAAGTTCGATTCATTGTGCGTATTAGAGCAGATGACCGACATTGTCACAATAATGAGAAAATCTGGGGATATCTTATTTTATTTTCTGGACTTTCCAAACTATTAGACGGAGCGACTAGTCGAACTACACGTATCGAAAGTACCGAACACACACACACACACACACACACACACACACACACACACACACACACACACACACACACACACGTGTGTGTGTGTGTGTGTGTGTGTGTGTGTGTGTGTGTGTGTGTGTGTGTGTGTGTGTGTGTGTGTGAGCAGTCACCTCCTGATGCAGGGCAATTCACTAACGGTTGAGGGAGTTGGTCACAGGACCAGACGGCCGACCGCTCAAGAGTCGGGTAGTGATTTGGACTGACACAAATCAACGGAACGAACAATGTAATGGGTCCTCTGAGCTTCCCTGTCAGCTAGGCTGGCTTGTGCTTTACAGTAGCACGCCTAACCTTGAACCTCATTTAATTTTGAGGAATGTCTGGGCCCAAACTTCGTCAACAAAAGGCATAGATTCTCATGAGCCCCTGCATCACAGGGACTCATGAGAATCTGTGCCTCTTGCAGATATATTGATTGAAAAAGAGACTTACACAGCAAGCGCTGAGGCTGATTTGGTAGCTATTTAGTCTTCATGCTTATTTCCTTCAATGCTGAACGGAAATGCTTTAAACCAACATAGTTATGGATGGGACTTTCTTCTTCTTGGCTTGACTTCGCGAACGAAGATTTTATAGGAGTTGCCCACGACGTCTGCAGGCTTGTTCGTGGCTGCGGAGGCCAATCCGAGACAGGCAGGTTCGACCCCAGTGGCTGCAGGGGAAGGTATGGCCAGGGTTCTGAGCTGCGGCATCTCTGTTTTTTCTCCTGAGCCGCTTGTCCTTAAGGCTAGCTCAACGGAACTGGATGGGACTTTAATATATTCCATTTGACATCGGAGCGGACTACGTTTTTTTGCCCAAATATCTTCGCAAAGAAACACTTTTCTGTACCACTTTAAGAACAAATATCATTTAGTGCCAAATGACCTAATACGGAATATTTTTGGCTGAACTCCGACAATTTGTCGATTTTGCTGTACAGTCTTTAAAAAATGGTGAAAAGACAAGAACAAGCAATTTTCAATACCCTAGACCCCGGCAGATTTCAATATAGAGGTCAAGAATGTAGAATTCATGTATGCCTGCGCTGTTTCAGGTTTGAAAACGTGGCCAATTCACGGGAAATAGATCATTTCTTATACTGTGCTTAAATACATCTGGGTCATATTTAAGGATATAAAATTTCATATATTTTTTTAACGTGTGTACAGTAAAACTGACACATTGCTTCATTTTCATAAAAGTAAGTCATATTAGGTCAACCGTCACTGAATGACATTTGTTCTAAGATTGGTATGTAAAAGTGGTTCTTTGCGGAGATATTTGTGAAAAACGTTGTGCTGTCCGATGTCCAACCTACCTATAGCAGCTGACCTCGCGACACTTTCTGTACGTCATGTCTGCCGCGTATGTGAGTGTTGTTGACGGGAACTAACAGAAAACGCCACTAAATGAAAAGAAAAGGGGAGACTGCCAGTGCTCATATTTTAGGAAGGTTACAAAGTAAACTAGGTAAGAGCACTGTCAGGGGAGAGAAGTGTGCATGATCGACCAGTGATCATAGATCTACAAAAAAAAAAAAAAAAAAAAAAAAAAAGAGATAGGAAAGAGGGTGCACTAAGAAAGTGACTGAAAGCAATGCCCCTGCAGAAACCACAGTAAAATGTGGCTGTTATTGCAGGTAGTCAGAAATTCCTGCCTTCCTCCAGTATTGCCGATGGTGTGCTGAAGAGGTCGCCAAGACCGAAACAGCTGTCCACACCGGCTAAATATTTGGACCCCCCCCCCCCCCACCTTGGGGGACCTAGATTTAAATTTCCATGCACTGAGTGGCTGGAACAGTGGGATATGTGATACGCCCCCCCCCCCTCCCTTCGGGGGGGGGGGGGGCTTCCATATGCGTTGCTTTCAGTCACTTTCTTAGCGCACCCTCTTTCCTATCTCTTTTTTTTTTTTTGGTGCTTTGGCCACAGTAGATCTATGATCACTGGTCGATCATGCACACTTCTCTCCCCTGACAGTGCTCTTACCTACTTTACTTTGTAACCTTCAGAAAACGCCACTGTCAGATTTTAAAACTAATGGCAGGGTCTCGCGAACTGTTAACCCATTTAGCCATGACCCACTACAGCAGTAGATGGATCGACCATGATAATTCACGGGTAGTGCCAGATTAGCTTGGTGCATAGTCCCTAGATGACGCCTCCAAAATGTGGGAAATACTTGCGTCGGGCTGAATGAGTACAGTCAGGAAATTCTAAATAAGCTGAATAAATACTGCACCACAAAAATAAAGACTGCGATCTTGATTGTAGTGTTCTTTGTGTTTTCTAGAAAATATGGCCATACATACATTTATTTCAATCCGTTTTTATGTTCTCACAGGTATTATGACAGGTGAGAGACAATATTTGCACGACTTAGCAAAGACGTTTGCGTCACGAAGAGAGTGTTACAGTTTCTTCGCGTGAACAGAAGCACAGGAAGATCGTTGCTTTTGGTAATTATTCACCTCTTAACCCATTAAATCCTGAGGCCGAAAATTTTATTTCGTGTATTGTCCTATGAAGGCTACATAACAGATCAGGAGATGAATCAACCGTTTTAGTTCAAGGTTGGTGCCAGAATATTCGGGAACGCTAAAGAAGAAGAAGAAGAAGAAGAAGGTACGATAATAGCTTGGCGCCTAGAGGCGCCAAGCTATTCTGGCACTCTCTTGGCTTGACTTCGCGAACGAAGATTCTATAGGGCTTGCCCACGTCGTCTGCAGGCATTTTCGTGGCTGCGGAGGCCAATCCGGGACAGGCAGGTTCGACCGCAGTGGCTGCAGGGGAAGGTCTGGTCAGGGTTCTGAGTTACGGCAACTCGGTTTTTTCTCCTGAGCCGTTTGTCCTTAAGGTTAGCTCTGCGAGAGTCCTCAAAGGAGACGGCTGCCTTGTAGATGGTGGAGCGCCAGGTGTCACGGTCCGCAGCAAGCGAAGACCACTGGCGGTGGTCGATTTGGCAAGCACTAAGTGACTTCTTGAGACCGTCTTTGTATCTCTTCTTTGGTGCCCCTCTGTCACGGTGTCCAGTAGCAAGCTCGCCGAACAGAGTGATCTTGGGTAGGCGATGATCCTCCATCCTGGAGACGTGCCCCGCCCAGCGAAGCTGTGTCCGCAGCAACAAAGCCTCGATGCTCATAGTTTCTGCCTGTTCAAGGACCTCGACGTTGGTGACATAGTCACTCCAGTGAATGCCCAGGATGGTACGCAGGCAGCGCTGGTGAAAGCGTTCGAGGAGTCGTAGTTGGTTGCGGTAGAGGGCCCAGGACTCGGAACCGTACAGCAGGGTGGTGAGGACGACAGCTCTGTACACACTGATCTTGGTGCCCGTTTTCAGCTGTTGATTGTGCCACACCCGCTTGAAAAGTCGCCCAAAAGCGCTGTTCGCTTTTGCCAGCCTGCTGTCAAGCTCCTTGTCCAGCTTGGCATCTGACGTGATGATGCAGCCAAGGTAGGTAAACTGGTGTACTGACTTCAGTTCAGACTCGCCGATGGTGATGTGGGGAGGGCGATGCTCTACCTTGGGTGCCGGCTGATGTAGTACCTCTGTCTTTTTCAGACTGACCTCGAGTCCAAAGAGCTGGGCAGCATCTGCAAAGCAGGATGTGATGCGCTGCAAGGCTCTCTCTGTGTGTGCAACAAGGGCAGCGTCATCAGCAAAGAGCAGCTCACGAATCAGTTGGTCTAGGGTTTTCGTGTGGGCCTGCAGTCGTCTGAGGTTGAACAGGCTGCCATCGAGACGATACCTGATGTACACTGCATCGTCATCGTCGAGGTCTACTGTGGCCTGCTTCAACATCATGCTAAAGAAGATGGTGAAGAGGGTTGGTGCCAGCACGCAGCCCTGTTTCACGCCGTTGATAATGGGGAATGGTTCTGAGAGGTTACTGTTGAGTCTAACCTGGCCTTGCTGGTCCTCGTGGAGCTGGACGATCATGCTTAGGAACTTTGGGGGACAGCCAAGTCGCTCCAGGATCTGCCACATGCCTTGCCTGCTCACAGTGTCGAATGCTTTTGTTAGGTCGACAAACGTTACGTACAGCCCTTTGTTCTGCTCGCGGCACTTCTCCTGAAGCTGTCTCAGCACAAAGACCATGTCGGTGGTACTCCTGTTGGCTCTGAAGCCACACTGGCCCTCTGGGAGGTGGTCTTCAGCGATGGCAGGTACCAGCCGATTCAGGAGCAGCCTTGCGAGAATTTTCCCGGCAATGGAAAGCAGGGTAATTCCACGATAATTAGAGCATTCAGATTTCTCTCCTTTGTTCTTGTATAGGGTGATGATGACTGCATCACGGAGATCCTTTGGTAGTGTTCCTTTCTCCCAGCAGCAGAGAAAGAGGTCATGGAGCTTGTTGTGCAGTGCTGGGCCTCCATGTTTCCAGATCTCTGGCGGGATTCCGTCAATGCCTGCTGCTTTGCCACTCTTGAGCTGGTGGATGGCTGTGTGGGTCTCTTCGGCGGTGGGCGGTTCGTCCAATTCAACCTTTAGTGGGAGCTGTGGGATTTGGAGGATGACTGTTTCTTGAACAGTGCGCTCAGCGCCGAAGAGGTCCTGAAAGTATTCTGACCAGCGGTTCAAGATGGAGGTATTATCTGTGAGGAGTGCCTGTCCATCGGCGCTTCGCAGGGGACTTTGTACCAGGTGCCTAGGGCCATACACTGCTTTCAGTGCTTCATAGAACCCCCACAGTTGATCCAGCAGACTCCTCCCCTGAAACACTCTGGGAGCAACTGAAAACTGCTATTGTAAAATCTTCTGTGGAAGTCTTGGGCTTTGTTAGAAAGAGGAACAAAGACTGGTTTGACGAAAACGACGTGGAGATCCAGGAACTTCTAGCAAACAAAAGAGCCGCCCACCAGGCCCACCTAGCCCAGCCTTCCTGCCCTGTGAAGAAATCTGCCTTTCGCCTCATCTGCAGCAGTCTCCAGCTCAAGCTTAGAGAGCTCCAGAACGAGTGGTGGTCGAGACTGGCACAGAGGACCCAGCTTTGCGCTGACAACGGTGACTATTCTGGCACTACCCTTGAACTATCATAGTCAAATTATTTATGCCAAATAAAAGGGTTAACACGGGTAGTACCAAGGAGCGTGAATAGATCATTGTGCACGCGGATCCACGCGAAAAAAAACACGAAACATTAGAAATGTATCAAAGTACTGCGAGGGCCCTTGCAACAGCCCAGCGGTTCAGTTACGTTACACACAACATCTAAGTAGTATCATTCATACATTGTACATATGAGGTGGGGTTAGTGTATTTTAAACAGGCAATAAAATAGTTTCAAGCCGATCTTTATGAGAAGCTGAAGAGGTTATTTGCCCAAGGACAGCCTTGCACGCTCTAATGATTAGAGTTAATTTCAAACGCATTATGCAAAAGGCTGAAGCTCGTTAGCTTTACGTATCACGAGCACTACGTGTGGATAGAACTACGGCCTTTAGAACTATGTGTCAATAGCTCTAGGCGTCAATGTCTAGTTGTCACTAGCACTACGTGTGTGTCGAAAGCACTACGCTCGTTAGACGGAGGCGCGCTGGAACTACGCAGCGATAATTATATCGTTACGTAGTGCTAGCGACACGTAGTGCTGGCAACACGTAGTACTAGCATCCTGTAGTGCTATCGACACGCAGTGCTAGCGATCGTAGTATTGTCGACACATAGTTCTCTTGAAACGTAGAGCTAGCGATACACACCCGTACAAAAGCTGGGGGTAGGGCGGAGAGGGATTTTGAACAGCAATACAATACAGAATGTTCTTTTTCACGTAGCTGGAAAGAAACGACTTGCATGGAAGGGCTAATATTAACTCATTCGAGACGTGCCGCCTATGGATACCGTCGCGTATCCGTAGGCGGCACGTCTCGAATGAGGTGTACAACTGCCGTAGGAATATTCTGACTGCCTGTCCTTGGCCTCGCGACCGTTACAATGCAAAGCGTACTGCACACACTAGCTGGATTGTTACATGCGCCGTACCGCCATGATCAAACGCCAAACGATATCACTGCCATAACGAACTTTTGTGACAAGGTGACAGTTGCCACAACGGTCGTTGCCCTTCTGCCCTTTATTTGTCCATTTTTACAACCCCCCCCCCCAAAAAAAAAAAAAATAATCGTGATTTCATTGTTATACAATAAAAATCTCGCTTTTCTCCAAAAAGGGCATATCGGCTTTTGCCAAATGACGGCAGCTCTGTCAGAGCAACCCAGTAAGCAAAAGGTCATCGGGCCGACGTCGGCCGCTGTCGGCCCGCGCTCGCGGGCCGGCAGCGACCGACGTCGCCCCGGTAACCTTTTGAAAGCTGGAAATGTACGCGGTTTTAATTTATTTATTTATTTATTTTTTTATTTTTTTTTTTTTTACAAAACGTTCTGTTGTCACACAGCTGATGGAGCAGACTTTGCCTTTATATGACAATATCTAGTTGGTCCATTTTGATTTTAGAAAAGCGAGATTTTAATTGTACAACATGGACAAAAATGGGTATACTGGCTTTTGCCATACAAGGGCAAGCCGGACACCTCTTGAAGGTCTCTCTTCTAGTTTTGTGACACTTTGTCGCAAAAGTCGTGGAGGTTGTGCGAGTTTTGTGACAATGTGTGAAGTACAAGGCAGGTGAAGGTTCTGTTAGCTTCATGACCTTGAGGGTCTTGGGAGTGCCCTTGAGCTTTGTACCAAGTGTTGCATTGTCACAAAGAGCACTTTGAAAACATGGATATCACGTGAGAGCTGGTTGTAAAATACTCTGTGCGCGTTTATTATATTCAGCGCTGACGCACGAGACTGACAGACCCTTAACCCATAAAGCCCTGACATGCGCCAGGCGCCAGGCTATTCCGACACCACCCTTGAACTATCATGGTCGATCTGTCTCCAGAACTGAGCAGTAGACTTCAAAGGACATCTAATAAAAATTTACAATGGTTCAAGTGTGATGTCAGAATAGCTTGGCGCCTACAGGTGAAAAGCTGTTCCGACAAAACGCTTGAACTATCATGGTCGATCTGACACCAGAACTGTGATGTAGAGCTGAAAGGATCTCGAATAAAACATGATAATATCATCTTCAGGATGACAATTATAATGTAGTTCCGGTGAAGGCAGTGTGCAAAATAAATTGGTATCTAGAGCACGAAACATACAGTTTCGAGTCATGCCAGAGCATAGGATGATCTGATCGAGGGAAGCCTGAAGAGTTGTGAAGAGATGACTTGTAGTCCAGTATAAATTATCGCGTTTGCCCCGCATCGACATGGGGGTAAGTATGCTGCCTGGCTGTCCTGTGACATTTTATATTCCCATGGTGACAGCGCTGCCCTCCCCACATACACTAGGGGACCTGTTTTGGTCTGGCCGAGGGGACTAAAATCCCAAACAGACTGAGCGCGGAAGTTCATACGTGGCCTCTTAGAGCACTACCTGATTGCAAAAGCTCCTAATCTATCTGTGAGTACAAAAGCTTTTCACAACGGCTGTGTTTGTCTGCGTCGGCTTCGTGAGAATAGCCAGTGCTGTTTCTGAAATCCTTCTGTGTTCAACACCATGCAGCCCGAGTCCTGCAAGGAACACAGATCTATACAAACAACACATGGCAAGAGGCCTTGAGCCATACGAGCGGCTCATGGGGGTCAGTGCCTGTCGCAAATGGACAGTTTTACTTTCTGCTTACAATAAAATGGTTAATGGCAAAACAGAGATACGCGCCCAATGCGTAACAGACCATCGGGCCGACATCGGCCCGATGGCCTGTTGCACATTGGGAGGTGGATACCATCAACCGGAATCACGATGCGAACTGTACGACGTTTGCGTATGGTTACTTGTGTTTTAAGTTTCTTGACGCGCGTACTATCTTCGAAGAAGCAATCGCTCACGCCTGTGTCCACACAAATACGTATTTCTTGAAATGTGTGCATTCCTGGCATCGGAAGACGTACCCAGGCTTTAGTTTAACCCCTTCGCTGCTGAGAAAAAAGTGATCGCCGTGTAACTGCAAGAGGCGTAGATCCTCATGAGCCCCCGCGACTTGTTCTTTGGGCAGTTGCGGCTTTAGTCGTTCAGTGAAGAGAGGTTTCAGAAACAATGTGTACGTCCGTTGGCAGGAAAGGGATTATGTATGATTAAAAAAACATAAATTAACTCGAAGCATACGAAATTTCAGCATACCGTACGAAGTGTGAAAATGCCGCAAAGAAATACTCAAGAAAATTATGTGAGCCCAGGTTTTGGCTTGTAACAGACGGCGCAGTTCCTGTTGTTCCAAAGTTTTAGGTTTCAGGCTTTCACCACCAACACGCGCGTGAGGACATTTTGTCAGGATGACACCACGTTCTAAGTTTCGATGACGGGATATGTTTCGATATGAGCCAGACGACACTTTCGCAAGAATACAACATAGCAAGTGCAGTCATATGTTGTGCAATCATATGCTCATATGTTTATTTTTTATGCTATAAGCACCGCATTTGGAACAGTGATAGATTGTTACTATGATTATCAGAGGCAGAGCCACAAGAAAAAATCGAAAACTACACAATTTTTGCCCTAAATTCAAAACGGCACACAGGCGAATAGATGTCGTCTCGTCTACATCGTTTTGAAGGTTCCGGCACTTTGTATCTATGACATACGTCATTTCTTCTCGGCACTACATGGAAGGAAGGCCAAGCGTTGCTTCAAACATGTAAACATTTTTAACCCTTTGTCTTTGTAAACTCTTTTTTGATCAGCATTGCTCGGTGACCTGGTCGGACTTCTTTGTGAGTGGTGTCAGTGTGCTTCTGGCCTTAGCCGTACTTCACTCTATAAGAGCACTCCAGACCAAAAAGGTGACTGCCAAGCGTGTAATATGCAAAGAAGTACCCAACGGAGAAAGAAACACGCTTAGAAAAGACGGGTACAACACAATTTATTAATATTTCTTTCTCCGTTGGGTACTTCTTTTTATAAGAGCACTGCTTCGCGCGTATCTGTACCACCAGACATTTAACGCATTGGCCCCAACGCTCTACAGCAGGAGATGGACGGACCATGGTAATTTAAGGGTAGTGCCAGATTAGCTTGGCGCCTGCAGGCGCCAAGCTAATCTGGCACTACCCTTAAATTATCATGGTCCGTTCATCTCCTGCAACTGGTACATAATGGTTAAGTGACACCTCCAAAATTTGGGAAATGTGGCCTTGGGGCTAAATGGGTTAATATAATAAAAATCCTACTTTGTACGTCTTGGGTGTGAAGTCGCTCATGCTTTACACATGGGGGCCATACCGCTGGTTTACGTCATGGGTGTGAGCCCACCTATACTTTCTATATGCTGTAATGTAGGTCAATCCAGACCAAAAAGGTGACTGCCAAGCGTGTAATATGCAAAGAAGTACCCAACGGAGAAAGAAACACGCTTAGAAAAGACGGGTACAACACAATTTATTAATATTTCGGGTAAATACCCTTTGTCAAAATAGACAAACAAACAAACAGAGAGATTAGCCGCTACTTATCTTCATTGGCAGAAAGAATGTGGCAACTGAAGGAGGTGACGTAAAAGAAAGAAAAGGAAGAACAAAAGTGCGGAAAAAGTAAAAATGACGTCAACGAAAAATCGTAAGAGAGAAACTCGGAAAGAACCTGAACACGAGAGACAAGAGTGTGTGCAAGCACGTGCAGGAGCGAGCGAAAGAAAAGGCGTGTAGATGAGGCCAGAGAAAGAGAGAGAGAGAGAGAGAGAGAGAGAGAGAGAGAGAGAGAGAGAGAGAGAGAGAGAGAGAGAGAGAGAGAGACGGGGAGAGAGAGAGAGAGAGAGAGAGACGGGGAGAGAGAGAGAGAGAGAGAGAGACGGGGAGAGAGAGAGAGAGAGAGAGAGAGAGAGAGAGAGAGAGAGAGAGAGAGAGAGAGAGAGACGAGAGAGAGGAGAGAGAGAGAGAGAGAGAGAGAGAGAGAGAGAGAGAGAGAGAGAGAGAGAGAGAGAGAGAGAGACGGAGAGAGAGAAAGAGAAGGAAAACGAACGGGGAGTACCCTTGGGCACGAAGTAGGCGGAGTGTCTAATACACAAAGCCTGCTAAACACCAACCCGAAGGCAAACTTTATATCACCTTCAAGTTGAGGACTACCTCGGGGAAAAACGGGAGGACCCCGGGAAAAAAATCCCAGCATTTAGCACGGTAATAAGTAACAAGTAATAAGTCATGAAAACAAAGCAAATAATCAAATTCAGTAGGAGAATATTGGTATAAGTGGAGATTAGGTAGTTGTGAAACCGTCTTCAAGGGTAACTCAAAAAATAGGGGGGAGAGAGAGGGAGAGAGAGAGAGAGAGAGAGAGAGAGAGAGAGAGAGAGAGAGAGAGAGAGAGAGAGAGAGAGAGAGAGAGAGAGAGAGAGAGAGAGAGAGATGATGATGATGATGATGAAACTTTATTTTTCAACGGTAAAAAGTTTTGACAGAAAACAAATCGTCATTTTACAAACTTGCCGTTGCTAACATCTACAGGATAAAAAAGAAGGGAAACTATAAAATATATATGTACATACAAAACCCAATAGCATCATTTTATACAGAAAAAATAATAATATTCATCACACACACATGCACAGACGCACGCACGCGCGCCGCTCACACATACATCCACACGCACAAACAAACACGAGCACACACACACACGCGCACACACATATAAAAACCATCTGTATGAAATACGTGTGGTACAGGAAATATTACAGTACCTGAGAAACGTACTAAGTCTGACTCATCAGGTAATCAAAAAGTTTTGTTTTAAAACTTCCTGTTGAGGTAATAGTTTTCAAATGTGCAGGGATGGAATTCCAAGCAAACGGACCAGAGAATGACATACTAGTTTTAAAAAGGTCAATTCTTGGCAGTGGTAGGGGTAAGGTATTGTTTCTTGAGGTCCGTTCACGTTCTTGGTGAGATATAAATTTAGTGGTTAGATACTGGGGTGTCATATTATTCAGTATCTTATGCATATAGACGCATTTGTTTAATGTAAGTTGCTGACGTAGACCGAGAATGTTTAAATATCTAAATTTGTCTGTGGTAGGGATGGGGCGTCTATCTATCATTTTATTTCCTCAAAAACATTACCGATGACATGACTGATAGGCATGACTGATAGGGAAGTGTCTACTTACTCTCAATTTTAGCCTAGGAACCCGTTGTGCCCCTGCACCAACCGGGAGGCACTCGGGGAACCCACAGAGGGGCCGAGAGTGATCTCCCGTGACTGCCCATCCGGTTCCGAGTCATGTGATGCTTACTCAGTTTAGTCTACTTAGCTCGTCTAGTGCAGACGTGTTTTGCTAGCCTCCGGCCTCGCTTACTTTCGACCGGTTTGGAACCCGTCTTTGTCCTGTGTTGGGACTTGCTTCGCTTGCGGACTCTTGCCGTGTGCTGCTACCTTCAGCTGCTTCTGCCTCTGCTGCCTTCTCGCCTCTTCGGTTGGCCTCCTTTCCCGCCTTCGGCGCTGTTGTGGTATGGAGGTGTCGTCCCCCGCCCCTGTTGCTGCGGAGAGGTAAGGTAGTTGATTGGCCTTCGGCCGGCCTCCAAGCGGGTCGCCGGTCGTGAGCTCTTCTCAGCCTTTGTTTGTTTACCTGGCGCCGTGCTTTGTTTCTCAGCTTGGCCCTTGCGGCCTACGCCGTGTCGCTTAATACCTAGCGCGGGCGCATAAAGTGTCTTTGTTTTTTATGCAGAGATTGACCAATGAAACATGTGTTGTGCAAGACGGCTTTCCGTCTTTTGTTGCGGTTACGTTGGGTAGCCGGGTGCTGGCGGAGCGTTGCTGCGCTCCGGACTCTTAGCTTGCCGGCCTCGTGCCTCGGCGCTCGCACCTTGGGGGGGGGGGGGGGGGGGTGAATTGTGTGTTCACTTTGGGTATGTTGACTTTGTCACCTTAGTTTCCCCTTTCCCCTTGTTGGGCGCCGCCACGTGCTCTCGCTTGTACGCTTGTTTGTTTGTGTGTTGCAGTTGCCAAGTGCGAACCTGCACCCTCTGCGGCGACTTCCAGTGGCCAACGGACAACCACGCTGTATGCCTCCCTTGCTCTGGCTGTGCCTCGGGCCGCTCTTGTGACCTCTGCTCCACGTGGCCAGAACTGAAGTGGTCGCAGCTTTGGAGATTTTACAGGCGGGACCGGCCGTTACCTGTGAATAACCCTCCCGTCCGAGCGTCCCCCAGTGTGTCAGGAGCAGGGACCAAGCTTGTCCGTTCGGACCCCATGGATAGGACGCCGCGTAGAACGCGTACACCCAGCACTGTTCGGACAACTGACCCTACCTTGCAGACCCCAAGTGCCGTCCTCCCTGAGCTCGGCCCAAGGGGACGCGACCCTCGCCGCCCCTTGTCTGCGGTCAGTTCTCGCTCGTCTCTCACGCCCGCGCACTCCTACGAGGAGTCAAGTTACCGGCAGGGAGCCCGCCCTTTAGCGCCCGGCTCTCAGAGACGAAGTGCTACGCGACCAAGGACTCACGACTCTAGGACTTCTCCCTATTCGCCGCGATCTCGCTCGCCGTGGGACTCTCGTCGTCGGCATCATCATTCTCGTCGGACGCCCTCCAGCCCCCCTCGCCTGGTTGCGGCTTTGCCGCGGTCTTCTTCGCGCTACCGGCGGTCTTCGCCCCATCGCTCTTCGCGTCGGCCGTTTTTTTCCCCTAGGCGTCGCTCCGCGCGGAGCCCTCGCCGGGAGGGTCCCCCTCATTCCCGTCCTCGTAGTCGCTCTCCCTTCTCCTCCCGGCTGGACGCCTCTCGGGGACCCCTCCGTTCTCGCCGCGGCAGTCCGCTTGCCGCTCCCCCTCCTCCCCGGGACGAGGACGCCTTGAGTTTGCTGGCTGAGGATTCTGCTTCTGCCCTGCTAGGCCCAGGTAGCCGTTCCCCCGCCTCCCGCTCGTCCCTTTCGGACATCTCGGACTCTTCTCCGCTGCCTTCTTCTTCTCGCGCGGCTACGTTGCTCGCCTTGGATGAGGCCGCCCGCATCGTTTCCGCCTCCCTCCCAGTCGACGCTTGCCCTCCGTCTCCCCCCCTCAAGCGCAAGGTATCGGCCTTCGTCGATGCGGGTCGGCAGACGAAGAAGTTTAAGTCTCTTCCTCAGCCTCCTGGTTTCAGCGACATGCGGGACGCCTTCTCCGCGCACCTCCTCGCTGCCCCTAGGGAACATCAGTTTTTCGGCGACCGCAGATGGCCCCCCGGCCTCGACATCGCCTTCCGGCAGGAGTGGTACTCTGGACATTCCCAGTCCTTTGTCTGCGCTCTTCCTCCAGTGGATCCGGCGGCTGTTCTTCAGGCTGGCGGCTCTTCGCTTCTGAAACGCGCCATTCCTCGAGGTTTGGATGCTACAGCGGCCCTGGTTCCTAACACCCTTGCTTGTTCGGGCTTCCTCGAGCTTGTCACCCGAGCGGCGGTACAGCGGATAGAGGAAGCTTGGCATCCTTTCATCACTCCCCTGTTAGGAGATCTTCTCGCCCTCGCGGAGGTAGCTAATCGTGCGGCGTATCACTCATCTGTCAACGCCATGGCGGCTTCCTCCAATTGTGACCTCATGCGTCGAGATGCTGTCCTGCGGGCTTGCCGGGGTTTGCCTTCGGACCTGCAGAACCAGTTGCGTCGTGCCCCCCTAGGTGGATCACTTCTGTTTGGCGATACCTGGTCTTCGGTTAAGATCGCGAACTCGGATCGGTGGCCTTCCAAATCTGCGCCTTCTCGCTTTCGCTCCTCCCGCAAGGCCGCGGGTCGCGCCCTGCGGGGCTCCGGACTTCCTGCGTCCTCAGACCCCCTCCCTTCTCGTAACCCCCGCCGCCGCCCTGCCTTTGGTCGACCCGGTCAGGTTAGCTCCTTTGCCCCCGCCCGGTCCCGACCTGCCCGTCGCCCTGGGCGCGGGCGGGCCCACTGACTCCCTAGCTCCGCCCCCGCCGACCGTTTTGGGTCCTCCAGTCGGCGGGAGGCTTGCCCGGTTCAGCGAAGAGTGGTTTTCGCTGTTCCCAGACGACCCCTGGATCAGGACCACCGTCTCCGACGGCCTTCGGATTTCGTTTCGCTCTCCTCCTCCGCGGCGACGGGCCCCTCTGTGGACCGCCATGCCCTCCGACCCGTTAAAGTCCAGCGCTCTGCGTTCCGAGGTCTCCGCTCTTCTGCAGAAGTGTGCCACGGAGGTGGTTGTGCGTCACGGCTCCCCGGCCTTCTACAGTCGCCGCTTCCTGGTGCCCAAGCCGGGCGGCAGGTGGCGCCCGATCATCGATCTTTCCAAGCTGAACTCCTTCATTTCGGCTCCTCACTTCCGCATGGAAACCGCTCGGTCCCTCAGGGCCTCGGTGCAGCCAAGGGACTTTGCCGTGAGCTTGGATCTGTCGGATGCGTATTTACATGTTCCCATTCACCCTGCCTCCAGAAAGTACCTGCGCTTCGCCTTCGACGAAGCAGTCTACCAGTTCCGGGCCCTTCCGTTTGGTCTCAACCTCAGCCCTTGGGTATTCTCTCGCCTGATGGACGCGGTAGTGGCCAAGGCTCGTCAGTCATCGTCCAGCCCTACTTCCAATTACCTCGACGACCTCCTCCTACGCAACCAATCGGCGACCGTTCTTTCAGCGGACAGAGACGCCTTGATCCGGCTGTTAGCGCGACTCGGTTTTCTCCTCAACAGAGGGAAATCGGATCTCTGGCCCAGTCGCCGATTCGTCCACCTAGGCATGGACTTCGCTACCGATCTGAACTTGGTTCGTCTTTCGGAACAGCGGATTCAGAGGTTAGCCTCCTTGACCGCCGATCTTTGCCGGCTAGACGCGGCACCTGCCAGGACTTGGCTACAGCTTCTAGGAACGATGAACGCCGCTGCAGATCTCCTGCCCCTGGGGCGTCTCTACTATCGGCCCATACAGCTGCACCTCCTCCTTCACTGGCGCCCGTCCTCCGCCGACTTGGCAGCCTTGGTACCGGTCACTGCGCTTCTTCGTCCCCATCTGCTGCGCTGGATGGATCCGGCGTGGCTGGCTTCGGGAGTTCCCCTCGCGTCTCCCCCTCCTCGCCTATCCCTGTGTGTCGACGCGAGCCTCTCAGGGTGGGGTGCCCACCTGTTTCCGGACTTCCGAACGACGTCGGGAGCCTGGCCGCCAGAGATGTCTGCCCGTCACATCAACTGGTTGGAGCTTCAGGCTGTTTGGCAAGCCCTCATCACTTGGGAATCGAGTCTGCTGCACCAGGAGCTCTTGGTCCTTTCCGACAACGCGACGGTGGTGGCGTACCTTCAGAAGCAAGGCGGCACACACTCTCCCGACTTGTGCATGCTCACCTACCGGCTGATGCTTTGGGGCCAGACCCGCGGCATCTTCCTTCGAGCGAGACACATTCCGGGCCACCTGAACGTCCTCGCCGACTCGCTCTCGCGTCGTGGTCAGATGTTACACACGGAATGGACTCTTCGCCAGGACATTTTCCAGATGATCTGCGCCCACTGGGAGACTCCTCAGATCGATCTGTTTGCCACGAGGTGGAACCATCAGCTTCCCCTCTTTGTCTCCCCGGTCCCGGATCCCCTGGCCTGGGCTGTCGATGCTCTCTCCATCCCCTGGGACGGTTTGATCGCCTACGCCTTTCCCCCGACGGTCCTTGTCCCCAAAGTCCTCCTCAAACTCCGGGGATCCAACGCCGTTGTTCTCCTGGTCGCCCCGTTTTCCTGGAACCGCTCTTGGACCACAGACCTCCTCAGCCTCGCCACGGGCCCTCCTTTGCGCTTACCGACGCCCCGGACGATGCTCAAACAGCCTCGACAGGCCCTTTTCCACCCGTGCCCGGAGCGTCTCCTCCTTTACGCCTGGAGGTTGTGCGGCGTGCCCTCACCGCTAGAGGCTTCTCGAGTGCAGCAGTGGAGGCGATCTCTTCGACCCGCAGACCCTCAACACGACGCGTCTACGAGGGAAAGTGGCGAGTGCTGTGCGCCTGGTGTGAGGACCTCCGTCTCGACCCCACTGGTTTGACTCACCCCCAGCTCGCGGACTTCTTCCTCTGGCTCTTTGGAGACCAGGGTCTCGCCCCTATCACCATCAGAGGATACCTTTCCATGATTGCCGACACTTATCGACACCTTGGACGTCCGGACCCCGGCGCCTGTAAGGACATCGCCGACCTTATGTCGCACTTCGGCTTGCGACGTCCGGTACTCCGCTCTCTCGTCCCGCGCTGGGACCTTCCCTGGGTCCTGACGTGGCTGAACTCATCCAAATTCGAACCACTGCCCTTGGCCCGCCTTCAGGACGTGACTCGTAAGACCTGCTTCCTTTTGGCCCTTGCCACAGCGGCCCGAGTCAGCGAGCTGCACGCGCTCTCGGCGCGCCCTACCTGCCTGCAATTTCGTGCGGATGGCTCCGTGCACCTTCTCCCAGATCCCTCCTTCCTTGCCAAGACCAGGTCTCCACTGACGGCGCCACAAATGATCACACTGCGACCGCTGCGGGGAATGGACTTCCCTCGAGAGACCAGGCAACAAGACCCTGTGCGCGCCTTACGCGTCTATCTACGCAGAACCAAAGCCGTCCGTCGAGGACGCTCACGCCTCTTCCTGCCTCTTAGGCCCGGCAGACATGACATTTCGGCCCAGACGATCTCTTCCTGGCTACGCTGGGTCATTCGGTCCGCCTACCAGGACCTCTCCCCACAGGGAGCAAAGAGGCTTAAGATACGCGCGCACGAGGTACGTGCCATGGCCACGAGTCTTGCCTTTGACCGGAACTGTGCTGTTAAAGACATTGTGGCGGCAGTAGGCTGGCGAGCGGAATCTACCTTCGCCCGCTTCTACCTCCGGGATCTGGCAGGCCAGCGAGACAACCTCGCTCTGGTGGGGGACATCACGGCAGCGCAACACTCCCTCCCGGCGCCACAGGCGCCGTAGGTACGCTACTTAGCTAAAATTGTCGGGAGTTTGCGACTGGGAGGATGGCTCTGCAGGCCCCCTGGGTTATTTTGCGGACAGCGGCACCCTCCTCCTGCTCGTAATTCTCCCTATCAGTCATGTCATCGGTAATGTTTTTGAGGAAATAAATGCATTTTTCTCTAAAAGGTATTTTTTCGAAAAATACTTACCGATGACATGACTCGGAGGGCCCTCCCTCCTGCCCCGCTTGCCGCTGGGAAGCTAAGTAGCCTAAACTGAGTAAGCATCACATGACTCGGAACCGGATGGGCAGTCACGGGAGATCACTCTCGGCCCCTCTGTGGGTTCCCCGAGTGCCTCCCGGTTGGTGCAGGGGCACAACGGGTTCCTAGGCTAAAATTGAGAGTAAGTAGACACTTCCCTATCAGTCATGCCTATCAGTCATGTCATCGGTAAGTATTTTTCGAAAAAATACCTTTTAGAGAAAAATGCATTTTACAGCTCTTTTGTATATGGAGTTTAATCTCTTCATGTGGACATCACTGCAGCCGTCCCACACTGTGGAGACATAATCAACATGGGACTTTATATGAGCATGAAAAAACAATTTACGGGTATTTGTATCCGTTACATGTCTAAGCTGGGACAATAAGAAAGTGTTTTTAGCAATGGTCTTACAAACAGCATTTATATGGGTCTCCCAGCACAGTTGATCATCAACATGTATTCCTAAGAATTTACGTTCAGTGACTTGTTCAACAGGTTCAGCGTTTAATTGTAATTGTAATGGCTGTAGTCGGCGTTGATGTTTTTGCCGCGTGGCGATTAAGATACTCTTTGTTTTTGCTGGGTGAAGAACCATATGGTTCTGTCTACACCAGTCAGATACCTCATTGAGACTGCATTGTAAACTATGGCTAATGTCCGTCGTTTTTTTGCCAGAAACATGAAGACTCGTATCGTCAGCAAATAGATTACAATTAACGTCAGAATTAGTGATATGCAACGGTAGATCATTAATAAATAGTATGAATAGAAGAGGGCCCAAAATAGATCCCTGGGGGACGCCGTATTTTACATTTCCTTGCTTAGAGTATCTTCCATGGGCGTACACCATTTGTTTTCTGTCTTCGAGATATGATCGGAAGAATTCTATAGCGGTTGCGTCCAAGTGATAAACTGTTAGCTTATTTAGGAGAATGTCATGGTCCACAAGGTCAAACGCCTTTTTAAGGTCTAAGAAAACTGCTCCTGACATCAGGCTTTTATTGATTCCAGCCAGCTGTCTACAATATGTGTCAGTGCTGACTGACAAGAATGTTTCGGTCTAAAACCAGACTGGTGAATATTAAGTAATTTACCTTTTTCCAGAAAATCAAGGAGATGTTTTTGAATGTGCTTTTCAAGGGGTTTTGACAAAGCTGACAGAAGGGAGATTGGACGATAGTTATTAATATCTTCAAGATCTTTTGATTTAGGGATTGGGATTACCTTTGCTTCTTTAAGAATGGTTGGAAATGTACTTTGCTTTATGCAGAGGTTGAAAATATATGTTAGTGATTCTACTGTATACGGTAATGAGATTTTTAGGGTTTCATTATCAATACCATCAATGCCAGCAGACTTTTTGTTGGGCATGCTAGAAATATATCTGCCGACTTCCGCAACTGTAATATCAGGGATGGTGAAAGTATTTGATATAGTTTTTTTTTTTTTAAGTGTTCTCTGAGAGAACTCGGCACTTCATACGGTTTACTGTTATTTGCAGCCGACAATGCCAATATTTCGGCTGTCATTAAGAAATGGTTATTTAATATATCAGCTGACATATGAGATGGGATTTCGGGTGCTGATTTACCCTTTGTTATGACGTTCAGAGCTTTCCAAACAGATGCCGTGTCCTTTTTGTCTCGAATCATTTGTTGGAAAAAAGACTTCTTAGACGCTCTAACTAAATATTTGACACGATTGCGTTGTGTTTTGTATTCTTCGTACTTTTGCTCTTTTTTCAGTTTGTCTCTAAATGACATGGCCTGCTTGATATCCGCTGTTAACCACGGTGGTATGGTGGAATGTTTAACTCGTTTTTCACGTATTGGCGCATGTTTATTGAGTACACTGAGAAACAGATCCATCCAGCACGACAAGGCACTGTCAGGAGATTGGTGATCATAAACCTCAGTAAACGAAGCATTGTGCAGGTCCCACAGAAATTCGTCTTTATTAAAGTGTTTAAAGGAGCGATATTTTATAGTTTTATGTCTTTTAGTTTTTTGCTTGTCTAGTTTCATGGAGACGTTACAACATACTGGGTTATGATCGCTAACAGCTAAGGAGGGAACCTGCACATTTGATATTGTATCGTCATTTGTCACGTAAATGTGATCAATTAAGGTTGAGGATGTAGATGTGGTTCTAGTGGGGTTTTTAACTAATTGTTTTAAGCCGAATAAGGCTGTTGTTGATGCCCATGCAGCATGGTGCCCTTTGGGCTTAAATAGGTCAATGTTAAAGTCGCCCAGAAGAACAATGTTATCTTTACTTTGATTAACTTTATCCATCATTTCTACGAAGTCATCATACCAGTCCCAGTTGGCTGCTGGATTTCTATAGATAAAGCCAACCAGGACTGTGGGGGATTTAGATGTTTTCACCTCGACCCATAAACTTTCAACTTCGGCTGACTCTTAAGTCCTGTCGTCGTTTAACGTTACTAATTATCGAATCATGTATATATACTGCTAGTCCAGTGTGCTGGGGACTTGAGGCATCTCTACGGAGTACTGAGAAGTTTGGAACTGAGATGGAGTTATCCCTGACAGTGCTTTTGAGCCTCGACTCGGATACACCAAAAACACGAAAATGTGTTGGCGTGTTTAAGAACACAGACAAATCTGGCACCTTATTAACTAAATGGTAAATGTTGAGGTGACCAATTCTCAACTCATCAGGTCGTTGTGGGGCAGTTTTTACATTATATTTTGGCATGTTGGTAACAGAACAAACGTAGCAATAATATTCCAAAAAAATAATAAAAAATAATGTCAATGTATAATGAATAAGAAAGCGACAAGAAAACGTAGGAAAAACAACAGCAACAACAATAAAGCAAAATTAAAATGTTTTTGACTCTCGTGGTCAGAGTCCGCTGCGAGTTCGAATTGCTTGGTAATGTCAGGTACAAAATAAAAGGCTCGACAGCTATGTATAAAGAATCAGAAAATAAACAAAAACACTTCCAAGCGCACCTAGGCACGCTCGCCCGATGCTGCAGTTCCTAACTACTATTATAGTAATAATCGCACATCAAAATAAAATGGACTTTTATAATTTAAAGCAAAACAACAACAACAAACAAAAAAAAAAGTCACTGCGACTTTAAAATCAAGCACAACTAACTACGGACAGAACAAAACCGCAGTCATTAAAGTCGAAAATGTAATTCTAGATAAAAAAAAAAAGCTCAATTCAACTCGACTCGAGGATTAATGTCACAAAGAGATCCACGAAACACGCACAATAGAACTTTGGCAAGGCTGCGAGAAAACTACTAAAAAACAACAAAAACTGTCTGAAATACACGCTGTCAAATAAGAAGGGTGTGTCCTATGACTGTCTAACACAAGCTGTCAATCTAGAGACTCGTGTCCTAATGTCCGGCGCGTGGTCTAAATTTCTGCAGCAGAGAAAACAAGGCCGCGCAGTCACTTTCACTAAGCTGGGGCACTCCTGGGGGCGGGGGTAGTGGGGGATATGGAAATACGGAGGGATTAGAGTACGGGTACACCGGTCGGCCGTCTGCTACGAAGATGGGGGGGCCCATGGTTGGTGTGGAGTAACCGTAGGGTGGCCGCTGTGACTTCTGTTCCGGAGCAGTTCCGGCCTTTGATCCACCGCTATGTTGGGTGACTAGCGGCGTGCAGTCTTTTTCCACAGTATGCTCCTGTCGGAATCGGGGTGCAAGGCTGGAACTGACTGGGCGCTGAGAGCGTCGGTCTTTTTGAGGCTCTTTGTCTTTGGCACCAGACTTGCCGTGTGTGTCACCGTGCCCAGGTAGCTGTTCATGGTGGCGAGACTTTTCGTGATTTGGTTCTGGCCGGCCTGCGTTGTTGGAGGTGCGGCCAGAGTACGAACGCTTGATGTTGACAGCGAGAGCACTGGTGCCCCGCTTGTTGGGATGGATGGCGTCTCTGAACCAGCCGCTCTTTACCTCGCCGGTTCTTGTAGAGAAGGCGTAGTCATTGTCAACAAACTTGACCTTGAGGGATGCGCACATTTCCCTCAGGCAGAGGTTGGTGTCAGTGATACATGGGTCTGGCTGCTGACGCTGGTTGTTCGTGGGCAGGATGGAAGACATGGAGATTTCTGCCTTGGGGAAGACTCGTCTGGCAGCAGAAATCACATCCTTCCAGCCCTTCTTGCCGATGACGAACCCACGCTTACAGTCGTTGATGCCAACGTGTATGACGATTGTGCTGACTGTATTCGTGGGTTCGGCATCATGAAGGCGCTGTAGAATGCCGGCTCTGTCGAGGCCCGACACTGACACGACCTGTGTCTTGTCAGTGCCAGTGACGGACATCAGCTTTCCGTGCAGACCGCGTAGGACAGAGTCACCTAAAAGCAGCGTCTGGGTGACAGGCTTTAGCTCTGGAATCCCAGTACGGTCGGTGGGTTTGTCAGAGCCTGGAGAGGGTCGGGGTGTTGGTACCGGCTCCTTGTGCTCGGGCGTTTGCCGGATAGCAGTGTTGTCGTGAGCTGGACGCGGGGGTTCAGATGTGGTCGTGGTGGCAGGGGATTTGGAGGTGGCAGGCGATTTTTCCGGGGCTTGCTTTGCCTCGGTGTTGGAGGGAGGAGAAATGCCTTTCTTGCTGCCTTTCTTGCCGGTCCTCGATCCCTCCTTCTCCCCCTCCAGCTGGGTGATTCGTTGTCGGAGGTGTCTAATTTCAGTTTGCAGCGCATCCACCTCAATATTGTAGGCGTGGCGGATCTCTCCAACTGCTGACCGGAGAGCAGCTATCTCTGCCATTACGCGCTCCATGGCCAGGGGGTCTGGGTTGAGGACAACAGGGCAGACCGTCTGGCACGCAGACTCGATAACCATGACATCAGCAGGGGCAGGAGGCTGAGTGCCAATGCCGCCGACGTCAGATGTGATGGCAGCACAATCGCTGTCGATGCTGTCGTTGGTTATGGTGCCAGCGCCGCCGACGTCGGAGGTAGGGGCAGCACTAGCTTTGAGGTCGATGGGGGAGATAGTGGTAGCTCCAGTGCCGCCGTTGTCGGAGGTGAAGGCACTGTTGTTGCAGTTGTTGTAGGTGGTTGTGATGGTAGTGCCAGTGCCGCCGACGTCAGACGTAGGGGCAGCACTAGCTCTGTTGTCGCTGTCGTTGGTGGTGAAAGTGCCAGTGCCAGTGCCGCCGACGTCAGACGTAGGGGCAGCACTAGCTCTGTTGTCGCTGTCGTTGGTGGTGCCAGTGCCAGTGCCGCCGACGACTGAGATAGGGGCAGCACAAGCTCTGTTGTCGCTGTCGTTGATGGTGCCAGTGCCGCCGACGTCTGACGTAGGGGCAGCACTAGCTCTGTTGTCGCTGTCGCTGGTGTTGATGGTGCCAGTGCCGCCGACGTCTGACGTAGGGGCAGCACTAGCTCTGTTGTCGCTGTCGCTGGTGTTGGTGGTGCCAGTGCCGCCGACGTCTGACGTAGGGGCAGCACTAGCTCTGTTGTCGCTGTCGCTGGTGTGGATGGTGCCAGTGCCGCCGATGTCAGACGTAGGGGCAGCACTAGCTTTGTTGTCGCTGTCGTTGGTGGTGAAAGTGCCAGTGCCGCCGACTTCTGAGGTAGGGGCAGCACTAGCTCTGTTGTTGCTGACGGTGTCAGTGCCGCCGACGTCAGACGTAGGGGCAGCACTAGCTCTGTTGTCGCTGTCGCTGTTGGTGCCAGTGCCGCCGACGTCTGACGTAGGGGCAGCACTAGCTCTGTTGTCGCTGTCGGTGATGGTGCCAGTGCCGCCGACGTCAGACGTAAGGGCAGCACTAGCTCTGTTGTCGCTGTCGGTGATGGTGAAAGTGCCAGTGCCGCCGACCTCAGACGTAAGGGCAGCACTAGCTATGTTGTCGCTGTCGGTGCCAGTGCCGCCGACGTCAGACGTAGGGGCAGCACTAGCTCTGTTGTCGCTGTCGGTGATGGTGCCAGTGCCGCCGACGTCAGACGTAAGGGCAGCACTAGCTCTGTTGTCGCTGTCGGTGATGGTGAAAGTGCCAGTGCCGCCGACCTCAGACGTAAGGGCAGCACTAGCTATGTTGTCGCTGTCGGTGATGGTGCCAGTGCCGCCGACGTCTGACGTAGGGGCAGCACTAGCTCTGTTGGCGCTGTCGTTGGTGTTGATGGTGCCAGTGCCGCCGACGTTTGACGTAGGGACAGCACTAGCTTTGTTGTCGCTGGTGTTGGTGGTGCCAGTGCCGCCGATGTCTGACGTAGGGGCAGCACTAGCTCTGTTGTCGCTGTCGGTGATGGTGCCAGTGCCGCCGACGTCGGAGGTAGTGGCAGCACTAGCATTGTTGTCGCTGTCGCTGGTGGTGCCAGTACCGCCAATATTGGTGATTGAGGTTCTGTCGCTATAGGTAGCACCCTCGGTGTCGTCCATGACGGTGATGGTCTGGGTATCGGTTACTGACAGGCTGGTGTCAACTGAAGAGGGCGGTGACGGTAGCGCCAGCTGACTGTGACCAGACTGAGCGGTCAAGGTGTTGACGATTTCTCTCAGCGCAGCAAACTCCCTGTCTACCCACTGGCGGCAGGACCTGCCCTGAACCAAAAAACTGGCTGTGGTGTAGTACGCATGTATCACAAGTAGTTGCCGCTTGCCGTCCTTTATCCGTATGGTTGAGTGCACTAGGTCTTTCGGCAGACTGGTTGCATCAAGATCAATTTGTTGTTCAAAGGCGGTATGGTTTTCCCCGTAGTCTTCCCACGTTGTTGTGACACCTTGGGGCTTGAACTCGCCAATGTAGCGAAGATGTAACACCTTTCGCCACACTGGTAGTTTGCCATGTTCAGTGTTATACGTGATCTGAATAGGGTCCAGAGTCCGTCTAATCTCTTCCACACTTGCCTGCGTAAATGTTAGTTTGGACCGTGTGGTTGGGCCCATCTTGCCATCTGGCTAACATCACAAGCAGTGTGAGCCTCTCACAAACAAAACACAGATTAGCACACACCTGGCCTTGACACTTCACTGTTGCCGTGGCAGACGAGGACCAGGTGGTGAGAGAGATCTTGCCTGTGCTATTGTCACTGTCCCCAAGTCGCCATGCCAGCTGTTGAAACGTGCCCGCAGGCCCCTGCAGATGCACTCAGGCGTGAGGGGGGAGCTGAGCTCCCGACCCCATTCACAGCTGGTGGGTGTGAGAGCACAAGGGATTAGGCAATTGGCCGTCAGAGGTGGCGGCAGGTGGCGGGGGCCGTAGGCTGCCTGGCGCCAGGTACAAAATCTCTACAGTAAAGGTTTCATGGCTGATCGAATAAGATAAAGTTTGTTCAGTTCATATTTTAAAGTTTAAAAAATGTGAAATAGGGAGAAAAAAATATAAGAAAGTATATTACAGAATACCTCGGTTTCGGCGCAAGGGGTCCGTTTAGGATAACCAGCACACACACATTGTACATAAGTTCACACAAAGCAATTTATCTTCCGCATGTTCAGTGAAAGCTGAACCGATGAAATTGAAAACTATCCGTTTCACAAATCCCAATTAGGCAAAATTAGGATCGCATATGCAAACTGTACTCACGCGTTGCACAGAATCACACACAATACTATAATAACGTAATCCATATGTGTCTATCCAAGAAGAAAACACAACAGTACTCCATAATAGTGCACAGTGTTTTCTCGTCACGGTTGGCTAAACTGCGGAGCTCCGCTGACTGCGACCGCTCTCTTCGGCAGTCAGAGAGAGAGAGAGAGAGAGAGAGAGAGAGAGAGAGGGAGAGGGGGAGAGGGGGAGGGGGAGGGAGGGGGGAGGGGGGGGAGGGAGGGGGGAGGGGGAGGGAGGGGGGAGGGGGAGGGAGAGGGAGAGGGAGAGGGAGGAGAGAGGGAGGAGAGAGGGAGGAGAGAGGGAGGAGAGAGAGAGGGAGGAGAGAGAGAGGGAGGAGAGAGAGAGGCGGGGGCGGGGGGAAAGGAGGAAGGAGGAAGGGGAATAAGAGAAAAGGAAAAAGCGTAAAGAGAGAAAGAGGGCTAGAGAAAAGTTGTAAAGGGGTAGGGGGGGGGGGGGGAGAAAGAGGGAGAGAGGTAGAAGGACAGAGGAAAAAAAACAACAAAACAAAACAAAAAACAGAGCCACCAACCCCACCCAACAGGCACCCACCAGCGCACAGAAAAACACACAGGCAGGCACGCAACAAGACGACCACCTACATCCCCAAGGGATGCACACGATCGCCCCGCCCCAAAACCGCGTATCAAACCGTGAGCCGGAGACCCGGCGCCCGACAGGGAAGGGCAAGGGATCCAACTAAACGTTCGGCCAGCGCTGAGAAAGTCCCCAAGGGAAATGTACATATCAACCAGCGCCAACCTCGCTGAATGTTGAAAACGTCATACCACCCGACCCTCCGGCTCCACTCCGTGCAATGTTCCTAATTGCAAGACGTGTCCTTTTATTTGCCCTTCCACCGTGGTGAATGGTCCACGTTACAAATTCAACATAGACAGATACTTCACGTGTCAAACCACCAACGTGATTTATGTCATCTCCTGTGTGAAATGCGGCCAACTCTATATTGGAGAGACGGAAAGAACCATCAACGACCGTTTCAAAGAACATCTTCAGTCTGTCAAGTACCAATACAACAGACCGGTCGGACGACATTTCAATCAGGCCGACCACTCCGTCTCGGACATTCGGGTTAAAGGCCTTTGGCTTATGCAAGCCAGTAATGTCTGGGCCAGGAAAGACCGTGAAAAATTTCTGATTAATAAACTGGGCACTGTGGCGCCACTCGGGATGAATATGAAGGATTAACATTTTTACCTTGCTTGTGTCTGCTACTTTACCTCACTGTTTTACTACTCACTAACCAGTTAGGGGAGGTTGGCGCTGGTTGATATGTACATTTCCCTTGGGGACTTTCTCAGCGCTGGCCGAACGTTTAGTTGGATCCCTTGCCCTTCCCTGTCGGGCGCCGGGTCTCCGGCTCACGGTTTGATACGCGGTTTTGGGGCGGGGCGATCGTGTGCATCCCTTGGGGATGTAGGTGGTCGTCTTGTTGCGTGCCTGTGTGTTTTTCTGTGCGCTGGTGGGTGCCTGTTGGGTGGGGTTGGTGGCTCTGGCTTTTTTTTTTTTTTTTCCTCTTTCCTTCTACCTCTCTCCCTCTTTCTCCCCCCCCCCCCTACCCCTTTACAACTTCTCTCTAGCCCTCTTTCTCTTTACGCTTTTTCCTTTTCTCTTATTCCCCTTCCTCCTTTCCCCCCGCCGCCGCCCCCTTCTCTCTCTCTCTCTCTCTCTCTCTCTCTCTCTCTCTCTCTCTCTCTCTCTCTCTCTCTCTCTCTCTCTCTCTCTCTCTCTCTCTCTCTCTCTCTCTCTCTCTCTCTCTCTCTCTCTCTCTCTCCCCTATCTTTTGAGTTACCCTTGAAGACGGTTTCACAACTACCTAATCTCCACTTATACCAATATTCTCCTACTGAATTTGATTATTTGCTTGTTTTCATGACTTATTACTTGTTGTGTACCGTGCTAAATGCTGGGTTTTTTTACCGGGGTCCTCCCGTTTTTCCCCGAGGTAGTCCTCAACTTGAAGGTGATATAAAGTTTGCCTTCGGGTTGGTGTTTAGCAGGCTTTGTGTATTAGACACTCCGCCTACTTCGTGCCCCGTTCGTTTTCCTTCTCTTTCTCTCTCTCCGTCTCTCTCTCTCTCTCTCTCTCTCTCTCTGGCCTCATCTACACGCCTTTTCTTTCGCTCGCTCCTGCACGTGCTTGCACACACTCTTGTCTCTCGTGTTCAGGTTCTTTCCGAGTTTCTCTCTTACGATTTTTCGTTGACGTCATTTTTACTTTTTCCGCACTTTTGTTCTTCCTTTTCTTTCTTTTACGTCACCTCCTTCAGTTGCCACATTCTTTCTGCCAATGAAGATAAGTAGCGGCTAATCTCTCTGTTTGTTTGTTTGTCTATTTTGACAAAGGGTATTTACCCGAAATATTAATAAATTGTGTTGTACCCGTCTTTTTCTAAGCGTGTTTCTTTCTCCGTTGGGTACTTCTTTGTAATACCCCACCCGGGTCTGCCCTGGGGGACTTGGGTGGGGTTAGGTATTTTTTAGTTCCCAGGGTCACCCTGGTCAGCCCCACAGGGTGGGTTTTTCTCTTTATTCTGGGGCATGTGTTTCTGTCTACCCTTTGTCCATTCACCTGTATTTGCCTTTTTAAAACTCTCCCTACTGTCTGCACTGCCTGTAGCTCTTGATATTGGATGTGTGTTGCTAAATGGTCTTAGCTTTATTTAGGCCCCATGTGTTAGGTTTATTTAATGTATTTGACCGGCTGGCGACATACATTCAATGTTCTGTTTAGTTTTTTTTTCACAAGCAGTGCAGGCACGTCCTGAGAAAGCCTTGTTGCTGTCGGGACGTTAAGCAATGTACAATCAATCAATCAACTTCTTTGTAATGTAGGTCACTTAGATAAAACAAAAACCTGAAGACGTGTAATGTTTATTAGCTGCATAACGGTAATGTTGACAAAGTCATGATATTTCAGTTCAGGACTATAGCACACACGCCTCCCCGCCCCCCCCCCCCC
>BTPG01000008.1:144597819-144770319 GCA_036245525.1 Semisulcospira habei
TGCTTTCCGCAGAGAATTCGTGTGGAATGATATGAGTCTGCCTGCGCGTGTTGCTTGTTAGAGTATTCAAAGCAGTCCAAACAGAAGCAGGAGATTTTTCGTTCTCAATTGTCTTTTCAACAAATAACTTTTGAGCTTCTCGAACTAAGTACTTAACTTTGTTACGCAAACGTTTAAACTCAGCGAAGTTCTTTTCTCGTTTAGCGGTGTTTCGTGCCTCCATAGTTTGTTTGATTTCCTCCGTTATCCAGGAAGGAGGCTCGCGGCGTCGGACTCGCTTCCTTCTTAGCGGCGCGTGTTTATTAAGCACACCGAGGAACAGATCAAGCCATATAGTGAGCGCATTATCAGGGTCAGTGCAGTTATACACTTGATCAAATCCTGCATAGCTTAGATCATGTAAGAAAGCATTCGTATTGAGCTTTTTAAACGATCTGTACGTTATGTACGAGAGAGAGAGAGAGAGAGAGAGAGAGAGAGAGAGAGAGAGAGAGAGAGAGAGAGAGAGAGAGAGAGAGAGAGAGAGAGAGAGAGAGAGAGAGAGAGAGAGAGAGAGAGAGAGAGAGAGAGTGAGAGATTGTTCATGTGGACTCGCGCACATATAATACTGTTCATGTAGACTCCAGCGCATGTATATAGACTCTTCTTGTAGACTCCAGCACATATAGACTGTTTATGTAGACTCCAGCACATATAGACTGTTTATGTAGACTCCAGCACATATAGACTGTTTATGTAGACTCCAGCACATATAGACTGTTTATGTAGACTCCAGCACATATAGACTGTTTATGTAGACTCCAGCACATATAGACTGTTTATGTAGACTCCAGCACATATAGACTGTTTATGTAGACTCACGCATATATTGATTGTATGCCTACACATACGCACACACCCACACATATGCACACGTGCACACATGCCACAATCTCGTGGACACTCCTTCGAGCTCACGCATATCATATAGACTGTTCATTTAGACTCACGCATTTGTAGACTATTCATGTAGACTCGCGCATATATGGACTTTTCATGTAAACTCACGCATGTCATGTCGACTCACGCATATATAGACTACACATACGCACAAGCACACACTCACACATATGCACGGGCGCACATTGTGACAAAACTCCCGAACACCCCTTCGAGCTCCAAGTACTTTGTGACACAATGTCTGGTTGTCACAAAGCCCATGCATGGTGTCGCCAAGTGCTTCGTCAGAACTGTTCAAAACGCCCTTTTTCAAGGTTACAGGACAGTCTCAGTATTGCGCGTTCCAGTACACCAGGGTATCTGATATACAATGTATAACGCGCACAGATCTCTGGCTCCCAAGGGGGTGGCGGGGAACAAAAGGTCCTCGGACCGACGTCAGCCTTACGCTGGCTCGCGCACGGACGTGCGCGAGACAACGTAAAGCTGACGTCGGCCCGAGGACCTTTTGCTTACCAAGATCCAAGATCTACAATAACCCGATCGCGAAGAACGCGATCTGACTTCCTGGCTCGGCCCTGGGTACCGCGATACAATAAGGCTGACTTGCAGACAAATAAACGACAAAGACAAGTCATCTTTCTATGGTCATCACTGGTAAAGTTTGTTTTTCACCCTCCCGTGCAGAACTGCCCGCAAGTAAAGGAAGGCATGCTAAACCTCCACCTGGTTCCTCACAGCCATGCTGACGTAGGATGGCTGAAGACCGCCGACCAGTACTACACGGGGGAACAAAACCTGCTCAGTAAGTGCTCAGAGAAAAATGTCCAGATGCGCAACGATTCCCTGCAGGACGGCACGACCAGTCCAGGAGACATATTTTATGGACTATGATAGTTCAAGTGTGGTATCACAATAGCTGGATTCACTGGGATGTCGGCAGCTCTTTTAGTTGAAGTGATTCCTGCAGGAATAACCTCGACAAAAAGCGCTACCGACAGCCCAAGGATTCAAGCAAGGTCTGCCAGCTCAGCCATCATGTTGGTACCAAAACAAGTGAGCGACCTGTGCAAGCAACCAACGAAGCGATTTTGCAAGCACCTTAACGACGGTGAGCACCTGTCAGCCTCACTGATAACAACCAACAAAGGCCATCGAGCCGATGTCGGCCGGCGTTGGCCGGCGCACGACTGTGCGCGGGCCAACGGCGGCCGACGTCGTCCCGATGACCTTTTGCGCATTGGGAAAGTTGGACATAACAAAAGTCGTATATGACAACACTTGCTTTGATAGGTCCCGACCAGAGGTTCTCTATTCTTGTCAAAATGCTTCGCTTATGTCAAGGTCGGATCTAACAACACATCGGATTTAACAATGTTGTTGCAGTCCCCGTAGCGCAGTCCTCTTCGCTTATAACAGCAGGGAATGCATCCTCCTCCTGACTACATCCGAGTGCCTATGCCAGTGCTATTTATCATTGAGATGGCCGGTATAAATTGCTCTTAGGCAGGCTCTGAATGCTAAATGAAATTCGATGTAAACAATATTTTAAATGTTAGTCCTTTTCTACCGTTCGCCCCGCCTCCTGCCCCCTACCCCCCCCCCTCCTCCCCCCTACGAAAAAAAAAAAAAAAAAAAAAAAAAAAATGAAAAAAAGAAAAAAAGGGCTTATAAGAAGGTACTCATAACAGATAACTTTGCCGTTGCTGGTCTTTCGTTCTTTGGGGGAACTGTCGCACGTTGCAAAGGAGAAGATGAGCGGAAACGACTTTTATTTTATGATGTTCAGTCTTCAGACTTAACTCATTGTGCCCGAGGTACGAAATACCCACTTATCCTCCGAGGAATGCATTACAATTCAGGAGACAGATCGACCATAATAGTTCAAGGTGGTGGCAGAATAGCTTGGCGCCTATAGGCGCCAAGCTATTCTGCCACCATCCTTAAACTATCATGGTCGAGCCATATCTTGCTGTGGTGTGTCGCGGGCACAATGAGTTAAACAAAAGTTATGTCCTTTTGTGATTTAGATTTTTATTTTCCAGTTAGTGAAACCCGTTGGCAAGCCGTTTTTTATTTAACTATTTCTACGTGAAAAAAATGTCCTCAGCTGTACAAGTAATGAAACTTTGCACATAAACCTTTTGTATAATAAGTTTTGGTTTTCTGGAATTTTTTTTATATCCGAATATAACGGTTGTTTTCATTACTAAAACGTATCAATTTTTAAAGCTTTTCCTCGAATTTTCAATGGTTTTCTGTGTCACAGGAAGTGGCAATCTCTTGTTCAACGTCCCTGGTAAACAGTGCGTGCGGTGTACTCTCAACACAACCATCACGGAGCTCCTCAAGGACCCACAGAAAAGGTTCAGCTTTGTCGAGATGGCGTTCTTCTCTCGTTACTGGGAAGAAGCGGACACCGCCAGAAGACAAGAAATTACACAGCTGATCAAGGACAGTACGTAACCAACCATGTGTGTTACTTACTTACGCCTGTCACCCCTACCCGGGTATAGGCCGTCGACGAGGGACCTCCAGCAACTCCTGTCCTGTGCTTCTCCTTCGATTCTACTCCAGGTGGTTCCCAGTCTCTTGATGTCTGCTTGGAGGTCTCGACGCCAGGAGTTTCTCGGCCTACCTCTTTTCCTCTTTCCCTGGGGGTTCCATGACAATGCCTGCCTAGTGATACTGGAAGCTGGCTTTCTCAGACTGTGACCGATCCATCCCCATCTTCTTCGCCCAATTTCATTCTCTGCTGTTATCTGCTCTGTTCTCTCCCAGAGTCTGACGTTGCTGATCTTCTCTGACCAGTGGATTTTCAAAATTCTTCTAAGGCAACTGTTCATGAAGGTCTGTACTCTGTTGACTGTGGTTTTTGTCAATCTCCAAGTCTCTGCTCCATATAGGAGAACTGCTTTTACATTGGAGTTGAAAATCCGGACTTTGGTGTGTTGTGACAGCTCTCTGGAACTCCACACTTTTTTCAACTGGAGAAAGGCTGCTCTGGCTTTACCGATTCGTGCTCTGACATCTGCATCAGTGCCGCCTTTTTTGTCTATGATGCTCCCGAGATAGGTGAAGGACTCCACCTCCTCCAACGGGGTGCCAGCAAGCAAGACTGGTTCTTCCCTGGTTTCGTTCAGCCTCATTGTCTTTAACCCCTGTGTGTCGGTAGCGCTTTTTGTCGCGATGATTCCTGCAGGAATCATCGCGACAAAAGCGCTACCGACACCCAAAGAGTTAATTTCAGTTTGCAGGAGGCAGGGCTTCTCAAGAACACCCACGGGCACAAGGGCTTGTGAGAATCTGTGCATCGATGGGGCCTTATTTTGTTTTTCCCAGATGACTTTTTTCCCGCTCTCGATGGTGGGAGAATGTTTACAATGCCACATAAAAAAGAGATTATACATACTTCATCCAGATAAAGCTTAAACTGCGTCTACAATTTAACCCCTTAACTGCCGGGGAGAGTCGAAGGATATCCATGTGCAAGAGACATAAACCCTCATGAGTCCCCGCAGTCGCGGGGGCTCATGAGGATTTATCTCTCTTGTTAGTCCTGTTTTCTTTATGCCGAGTTTGGGTCCCCATTACATTGTGTTCTGCACGCGAATGTCGGTCATTGTGCATTTATTTCAGACGCGCATTCTGCGTCCGTTGCAAGCGAAAGGATTAATGCTCAAACATTGTAATGAAGTGATTTCACAGAAAAAAACCCCGAAAAACCCAAAAACAAACAAAACCCGTTATTATTGCGACCCTATTACGACCCCCTAAATTCCGCTTTCACCCCTCTCTCTCGCTCTCTCTCTCTTTCTCTCTATCTTGTGTAGGAAGGTTGGAGATTGTGAACGGTGGCTGGGTCATGAGTGACGCGGCTGTGACGTATTACAACGACATCATCGATCAACACACATTGGGATTCGACTATCTGCGGGATATTCTCGGCACGTGCGCTCAGTCACGCGTGGCCTGGCACATAGACCAGTTCGGACACAGTCGAGAGCACGCCTCCATTTTTGCACAGGTATAGCATTCTTTTGTGTCATGTTTCGTCATAACCTCTTCACTTCGGAAAAAAACCCACAAAAAACAACATCAACACCCAACAAACCCGTTAAACGTAACCTTTTGCCACCACGAAGGTGTTTTCCAAGACGGGTCTCCGAAAGAGGTCTGAACACATTTTGACCAAAGCTGGTTTCGAATTCGCGACCTTTCGAACGAGAGTCCATAGTTTTAGCCGCCAACGTCACTGCCGAGAAAAAGTGACCAACAGCGGGTGCGGGAGACAGTCTGCTATTGGAGCTGAATTATACTTGGCGCCATGAGTATGAGCTACCCTGACACACGAGAATAACAGCCTGTTGGATCGACCACGACAGTTCAAGGGCCTTGAACATTCATTGTCGATCTGTCTCCTGAATGATAGACTTCAGAGTACAGCTCCCAAATCTGGGAATTTCGAGTCTGGACCCCCCCCCCCCCCCCCTTCCAGTTTCGCCCCTGGGGGATCATGAGATTTTGTGCCTTTTGCTGACGCTACTTTGTATTCGTGTTCTTTGGACGGACAGGGGTTCTCTGAAGATAACATTCATTCATTCATTCATTCATTCATTCATTCATTCATTCATTCATTCATTCATTCATTCATTCATTCATTCATTCATTTATGTGGTCGTATTCGCAATCTGATGCAGGCAGTATATTTTGGATTTGAACGTGTCAGCAAATAATTACGCAAAAGTGTGCTGATCTGTGATTTTGGACATCACGGGTCTAGGTCGTAAGGTTCCAAATTACAGAACAGCACACAGTACTATTTTTTCCTGAATCGCTTTGAAAAGAAATCTCCGCTACACTCATTGATACTATCCATTCTGACAACACAAGCACTTAGACAGGTCATTACCCCAAACGGGAAAAGTCATTTGTGCTGAGACAGGATACTTCTAATGACCGAACAGAATGATATGCCTACAAAAGACACGCGCTGACCTACATCGTTTCATATGACAGAAACCTAATATATCCGATACATGGACCTGTTTCATAAGACACTCACCTAATGTATTTAATTACAGGAACATATACTGACGAGCAAGAGAAGTGGAACAGTTTTGGAATCATCGGAAACACTAAACATGTCGCATTTCTTTTTCTCGTCAGTGTAACACCCATTCGGCCTCTTTTTCTGAGGTCACTACATCTCGGTCAAACAGAGACGTTTCTTCCAAGATAGTGCGAGGCGAAAGCTCGAGTTCTCCCGATCTAGATGCAAACGGTGTCGATCTTTATAAGTAAGAGGCATAGATTCTCATAAGCCCCTGCATGTTGCAGGGGCTTATAAGAATCTATACCTCTTGCAGGTCTGTTGGGAAAGGCGGATAAGCGGCTGAACTATTACACTGGCCTATCTTATCTTATCTTATCTTATCCTATCCTATCCTATCCTATCATCTCCCGTAGTCTTGCCGACCGTTGGGACACCACTGATGACATGGCAACCAGCTCCCTCCATTCCTGTATGTTCTCTGCCATTCTTAGTGTATTGCACTTCAGTCATGTCCACTCTGAGATATTGTCCTCCCATCTTTTCCTCTGTCTTCCTCTCCTTCGTCCTCCTTGCACAGTGCCTTGCAGGATTGTTTTGGCAAGCCCTGCTGAACGCGTGACATGCCCATACCACTTCAGTTTGAGTTTTTTTTCACAATGGCTAATAGGTCTTCATAGGGCCCGATAGCTTGCCTGATTCTGCTTCCCACTTCCTCGTTCGTGATGTGATCCCTGTATGAAATACCAAGCAGCCTTCGAAAACATCTCATTTCAGTGGCTTGTATCCTCCTTTCAAGGTCTGCTGTGCGGGTCCATGACTCACAGGCATATAAGAGCACTGAGATGACTAAGAAGCGCATCAGTCTGATCTAGGAGCAGTGTGATGTTTCTGTCTTTCCATATTGTCTTCAATCTTGTCAGTGCTGTTGTTGTCTGCGCAATCCTGGACAGTATTTATGGTTTTAATCCCTCATCTGTCACAATGGCTCCTAAGTATTTGAATTTATTAACTGTTTCTAGTTTTTGACCTCCAATCATGTCAGTGCCAATGCCACTGGTGTTGTTGGTCATCACTTTGGTCTTCTCTGCACTGATTTCCATCCCAAACGCAATGGCTGTACTGTCCAGCTTTTCCACCAGCTGAGCTAGCTCCGTCTCTGTTCCTGCAAGGCCATCAATGTCGTCAGCAAAGCTCAAGTTCGTGATTGTTCTGCCTCCAATACTGACAGTTCCTTCATGATCGTTTAGAGCGTCTGTCACGATTCTTTCCAGGAAGATATTGAAAAGAGTAGGTGAGAGCAAGCAGCCTTGTCTGACTCCGACTGTTGTCCTAAACCAATTTCCTATTTTGCCGTTGAAGCAGACTGCGCTAGTGGTCTTGTTGTACAGGTTTTCTATTACTTTGATCAAATTGGAATTGATGTTGTATAGCTTCATGGTGGACCAAAGGGTTGCGTGCCACACCCTGTCAAACGCCTTCTTAAAATCCACAAAGACATGATAGAGGTCTTGCTGGTGCTGGAGCTACCTCTCACATAGAACTCTCAGGTTTAAGATCTGCTCAGTTGTGCTGCGCCCTGGTCTGAATCCTGCCTGTTCCTCAGCTATGATTTGCTCTGCCCGTGGCTTCAGCCTGTTCAGTAGGATCTTTAACATATAAGACTGATCGCGCGATAATTCTGGCATTGTCGTAAGTTGCCTTTTTTCGGGAGAGTTATTATAAGTGATTGGGTCCATGGTGTGGGCCAATCCCCTGACTGTCAGATCTTATTGCAGATTGTTAGGAGGGCGCTTATCATGTCTTCTCCCCCTTCTTGGACTAGCTCTGCAGGGATGTTGTCTGCTCCTGCTGCCTTGCCATTTTTCAGCGACTTCACTGCAGCCTAAATCAAATCTTGTGGAAACCAAAATCACCGGCCTCAGGCGTTTCACCGCTTATAGCAGATTCATCACCTTTCTCTCTCTCTCTCTCTCTCTCTCTCTCTCTCTCTCTCTCTCTCTCTCTCTCTCTCTCTCTCTCTCTCTCTCTCTCTCTCTCTCTCTCTCTCTCTCTCGCACTCTCTCTCTCCTTCTCTCTCTCTGGGAGGTGGAGTGGGGTGGGTGGGAGGGGGGTCTAGGGGTGGGGTAGGGGGAGGAGGTGGCGGGGGCACTAGGACTGAGCTTATAATTGGCGCGAGGAGTATGATACACGATAACATCGTATAGATCGATCATGACGGTTCAAGGGCGGTGCCAGAATCAAGTCATTCTGGTACCACCCTTGAACATTCATTGTCGGTCTGTCTCCTGAAGTGTAATGATTATAGACTTCAGAGTACAGCTTCCAAATCTGGGAATTGCATATGATGGAAAAAACAAAAAAGCAAAAAAACAAAACAAAACAACAACACCCAACACCATATTTGGAGTACGTCGGCTTTTGCTAGACTTCTTTAGCCGATGTTGCCATGTGACAAGATGTGAATCTGGGATTTCAGAGTTTAGAGTTCAGTTGAGTACATCAACCTCTTCACTGTCAGTGGACGGAGTGTGTCTTGAAATCATTGTAAATTTCATGTCACAGATTCCTAGCCGTCAAAAGAACATGATGAATAGTGGTTTCAGCAAGATGCATAGATCGCAGTTGCGACCGATATGTAGGTAACAGTAGAAACGAGTGCACATAAATATATGTACCTTTCGATAAATTAGGTTTATGTCATATGAGACGATGCAGGTCAGTATGCGTGCAAGTTCCTTTGTCGTCAAAGGAACATGGATGCAACTGTGAGGGCTCATGAGGATCTATGTCTCATGCAGTTATGTTGTGTTCCATTTCTCTCGGCAGAGAAGGGATTACAAAAATTAAGATGTTCACGTTTCATTTTGTGTGTGTGTGTGTGTGTGTGTGTGTGTGTGTGTGTGTGTGTGTGTGTGTGTGTGTGTGTGTGTGTGTGTGTGTTTTCCAGATGGGATTTGACGCATTATTTATCGGAAGGCTAGATTTTGAGGACCACAAACACAGGCAGCTGACTAAGACAATGGAATTTGTGTGGGATACCAGTACTAATGATAAAGGTATGTAGTTCGTCACGTAGGTTAAATGTCGCAGACTTTCTTTTGCGGCATACATTTTTAACCCTTTGCGTCTCGGTAGCGGTTTTTGTCGCGATGATTCATACAGGAATCATCGCGACAAAAAAAACAAAACAAAAAAACAACCCGCTACCGACACGCAAAGGGTTAACACATTTTCATTTCATTGCTGTTGGTCTATTTGAAATAGAAGCACTTTCATAATTATAATACCTCAGAATGTTAAAGCGAACAAGAAAGGAATATTACTAGTGACACCCCCCCACCCCCCGAAGTAATCTTATTGTTACTGAACACAATGAACAGCCTTAGCGTTCGTCCACGCCAGTTGTATACTGGCGAGCAAAAAAACTGCGACACCACTGGGATCATCGGAAATACTTTAGCCTTTCCGATGATTCAAGTGGAGTAGTGTTGCACTGCTTTCACTCGTCAGTATATGTCAGGCTTTTGAAATGTTACACATTTTAGTAAAGATTTTTTTTCAGGCATTACAAATACACCTTTTTTTTGGTTCATCATGTACTGATGTGGCATTGTTGTGTGATACTGTGAGTGATGTTTCCTTTGAAACCAAAGACTCCCAACAACGAACGAGAACAAAATCACGGCAGATAACCAATCAAGAGGTTAGTGACACGAGTATAGACAACACTACAAGCATCTCCAAGAGGCATAGATCCCCATGCGCCCGTCGGGCGCATGAGGATCTATGCCTCTTGGAGATGTTTGGAGTGGAGATGTTTGGAGCGTTGTCTATGCTCATGGTACAAGCTGGTCATCCGCCGTTCGTTGTTGTGAGTCGTAAACGTGGCCTCACTATTATTACATCCCGTCACATGCTAACATTGGCTAAAGAAGGTTAGTAAATCCAACGGCCCACCACTGTGACTCTGGGTGTTTCTTCCCATCACATTGTCCGTGGCATTTGTAAATGAAAGCTGATGTCCCATTTCGTTGCAGACAACAAAGGGAACTTGTTCACCCACGTGACTTTTGATGGCTATTACACCCCGCCAGGATTCGTGCTGGACGGTGTCAAAGACCTTTTCAATGTAAGTAACCATGTACATGGAAAGTCGCCATTGTTCCAAATATATTATGCCGGTGGACGAAGACGGTGTTTTGGAAATCGCTGTACACAGTAAACTTCGGATATAACAGATATATCCGAAGTTTATTATAAGCTCAGTAATTTTTATAGAACAAGTATTGTCGGGACCCATAAAGAAGTGTTCTATCCGACTTGTTATAGCCGACCTTGAGATTAAGGAAGTCGACTGATGTAAATTTATATATTCTGTGTGAAAGATCCCAGCCCTGAAAGGAATATGGATAAAAAGTGGTTTTAGCAGGGCGGCACTGATCCTCGTGAGCCACTGCAAATATGGGGGCTCATGATGATCTGTACCAGTACAAAGAAGTACCCAAAGGAGAAAGAAATGTACCAGTACGAATAACTTTATTGTCCCAAAATAAGTGTGGCATATGTATGCATGACATGAACAGAAACAAATACAATTTAATCTGATTAAAACACATTGACCTTTCACGGTGAATGTGTTTGAATACGATGAAAAAAGTCTAAAAAGAACATAAACGACAAACGGAGACGACGCTGACAATAAAACCGCTGCCGGTTGCCGCTGCGCAGCGCAGCGCCCCCTAAGTAGCTGGGTGGTATTCATTTTTTCTCGCCCGTGAAGGGGTTTCAATTTGTTGTAGGACTTCAGATGATTTATGGTTCTTTTAACTCTGTAGAGTGAAGTAGGAGATTATCGACTATCATAGTTAAAGGGTAGTGCCGGATAGGCTTGGCGCCTTTCAAGGCGCCAAAATTATCCGGCACTACCCTTGAAATGTCGTTGACGATCCATCTTCCGTGACTGGTATACAAACGCAGGAGAGCGTTTGTGGACTTTATTCACATTAAGTGTCATAAACAGAACGCTTGCAGTAGCATCGCAACATTATTGTGCATAATATATTGCGCTGGATGCACTGCAGCCCTTTGGCAAATGACACTTACATTTCAAAGGGATGCGGTTTTTTTTAATGAAAATAATGTTAATTAAACCATACGAATTCATCCGAGCTGTCGTCAGTGTAAGGTTATGTCAAACACCATTTTCCCTGACGTAATTTGTTATGGGACATATTATAGCATGAGCGAAAGTACGTATGCACCTCCAGGAAAAACGGGGCTGTGCGTTGATGTGACTGCTGATTTTAATAAAGCAAAAAACACGCTATACTCCGTTGTGGCTTTTTTCCCCCTTTTACGCCAGTAGGTGTTTTTTGTTTGAATAGTTTTACTGTTTCGTTTCAGACTTTTGGGTATCAAACTGGAGGGATTCAAAAGTTGAACGATTTCTTAGATGTGGCAGCATCCAGGGTAAGTGGACAGTTGACATATTCAACTTTAAGCCAACAGCTAGTACAAGTAATCTTAGTTGTAAGTAATAATAAATAATAAATAATACCGGTAATTTATGGGCGCTTTTTTCTCAATTTTTGGGCGAATCGACTCAAAGCGCCGCGAACTGAAACATAACACGCACACTCACGTGGCAGACACAAATTTACTCTGAAGACAAACACAGTATAAGACAGACGAAGGGTCAGCAAGTTACGGAAATTTTGGATCGCTTGTATTTGAAATTTGTAAAGTGGCCTGAAACCGGTACCAAAGTGGGGGGGGGGGGGGGAGGGGGGTGGGGGGGGGGGGTGGAGGAACCGGAGTACACGGAGAAAGAACCCCCGACGGCCCGCCCGAATTAACGGTGACACTTACCAGAGGAGAAAGGTCCGACGCCGGAAACCGTTTTCGAACCTCGCACCTTTGGCATTGGTGGCAGGTGCCTTAACCACTGCGCCACGGACCGCCCCTGTAAGCACAGTGCATGACTTTTCCTGTCTCACTTGTGTGTACTATCTCTCTCTCCATTTATGTATTACATTTTTGATAGTTGATGTAGCAAGAACATGATTGCAAAAAGGACTCAATACTATACAATACAATACAATACAATACAATACAATACAATACAATACAATACAATACAATACAATAATACCTTATTAATCCATCATGGGAAAATTTACTGTCTGCCCATACAACACATGGCATCATCATTCACTCACTGAATTAATTAAATAACCTATAACTCTCAGTTAAAGAGATGAACTGTCCTTTGTAACACTCATGGCATCAAAACACTTATGGTTTATGTCCCTTGTGCTTCTGGTGTACTCTATACCTAATCATATCCTTGGAAAATAATGTGCCAATATCGCGATCGTAATCTCTCTCTCTCTCTCTCTCTCTCCCCCCCCCCCTCCCCCTCCCCAATTTATCTCCTTCTTTTGATGTATTGTTTTGATTTGTTATTATTATTATTTATAGTAGATGTAGGAAGGACATGATTATAAAAAGACTTTGTGCCTAAATCATTTATCTGTCAATAAATGAAATAAAGTGTCGTTTATCGTTATCGTTTGTTTTTTCGCCATTGTCTTTTACCCCTTTACTGCCGGGGCCAGGGTCAGTACACTAGGACTCTAAAACAGCTGTCATAGTGTACTGGTCATAGTGTGCTGACCCTGCTAGATGTATTGCCTAATAATCCCGTCGTGTAAAGAACACATGAATACAAAAGGGGCTAGCAAGAGGCATAGATCCTCATGTGCCACCGCGTATGCGGGGGCACATGATGATCTATGCCTCTTGCAGTTTGAAATGTTTGTTGCATACCATCAGGGAAAGAGCTAATCTTGTCTTGATTGTTTTGTGACCATCAGGCACCCAAGTACCGCACCCAACACCTCCTGATGCCGATGGGGTCGGACTTTGGGTACCGTGAGGCGTCTGACTGGTTCAACAATATGGACAAACTCATCACCCTCATCAATCACAAGGTAAGATTTGTGGGCTTGATGATCCGTCTCTTACTTCCGGGAAGGGCAGCTGCAAGAGATGGATCGACTTGGGAGGGAAGCGTCCAGTGAGATGTCTGATAAGCGAAAGGCCCTCGAGCCTACATCGGACAGCTGGGGCCGACGTTGACCCGATACTTTTTTTGGTTCACTAAGCACTTCAAACGAGCAACGATCGAAAATTTCAAACGAAGTGTACATTACTCACAAACCAGAAAGGTGAGGCTAGCGCTGCCAGAACTGTACCACATACCAAGGGGAATTACCCAAGGGGAAGTGTACATTGTCCAAACAAACAAACAAACGAACAAACCAAAACAAAAAAAAAGCAGGGGGGGGGGGGGGGGGGGGGGGGGGAGAAAGAAAACGAAGAAAAACAAGACAATAAAAAAATGAAAAACAAGTGCAAAACAGCGACCCCTCCCAAAACAAAAACAGCAAAAAACCAACCCACCAACCAGCCGACCAACCAACCAACCCAACCCAACCCAACCCAACCCAACCCAACCCAAACCAAACAAAACCCCAACCAACCAACCAACCAACCAACCAACCAACCAACCAAAGAACGAACGGGTGAAAGAACTAACGATCTAACAAACAAACAAACAAACAAGGAACTAACAAACCAACGAACAAAAATTAATTAAAAAAAAAATAATGCAAAACGACAGGTACAACAAAGACGACGACGTTGGGGACAACACCAAACGGAACAAACGAACGAACGACTGACAAAAAGCAACTGAAATAAGTCTCAGGCGAGGGGGATGGGGATAAGAAGGAGGGAAGAAGCTATAGTTGTTTAAAGACATAAACGCTGTTCAGAAATCAGACGTACGTCAAAACTGCATGTGTTTCAACGAAAACGGTGAATTAAAAGCCCGGGCAAACATGCGATAACGCATGTTTGTCTGGGCTTTTAATCCACTGTTTTCGTCGAAACACGTGCGATTTTGACCTACTTCAGATTTCCGGAAATGGTCTGTTTTCCTGATGAGGCTAGTCTCTCCCCCGACACGAACTCGGACCAGTAACCACATAGGGGTCCGTTGATAGTAGCTTTGACTAATGCAAATCCACTGCGCCACCGCGTGCGCGCAAGCACCTATACTAAGCTCAAGGCAAAATACAAGGGTGGAAACGAACATGTTCGCGAAATTTTAGATGTGGCCGGAAGTATCCCAGCATGCACGGACCTCTTTCTCAACATCTAGAGTTGAACGTTAAACCCTTTAGTAGAGAGCCGTGAAAGAGGCCTCTGCACTGCAGTGCATCCATTGTTTTCTGCCATGTTTACTCTAAAGTCGAAGAGAATTACTCGAAAAGATATTGACAACTGAGCAGGGTTTAAACCAGACTCCATTAAATTAGATCTTTTTGGGAAATAGTACCTATACTCCATAAACCAGTCTTGGCTACCGTACACTCCCCCCCCCCTCCCCCCCCCCCGCCCTCCACAATACTCAATAAGATGGATTTCAAAGTGTACCTTAGAATGTCCTGAGACGTTTAAGCCATGTTTCCCCTAAAATCCTTAGGAACACACCAGAGATATAGCCGATGGCACAAGGGTACCCCCATTCACACTCTTCGCGGATCCTAAAGTGAGCTTGAGAAACATTTTCCTCTAAATAAATCAGAATTTATTACAGGAGCCCAAATCAGGCAATATTATGTTAAGGAATACCTTCTCCGTCCTCAGCTAAACCAGAATGATAAAATATTGAATCTGTGGCTCACAGTGATGGTATTTGTGCACCCAGTAAATAACCATTTCCGCGAAATCGAAAAAAAAAAAAGAGTTTCCGATTCCCTCAGAAATTTTGTATACAACTGATTGGTCTTTTTTTCTAAAAAGGTTTTATTGGTTAGGATAGAGTACCACAGTTATTCCCAACCTGATTTTATGATGCTGTGATGCATTTAGGTCCACAGTGGCTGAATCTGCTGCCCTACCAACATTTTAACAGTACGCATAGGAACGCAAAATGATCCAAAAAATTGCTTACCTCCTACTCCTCTGTTTAAATATTTTTGTTTCCAGTTTTCTTAACAAAGTATGCATATTGAGTATAAAAATCTGTGATCATTTCATTAATTTCAATGTGACCCATCAATTTAATTGTAACTATTTTGGATTAAGAACATAAAAGGGGGGGGGGGGGCGGGGGGAGTCTGTAAACAGGGGCTGCTGCTAAAGCTTCTACCATCTAGATTTGGAGGCATTATGTACTGATGGCTGAAAAGACTTCCTCTTCAAAAGAATTGCATGATTGAAGTCGAAGGCACACTCAGCAGTCTTGTCAAACTCAGGGACTCAGTCCCAGAACACCACCAGCCGCTGCGCGTGTCGGAGCGACAGACAGCCAGTCAGACGACCCCCCCCACCCCCCGGCCCACCCCCCCCCCCCCTGGACGAAATCAGCGAGAGCTGGAAGTCTCCATCCCTTCAAAAATAGCAATAGCAGATGTCCCAGGTGACAGATATGGCGATCAAATAAAGGAAACAATGTTTACGGTTTAGTCGGTCACGCATGGTCTGCGCACGCTATGCCGTGGTCACTGGACCGTAGGTTATACGGTCTACAGTTTGGATTCTAATTCTCTTTGTTGACCGTTTGACCAGTGAGTCGCATCATCCAGCCCTTTTGTATATTATGGGATGTACTCCAGGTTAAAACAAGGAACAACTTGTATGATTTTTTTTTTCATGAAAGCCGATGTCCAAATACGTACTGTACACAATGTTGTCATACAGTAAGAAAGAAAAAAAAAACCCAAACAAAACAAAATATTTTTTTGCTGTAAAGGAGAATTTCCAAGTGTAGGAGTGTCCTCAGAAGACAGCAGAATATAGATCGACTATGATAGTTCAAGGGTGGTGTCAGAACATCTTGGCGCCTACAGGCGCCAAGCTGTTGTGGCACGGCCCTTGAACTATCACGATCAATGAATAATTGTTCTGTTGAGTATCGGTATCAAAACGTAACAGAGGACACTAATAATAAGCTTTGTTTTACTCGCGTGCAACAGTTTAATGCACAGTTTCAGTACCTACGAGTAACAAAATTCACATGCCCGTGTTTTTGCTACCGAGAAAATTGTCTTCCTTACGCTAGCCGAGTATTTCGCATATTAGATAAGTTTTGTTGTAAAGACTTAGTGCTGTATGCTCTACTTTTACAACTACCAAGTTATAAGATCTTGAATAGATTATCTAAAATAGGCGCCTTGGGGCGAAGTGCTTTTTTTGCACTCTTGTGTGACGCTTTCGAGGTGGTATGAGAAGGTATTCAACACTACCCACTTATAATGACAAAAGAATACAGGCACAAAGAACTCACAAAATATTTTTGTACGTAAAGTACGAGCCTCCCTCCTTCCCGCATTGAAGTGAGGTCTTTGTGCGTTTGGTTGTTGATGATGGATGTTGATGGTACTTTTGTGACTGTGACAGCCTATTAAAATCTTTTATCCGCAAAATCCAGACCAAAATGGTGACTGCCAAGCGTGTAAAATGCAGATAAAATTCCAATCGAAGAAAAAACACTCCTAGACAGGTACAGCACAGGCCTCTCACCATTCACAGCCGGCCGCCATCTTGAACTTTCTCCAGCTACAACTACGCCCGCTACGTTACTTCCTTGCCAACCGCAGCCCACCAGCAACTACTAGCTCTACTATTACTTCAACCTTAATTACCTACTGCCTTCTACTCCACCGTAAGCTGTTTCTAGCTCTCTACTAGAGACATTTAGTCCTTTTTAGGACTGAGCTCTCATCTACACCTATACTGAACTTACCTCGCCAGTAGGAGCTCACTTTGGGTCGGCAAACTTGGTTAAATTTTCCCTCTTGGAAATTTAGATTCTTTGATCCTAGTCTTCTTTTATCCAGCATTTGAGATTATTTTTAAGATATTATTTAACTCTTCTTTTATTGTCCTCTTCTCCGCCTTGGCAAACTTGGTGTCATTATTCCATTTTTACCTTTTTAAAGGAAAATTAAAAATTTTTTGTTCGTAACTCTTAATTTTTTTTGGTATTCCTTTTCCTTGGTCTTGATCCGGCCCGCACAGAACGAAACTTTATGGCTTCTGTGATCGGGTCTGTCTCCTCGGAGACCGATGCAGGATCTGGTTCCTCATCGGATCTCAATCTGAACTATGATACACCTTCGAGAAAGAGAAGGAGGAAGAATAGGAAACAGGGAAAGCGAGCTAGGGCTAGCACCTCTAATCTGTCGAATTCTGTTTCTCCTGTTTCTACTGCTAACGGGCTTAGCCCGACTATTGACCTCCCGAGCGATGCCCTCTTAGAAGACATCGCCCGAGGAGAGCTTAGGCTTCTTTCTCCCCTTCCACCCTCCCCGGACATTGCACGTGCTGACAGCACAGTCCTGGGAGAGCGTAGGCTATCTCCCCCTCCACAAAACTCATCAACGAAGCGCTTGGAGGGGGCAGCCGCCGCTGGGGAAGACTTGTCTTCCCCGCGGGGGCTGACTCCTCTGCAGCGCCAAACTTCCCCGAAATCTTTTTCTTCTTCTCCATCTAATACTCTCCCCCCTCCCCTCGTCATCGACGAGTCGTCTGTTCTCGCCGGTGGCGAGGAGAGCGCGGAGACGCTACTTAAAACACCATTTGTTCAGGTCCAAAGAAAGAACCAACCTAAAGCCCGCTATAATCGTAACCTCAGCACCCTGGGATCTGACGCCGCCGCCACCACCGAGGTGTGGTGTACGTACCCGGTTCGGGTCCAGGATCTCGGAACTGGCACTACCCGTCTCCGGGATCAGGGCACCCACCAACCCCACCTCTGCGAGGGTGCCGGCGTAGCCCCTTCTGAAATAACGTTGAGACAGATAGGCCGGGACGCCTGGATCGTCTCCTGCCCTAGCTCTAGGTCACAAAAATTACTGGCTAATAAAAGGAACATCAGCGGGGCGGACGTCGAGTGCACCATCCCCACCCCTAGGGTTGTGGGGGGGGGGGGGGGGGGGATTTCAACCGTCCGTTGCCAGACTGACCAACCGGGACAATACCCCATCGAGAGCGATTAAAATCGATTTCTTTAACCTCACCAAGCTACCCCCCAAAGTTAAAATAGGTGTCCACTTACTGCCAGTCGAGCCGTATGCCCCACCTGCACTGCACTGCACCAAATGTTGCAGATTGGGACATACGGCTGGGGTGTGCAGAACCAAGCATGCTGTTTGTGTTTGGTGTGGTAGTCGCGAGCATGCTCGTTCTGCCTGCCCTGACAACACTACTCCAAAATGTGTCAACTGTGGCAGTGCCCATAGCGCGGCATACCAAAAGTGCCCAAAAATTGTTTTATACCGTGAGGCTAACTGTATAAGGAATCAAAGCTACATTCCATTCAAAGAGGCCGTGAGAAGAGGTTAAACCACCCCCCCCCCCAAAAAAAAAAAAAAAAAAAAAAAAAAAAAAAAAAAAAAAAAAAAAAAAGACCAAACTGCCCTTGGGATTCAGAACCGGTGCGACCTGGATGCCACTGCCTGGACTCAGTTTCCAACCCCCAGGGCCGTACCGTGCTTGGAAAGAAACATAAATGTTCCGATGTCTGGATCCACTGCGCCCCCAAAAAAAGAACACTGCTATTCCTAACGGGACTCAACCTGCCCCTCAAACTCGTTCCTACGTGACGCTGTCTCAAACAAATCCCCCCCCCAAAAAAAAACAAAAACAAAAAAAAAAAAAAACCAAAAAAAACAAACAAACAAACAAACAAACAAACAAACAAACAAACAAAAAAAACAACCCCAAAATCAAATACTATGGTTACCTCTTCCGATAAATCTCATCCGTTGCCACCTCCCCCCTCACCCATGGTGGAGGATGTGGTACACTCTCCCAGGAGACAACTTCAGTTTGGTGACTTCCAAAATTCTACGAGAACTGTTAATAAAGATTTAAAATCCTACATGGTAAGGGACATTTTAAAGCACTCACAGGACTTAGTTATTCTGGTGGGAATATGCCGGAGATCATGATGGCCGTCCTGCAGTTTAACCAACTGATTATGTCCATCTTGGTCCCCCTGCTTACTGAAACCAATAAAGTATAATAATTAAAATCCCTTTGAGGATGACGTCACTATTTCAGACTTAGTTATATCTGATTTCTTTTTCGTCGACGCCATGCCTGAGAACGTTAAATACACCCTAAATATACTCCAATGGAATTGTCGTACTATCTCTCGTAACATATGCTATCTTAATAATTATTTAAAGGAAGCAGATCCACAAATTATCTGTCTACAATCTCTAAATACTATTAAATCCAAGCTACCGAGTATTACTGGTTATCATTATCCACCCATTGTGGAATTAAACAAAAACTTTAATGACTTTATTCATACAGCTACTTACATTAAAATAGGAATAGAACATCAAGTACTGTGTTTCCCTATTCCCTTACATGCAACCCATCCTATCTACAGTAATCATATAATAATAAACTACCCTCTAATCACAAAGAAATACAATTAATAAATATGTATGCTCCTAGATCAGTTCACATGACTGGCCTTGAGTGGACTGGAGACCTCGTGGGTGATGGGTGGGTAGTCCTGGGTGACTTAAACATACATCACCCTTTGTGGTACAACAAAATCCCAAACACACGCAACATAGCAAACAAACAAGCCGAAGATATTTTAAAATCCAATTTATTGATACTTAACAATGGCGAAATGACCAGAGTACCCGATAGCTCAACTCAATATCCGTCTGCGATCGACCTAACGTTAATTTCTCCAAATATTTTCCTCGAAGCCACATGGACAGTGGGCGATGACGCGATGGGTAGCGGTCATCTCCCAATTAGTCTAGAATTAAATTTAAAATCCCAACCGGTTACTAATCCTCATCTAAATAAGTGTAAATTCTTATATGAAAAGGCTAATTGGCCTCTTTTTGAAATTAAAATCAAACAAAACATTAAGGTCGTCGACACCTCGGATGTCAAGTCCTTTAACACCACTTTTATTAAAATGTTGACCGAGGCCGCAGAGTCCGCTATCCCACGTAACAGAGGCGTCCCCGATGGCAAACCAGCAAATCCTTGGTGGTCAGAGGAGTGCGACAGCGCTGTAAAAGATAAGAAGCGAGCCTATAATAAATGGAAAAAAACTTAAAACTTCTTCCAATCATCTAGCCATGAAGTCAGCAAATAGCCAGTGCAATAAAACTATAGCTCTGGCAAAACTTAAACATATTGAACGCCAAATTATAACCGAAATACAGTCACCTACAGATACCTCCAAGGCCTGGAAGATTATCAAAAAACTCAAAAATAAATACAACCGTTCTCCGGTACCACTGATAAACAATGGACTTAAATACTGTTCTGATCAGGGAAAAGCCGAATTATTGGCTGAAACATTTGCAACCATTAGTACCACAGATAATTTAAATTCTACGGCAAAAACGTTCAGAGCTAGTGAAGAGAACAAGGCCGAATACCGGGATCCTCCTCCTTCCTCCATGGAGGATGTCCTACCTATTAATCTCCCCTTCACTTTGACTAAAATAGAAACCGTATTGTCTCAAATAAAAGCTACCAAAACCTCACCGGGTGCGGATGAAATGACATACATAATGTTAAGCCACCTCCCCCTTGAGGCAAGGAAGCTTCTTCTTCAGCTATACAACCACTGTTATAAAGAGGGTCTCCTGCCCCAGGCCTGGCAGCACGGTATAGTAATTCCTATTCCTAAACCCAAAATACCGCGAAACCTACCAAGCTCTTATCGCCCAATAACTCTAACATCTCATATTAGTAAAGTATTTGAGAAATTAGAAAAAAATCGATTAGAGTATCGTCTTGAAAAAAACAGGATTATACCAATAACCCAAGCAGGCTTTCGTAAGCATAGATCTACAGCTGATCAGCTCTGTACGCTTTCCTCTTCTATCAAACAAGCTTTCAAGAAAAAACATAAAGTTATGGCCTGTTTCTTCGACGTCAAACGGGCGTTTGACGTCGTTGGCATAAGAAGTTATTACAAAAAATTAAATTGTTAGGTTTCACCGGTAATATTTATACCTATATTCAAAATTTCTTACAACGAACTCTACAGGTCAGGTTTGGACAGTCTCTCTCTCGAACTCACAAAATATATTGCGGGGTACCACAAGGTACTTGCCTCGCCCCGACTTTATTTTAATATTATGATGGTAGATCTCCCCTCATTTCTAAATTCAAAATTAGACAAACGTACTAATTCTGATTTGAAACTATCTCAATTTGCTGATGACATTGCTATTTGGAAAACGGTTAAAACCGAGAATCCCGGAAGCGGATATAGGGAAATACCCCTAAATAAAGCTAAAGCATTTCAAAAGGGCATTGACGCGGTGCAAAGATATTTGGAGCTGAGTGGATTCGAGTTGGCACCTGATAAAACACAATTAATATTTTTTAGCCCAATTAAAGCCAAGTCCCAGCATCAATTTACCGTAGCTGCTCACAATGTTAGATACCCAATAGTTCCCACAAAGCAAATAACATTTCTCGGCGTATTGTTTGCATCAACGCTAAATTGGACCCCGCATATAAACAACCTTATTGCAAAAGCAAATAAGGCAACCAATCTAATAAAATTTTTAAAACATAAACCCTGGGGAAAAAATCTAAAATTATTATTACACCTTCACCATGCTTGGTGCGCTCGAATCTGAACTATGGCGCTGAATGTTTCTTCTCCGCCTCGAAAAGTTCCCTAAAAACCTTAGAAGTGGCCGAAATGCGATCGCTCAAATACATCATTGGCACACCTCTCCATTCATCAAACAAAGCAATTTACGCTTTTGCAAATATTCTTCCTCTTCACCATTATAGACTTAAAAGTTGTGCGAACTATATAACCCGCATCTTTGAAAGGCCTAATAACGCACAAAAAAACATACTTTAAGGAGCTAAAAATTGATCGCTTTTATCAAATGTCGCGGAAGCCAAAAGGACAAATGTTACTTACCTCTGCTACCCAAGGACTTAATGTACAAATGGGGGCCGTCCCCCATGTCACATTACCTCCACCAATGTCGCCTTTGCCACCCTGGACTCTTCTCACGGCCACTAATAATACAGAAATTCCTAACGTAAATAAAATATGTGATCCACATTTGCAAAAATCTCAAACTCTCCAATACCTAGATGAGACTTATCCGCATTCTTTAATTGCCTACACTGACGGATCTATAAACGTATCCGGCGATGTGGGATGTGGTTTTGTTATTCCTTCACTGGATAAAGTCTTGCGGTATAACCGGGGCAGGGACTGGTCCATATGTACGGCAGAACTAACAGCCATCTTAATGGCATTAAACCACATTTTGACTCTTTCGCTACAGTTGTACCATCTTCTAGTTTGTACAGACTCTAAAGCTGCTCTACAGAGCCTAAAGTTAGGGGCTAAATCTGCTCGCCCAGATATTCTTTTAGAGATTAAACTTAAAATTCATCAACTAATCCATAGAGGTGTCGATATAGCTCTCCAGTGGATTCCTTCCTATGTTGGCATTCTTGGCAACGAAATGGCAGATAAGGCAGCTCGAATGGGCGCCGCAAATGAACTGGGTACTCAACCAATTCATCTCCTGGAAACCGCAAAAGAAAAAAAAAAAATTAAATGAAAATTATATAGCAGAAAAAAACACACTTGCACAGGAGCATCCGGAGGTTCCGGCCTTCCAGGTAAAAAAAAAAATCATAGCATATTCAAATTGACAGTGGCTGCCAGTGCTGTAAACCGTATATGTGTCGATGGTTGGCGGGGTCGTTGGTCTGACCCCATATGCCTCTGTGGCGAGGACTTCACCCCTGATCACGCGTTGTTCGAGTCTGAGGCCTTCGCTGCGGAGTGCGGGGGGATCAGGAGCCTGTACCCCGGCGCAACTAGTATATATGCAATACTGGAAACGGCTGACACCGATGTCATTACTAAAATTAATACGGTATTAGAATCTTCTCGCTTTGCTAGACTGGTTTAGAGCTAAAAAAATTACAGTATTCTTCCATACCCCATTATCGGAATGTCCATTTGGACCTACCGATTACAATATAGGTTATGATTGCTACTCCTATAGGGCTCATCTGTGATGGGACCTTGGCTATCTCCATTCTTTTAACGCTCCTGACCGAATTTCGATATAATCTGTCCTACTCATTATTACCCATTGTGCGTTTAAACTGATAATAAGCTCTCTATCGTCTCTTTGTTGTAAATTTATAATCATGGCAGTTGTTTATAAAATTTAATCTACTTCTAGGATAGTACCTACTCCTATTTCACTGAAATTCCTGGCCAAATTAGCCGGGCCAGGTTTACTTTTTCCCTCCTGCTGACCAAGATCTCTGATGCACTGCAGTCTACATTCTAAACTCATCGCCCATGCGCGCCGCGCGCTCGTTCATCTGCTTTGGCGCTGACCCAACCTCTGCTATTTCTTTACTGTACTTTCTAATCCTACTGCGCATGCGAGCCGCGCGCCGAACCCTGAGCGTAGGTCGCCACTCATGCTGACATTGCTCCCCCTTCGCTCGCTCTATTACTTCCCGGTATTATTGAATGTACATATATATTTTTTCCATCTTTGTAAATTTGGAATTTTTATAATCTCTTCGTTTAATTGGTGGTCGTGAATTTTAACCTTGATCATAATTTTCATATAACGTAATAATAGAAAACAAAAAATGTTTTAATAATAATTAATTGACCGTTGTTATTGGCCTTTAACACCTTGAGTTCTAGGCTAATAGGGTTTTAACAGAACCATAGCAAAATTGCTAGTCCCTGACCACCTAGGTGCTATAGGGACATGGAAATGGAATTGGAAGAAGAGGAAGATGCGTCTGGCTTGTTGTCCCTGCGGCTATTGTGTGTGTGGGACTGGCTGGTTTAAACGTAACTGAATCGGGCTTACTGCCCCTACTGACTATAAAAGTATGGTTTAAATGTGAATATTAAGACCTTAATACTGTTGCAGGTCCAAAATGGGGTAAACGACCTGTCTGTAGGCTGTAAAGACCAGCAGACACAGTGTGTGACTCACACAGCTGATCCACAAACAGTGAGGCAGCAGGTCAGACCAGGATCCCTGCTAAATGTTTTTTTTTTTTTTTTTTTTTTTTTTTTTTTTTTTTTTTTTTTTTTAAAGGGTAAAACCAACTAGTCTCCCATAGACAGTTTCGGGGAGACGGGAAATTGGATTAGTCAGCGATGAAGGCGCGTCTACCCCTCTGCTAATCAGCTACTGCCCAATTCACAGATAAAGAAAGATAAACAAACTTTTATTGAGAACTCTTAAACTTGTTTTAACTTTCTTGTAATCATAATTTATGTATATATACAGACTTAAAATACGAATTCTTAAACCTTTTGTTTTTATGCATAGGTGGTCCTGAAATCTTAACCCTGATTTTAAATATGAAAATAAATTATACTTTCTTCCCTATACAAGGACCGTGTTGGTTATTAAATGTGAACAGATAGTGTGGAATATTTTAAAAAGTAATGAAAATTTCCTTTTTATTGTTGTCCTTGTCAACTAAAGTAAATATGTTAGTCTCTGATCACTTCGGTGCTATAGGGACGAAAAAAAGGGAGAAGAAAAAGAAGAAAAGGTATAGCACATTCATTTCGCAATAAGAAAGAAACACGCTTACAAGTACAACGCAGATGTGTTGTACCGTTCCTTTCTAAGCGTGTTTCTCTATGTGTTGGGATTTTCTTTTATTTGCAAGGGGCATGGATACTTATCAGCCCTAACCCCGGACGAGGCTTCAGATGTTTTTGTTTTAAATTTTAGGTCTAGAGCAGAAGCCTCGGACACGGCAGTTGAGATATTTGGAGATATTTGGACACACAAACTGTAATTTATGCGGATCAGTTGCTTGGGGTGAATCGTTTTCGTCGTTAGACAGAAACAGAATCTCCAGTAGAACACATGATGTGTTATTTCCGCCGCAGAGTGTAATGTAGTAAGATCTGTGTCGTGGTATAGGAATTCTTTTCAGTTTTCATTGTTTCCTGTTGAGTTCCTTCTCACGAGGAACGGTTTTTCAAAGAATTATATGTACTACAATAATGTGACGACAAAAAAAATAATTATGTACTACACGGATACGACGTCATTTTGCCGTCAAGCGATGTATTTTTTAAAAATATTTTTTTAATTTTTTTTTTTTAAATTTTTATTTTTGGTTGTTGTCTACCGTATTGAAAATACGGTAGACTTTGAAATGGGGCTGGTCGGAGCGCATTCCCTAGTATGTACATGGCGTGCTTGGCGTGCGGTGCAGAAATTCTGGCAAATAAGTAACAAGATAAAAATGACGTCATGTCTAGCTGCGCGCGCGCGTGCGTGCGTGCGTGCGTGCGTGCGTGCGTGCGTGCGCGTGTGTGTGTGTGTGTGTGTGTGTGTGTGTGTGTGTGTGTGTGTGTGTGTGTGAGAGAGAGAGAGAGAGTGAGAGAGTGAGAGAGTGAGAGAGTGAGAGAGAGAGAGTGAGTGAGTGAGTGAGACAGCGACTAGAGCCCGCGTTTGAGGACGGACAAGCTTGAAATTTTAGGATATTATCCCTAAAATAATTATCTCGAGACCTTTTTTTCGATGTTTTCATAAAGATGATCATTGGCGAGAAAATGGCCGTTTAAACAAAACGGTTGATCCAAACTGTAGTCCATAATTTTTCTTATTTTTACTAGATATTTTGCATATAGCTAGATTAAAAGGAGGTATTGAATGAGTTTGTTAACCAGCATTGTACCTTTAGAACGTTTTTAGTAATAATTAAATATTAAATTTTTTTTTCACGTTTTGGGGATTAATTTCCCTAATTATAAGGGTTAATCTTAAAACGAATATTTTTATTAAAAAATCTTCTCATTAGTAATCACATGGTGTTTTGTATACGGTATTTACATAAGCCTACAGTTTGTCTCGGCTGTCGGGTACGATTAGGTCAATTGTGCCCTAGGTGTGAAAGGCAGATAATTTTTTGCACCACTTTTTCGGAGTCATTTGTAAAACAGCTAACATAACTTTAATTTTCTTTTACGAAAAGAAAAACTATCTTCTCATTAATACCCACAGGATTTTTCATAAAAAGTATTTGAATACGCCTGCTGTTTGTCCCAGCCCTGGGGTAAGATTAGGTTAAAATTGTGACCTGTTAGCCCTAGGCGTGAAAATCAGCAAGAAAATTGCAAAGTTGATCCTCTGATACGTCAAATGTTAGTACTGCGATGAGTGACGTATAACATCGAGTCGTCACTATGAACACGGCGTCGTGGGACTAATGATGCAATGGCCTGAAGCTTGAAGTGACGTCATTTCGCTGCTTGTGCTATTATTATTCTTCAGACTATCCATGCTACGCCAAACCACAAAGCTTACGAATGGCGGGAATCGCCGTGTATCCGTCTTTATTTCTTTGTGCCAGTGTGTGTGGATCAGAGGGTGGGTTAGAGTAGGAGATAAATTTCTGTCGCTACACGAGCCCACAGAGCGTACTAAAGGCGGGAAGCGCCGCGTGTCCGTCTTTATTTGCGTGCGCCGATGTGTGTGTTGATCAGAGGTTGGCGTAGAGAGGAGGGAAATGGATCAGCATTATAAGCCTAAAAATATGAACAACTCTGAATGTTCATAAAAGACAAACGCATACCGTAGACTTTGGGATGAAATCCTCATCTTGTTTTCACTTGGCTACTATCATTATATAATGACGTAAAACCTTTGTATCCCCAAAAGCGGAAGAACCAATATGGCGGCGTCTGGTTTCGAATGGCTCGATTCAAGAACAACTCCGCTTCGGCGCTGACACTCTTTGATTCGACACATATTGTAGCATTCATTTCAGTCCGTATTTTCATCGTACCGTATGCCGCGTATTCGGTAACCACGACCGTCGGTCTCATGATTTCACCTGAAGTGATTTCCACCGCAAATTTACTTAAACCAAGATGGCGACCGGTCCCGAGCGGGTCGATTTGAAGACAAGCGTCAAAAGGTGACGCTTTGCTTCAAAGTTGCAACGTTCTTTCAGGTAGCAGAACAGCTTTGGACAAAGTATAGCATTAATATTAGGCCTTATTTTCTTCCTCCTTTGTCAGGTATTTGTGCGCCACCATTCCTGCACGTTTTTAACATAGCAAGGACTCCAAGCGCTGTTGGTCTACGAGCCACGTATCCGGAGGCGGCACGTCTCGAATGAGTTCAGGCGCCTTGACCCAAACGCGTTTCGACCATAGCATACAACTCAAGCGCTGTACCATAGTGTGCGCTTCTTCTCGGAGCTACGTGAGCCCCTGCAGCCGCAGGGACTCACTAGAATCCAAGCGTATTAATGACAGATTGATTATTTAGGTCTGTTCTCGTCAGACAGTGTTTCAGCCTTAGGCTTGCTGTAGATATATTTTTTTTGCATTGTGGGTCTCTGGTTTCATTTTATGCTGTCAGGCCACGATCCGAGCTACTGAATATATATACACGGAATAGACACTTGACACTAGAACAGTGAAACCTGTTAACCCTTTGCGTGTCGGTAGCGGTTTTTGTCAATACGATTCCTTTAGGAATTATCGCGACAAAAACCTCTACCAACACGCAAAGGAACTCCATTGTGCAAGCATGCAGCCACAATAATGATGATGATAATGATGATGATGATAATAATAATAATATACAAATATTTGTTATAATACCCGTCATTATATAGGTGTTTTCCCCAATGTCCAGAGCGCCGCGAACTGAACCCAAAACGCACGCACACGGAAAACACGTTATTCGCTCTTAAGACCAACACAGTACATCAAACACAGGATATTTGCGTGGTGCGACAGGTCAGCTCAAGTATTGAGGTTTCGCAAATTTTGATCGCTTTTTATTTGCAATTTATAAAGCAACGGATGGGGAGCGAGAGCCAGAGCACACGGAGGAAGAACCCCCGACCGTCCACCCGAATTAACGGCGACGCTAGAGGAGAAAAGTCCGTTACTGTTTACAGTGGTCACTGCCGGAGACGCACGCGCCAAGTATATGTAAAGTGAGTACGTCCTCCGGGCAGGCAAAACTTATGCTAAACTGCAAGGACTATAATATCGTTAAACCAAAGGGCGGTGTTTCTTAGGCGATTTAGAGCCATTTCGTACATGAATTTTGGGGCCATTTGCACGAGTGAGTTTAGTCGTGCAGCTGACCCTTGGACGTTACGGCTTAGGACCCGAAAGTTAAAATTACAATCTAGCACACATTTCAATTTAATTTATCCACAAGGCCTTCTATCTGAACGGCCGGCAGTATTGCTTGTGCCTACATGGAGAGGTTGGCACAAGCACGATCTGAAAATGAATTTCCCTCGACTTTCTGCCTCCCATCCGTTACAGACATGTGACGAAAATCGAGGTAAATTCAATATCAAATCATTCCTGCGTGAACCCAGCCCTGTGTAGCGTCTGATGGTCGAATTATATACCAAAGAGGCGACTACGCGCCAAGCGTGCAAAACACAAAAGAAATCCCAACGCAAAAGAAACACGCTGAGAAAGGACAAGTACAACACGTGTGTGTTGTACTTGTCCTTTCTAAGCGTGTTTCTTTCTTTGCTGGAGTTTTCTTTACTCTTACGGTCTGAAGGGGACGCAACGCTCCTGTACCATTCCGCCTTTCTGTGTAACGTGAACGTGCTCGTTCGCCGCCGAGATGGTTTGCCCAGAAAGGTTGTGCGGTACACGTGTCTTTGTTGTGAAGAGAAATATGCGGGACACGCTGTGAGGGCTTCCTTGTTGCTGACCGTTGCCCTCAAGCTTAGTTTCTCGTTCACTTATATGGTGTCAAGGACATCAGCGAAATTACTCAGGCGAGGAAAGTGCTGAAATAAACACTTCTTGAAAATGTCGATCAGCAATTCTATACCGGATATTTTTTTAAAAAAATATATATGATGTAAAAGTTTCACAAATCTGTTAAAAAAAAAAAAAAAAAAAAAAAAAAAAAAAAAAAAAAAAAACTATGAGTATATACAAGCGAACATACAAGTAGTACATGTATACTTTTATCTACTGAGCTAAATTGAGTACACTGACGCTCCGCTATTATTACATGCTAAAGCGCCGCACTGGCAAACATAGAAGAGATACCATATTTAGTTTATTGCCATTGATACTGTTTACATTAAAATAATAAACAAAGGAAGTTGTTTTGGTGTCGTTACAATTTGTTCCGCAATCATACATCACAAGCAAATGCATCAAACGATATAAGCGACGAGAAACAGGTTTTAAAAAGAAAACGTACCACACGAAATCTATGCCCCACGTTTAGAAAAGTGAAAATAAGTTAGCGTTCGAGACATGCCGCACAATATCCAGCTTATCTAACTTTGTTTGCCGTGTACACTTCGTCTTGCCGCGTTTAACCCTCTGGCTGTTGGAAGCGAAAAGCGCTACCGATAGCCAAGGGGTTAAAGCATTTTTTCTCAGAGTCATACACATGTCATGTGAGCTTGTGTAGCTTATTCGATGTCCAATAATGTGACGCTGACGTATGCCTAAGCCTGCTAGAAGTCAGTAGATCTCAGCGGTAAACTGTTTTGCGAGTACAGGAACGACAGCATTGTGAACGAATCGCAAAACCAATATGAGGCAAGCACTAGAAGACAGTACACATACCAAGGGAAGTCACTCAGCGCTGGACAAACAAACAGTTATATCCCCTGACCCCTTCCGTAAGGAAGGGTTCAGGAGATTTAACTTTTTGTTTGCCCAACGCTGAACAGTTTCCCTTGGTAAGTGTACCAATAAGAATGATATCTTAATAAGTGAAAATGGTGTAAACTTGCTGGGACAGACCTTTAGAAAATTGATTTTATTTTTCTTTCCCCCCCCCCCCCCCCTTCTCAGCAAACTGAAGGAAACAAAGTAAACGCGCTGTACTCGACACCGAGTTGTTACATCCAGCATGTGAATCGTGCCGACCTGAAGTGGGAAGTGAAACATGAGGATTTCCACCCGTACGGCATCGAACCGGGCTTTTACTGGACCGGGTACTTCACCAGTAGGGCTGGACAGAAACTGTTTATAAAAAGGGCGGGAGCAGTTTTACAGGTCAGAGAAATTGTGTGTTGTTCGGTATTTTGTTTGTTTGTTTTGTTTATTTTTGTTTTAGTGTTTGTTGTCTCCGTGGTATAGTCTTTGCTGTTTCTACGGCAATGCCAGGTGTAATCTCGCCTGCGGATAGCAATATACATTAACCCTTTTGCTGTCTGTAGCGCTGTTTGTCGAGATGATTCCTGCCCTTTGGCTATTGTAGCATTCCTGCAGAAATCACCTGGACAAACTATGGACAACTAATACGGTCAATCCTTATGAGTCCCCGCAACTGCAAAGCTCATGGAGATATGAGCCTATATGTATGGCATACGAATACGAATACCGTTATTGTCCCAAGATGGGAAATTTGTTTGCAGCGGATTTTTATCTATTTAAACAGACGTAAAACCAACAAATGTGAACATAAAACAAACAAACACATTTGACTGACTAGAACACACCGACCGATTACAGTGAGTATGTGCACGTATATAACATCACAACCATCTGTAATGTTAATATCCACCATATGTGTGCTGCTCGTTACATCGCTGTAGTGAAGGGGTGGGGCACATTTAAGTCTTTCTAAAATACTATTATTTCTTCTTTTTCTGCGTTTGTACAGGCTTGCAAACAACTAGGAATATTTGCCGGACTTCAAGATGCATTTAACAGAACTAATGACCTGAGTGAGTAAATGGTGAATAACAAATTCGAGACATGCCGCATCCGGATACGCGGCTGTATGCCGCGTATCCAGATGCGGTACGCATCAAATGAGTTTAAGCACGCCGTTGTATTCTTTTTTGTGAGCTGTTAGTAGAACCATTCATTATTATTATTATTATTATTATTATTATTATTATTATTATTATTATTATTGAATTAGACGATTTCCGGAAATCGCAAGTAGGTCATAATTGTACGTGTGTCGACGAAAACGGCATATTAAATAGCCCGGACAAACAGGCGATATCGCCTGTTTGTCCGGGCTTTTTAATCTGCCGTTTTCGTCGACACACGTGCATTTTTGACCTACTTCTGATTGCCGAATAACGTTCGATTACCACTGCGACAGGAGATTTGATCGGCTGTGACAACTTGCATTATATTGAAAGCGTGCGATTTACAGCGGTAGACGGATCGATTATAATAGTCCAAGCAAAGGGTAGTTGTTTTTTTTTTCCTGGACACCTGAGAACTTTGAATGTCGACAAGATTCAAGGTCGATCATAGTCTGTCACATAGTTATTAGGGCTGGTCATCCATTTGCTTAACTGAAGTCCCGACAGAAGCAAGACGTGCCCCGCGCTGTTTGAGAAAAAAGCAAAAGTAGTATATTGTAATGAATGTCGCTAGCCAGTCTGTTAACTCATTCAGCCCGGCGCACGTATTTCCAAAATTGTGGAGGCGTCATCAAACGACTATGCACCTGTTGCAGGAGATGGACCGACCATGATACTTCAAGGGCAGTGCCAGATTAGCTTGGCGCCTGTCGGCGCCAAGCTAATCTGGCACTACCCTTGAATTATCGTGGTCGACCCCATCTCCTGCTGTAGTGCGTCAGGGCTGAATGGGTTAAGCAAAATAAATCTGAGACATGCTAGGGGTGCTGTACCTTCAGGGTAATTTATCAAATTCTAGTTTGAAAAAAAGTAGAAAACCATTACAACCACAAAATATGCACAGGGAAGCGGTATCCGCTATTTAAAAAAATATTAAGCGCAAATATGTAACTTATCACCTCTTAGGTGAAGTAGGCATAGTTGTTAGGTAACACCCTTTTCAGAAACTCGGTCCTGAGCTTATTTACTCTATACTTATATAGTATACTCTATACTATTCAGTATCACTGACTGATCAAATCTGCATATTGTCTGTTTTGCAGGAAAGGCGATGGCCGTCATGCAGCATCACGATGCCATCACGTGAGTTGCTGCTGATAATATTAATTAGGCCTCTTCCTCCTTCTTTTCCTGTGTGTCTGGCTGTCTTTCTCCTTCTCTCTTTGGCCTTGGCAAGCTCTTTGAGTGTAAGGTTAGACATGTGTTCATCAGTTTTTCATGTACTCGAATGTATCCGATACTCGCACAGTTCCCATTAATAAGACTTTTGTGTGCGATCATTTTGTCTCTCATTTGTGTGCCAGCCTGTGATTTTGGACCTTACGGCCACAGGCCATAAAGTCTAAAATCGTAAACCAGTAAGGAACACATCTTTGAAACAAATTGTGAAATCGTCTTGTCTTCCACAGCGGGACGGAGAAACAGCACGTATCGGATGATTACAACAAGATGCTGAGTGCGGGGATTGACAACTGTCATGTGAGGTTCTTTTTAATACGGTACAACTGACACATTTTTCCTGGCCATCTGTTACGAGGCTGTCTCAATACCAGTCTCGTACAAAGCTGTCTCAGTTCACATGTTGTGGAGTGGTGCTGTCTCTACCGTTCCTTTTGCTGTTTCGTTGCAATGCCACATAACAATCAGCTAATTAGTGCGGGGTGAAGTAAGAGTGACTCAGCTGTGGCAGGTACCGCACCACTTCGAAGAGAATATATTACACTGACCCATATTTTGCTTGCCGATAACTGGCAGATGTGATTACGAGACCCGAATCAAAATGTCTGAGGCGTCACCGCGACCCGTCCTAAAAAAGTATCTTCTATAAATAGAAGGGACTTAAAAAATAGGGGCTCACCTTCACGTGGATAATTAGAACAATGTTCCCTGAACGCATAAACATGATCAGCACCAGTTTTGTTGGCGTTGCTTTTGCACGCGCGATCGACAAAAACCGATGGCATGTTGATGTCCGTTTTCCGAGGCTGAATTTTTGCGGTGAAATCGGATGTTTTAGTATCTTCCACTTGTCAAATTGCTTTTTAGGTGCAGCAGTTATTTCCAGTATATCTTCCATTATTCACACACACATTCCACATGTCAAAATCAACACATGCCTTGTGTAACAGTTTTTATTTTCAGTCAAAAGAGATCACTCACTGCTTGCGCACCTTTTGGCACTTAGTCATATATGGCTGCTGTTTCTTAATTTTGATTTTGTTTGTTTGTTGCAGAGTGTGATAGAGGAGGCTTATAAAGCGCTGATGATGCCGGTAGTCAACCCAGAGACACAGCGCGCCCTGTCTATGGCGTATTGTCCAGATCTAAACATCTCCCAGTGCCATGTCACAGAATCCAGTGACAAGGTCAGTGTCATTATGTATCTGGATGCCCGCAGTATCTATTTGATCGGCTCCAGAGAGTCCAAAATTCAGCCGAACGTCTGGTCATGAAAGCGAAAAAGTCAGACCATGCCCCGCCCCCCCCCCTCCTCCCCCATCCTGCACGCTCTCCACTGGTTGCCAGTGAAGGAGAGAGTTAAACACAAAGTCTTGTCCATTTGTCACGTTTCCTTTTCTGGCACAGGACCCACTTATCTCTCAGAGCTCCTTCACTGTTATATCCCTTCCAGGCAGTTGCGCAGTTCATCTGACAATAAAATGCTTCGCCGGGATTCCTACAGTAAGGACTAAAGGATTTGGGCAGAGATCTTTTTCTTACCTGGGTCCATCAGTCTGGAATGATCTTCCTAAATCCTTGAGACACAGTGAGTCCAGTGCCAGTTTTAAACTCAGTCTTAAAACCCATCTTTTCCCATCTTGATTATCAGTGTTCATGTATTTAGTCATTTTCTGTTCTTTTGTGTAATTGTACATGTGGTTTTGGTTTTGTCACTTTTTTGTGTAATATTTTTCTTGTTCATATGTACGACGCCTAGAGCATCTTGCCATGTATAGGTGCCTTATAATCCTCTTTATTATTATTATTATTATTATTATTATTATTATTATTATTATTATTATTATTATTATTATTGCATTGTACCCTTTGTTTGGGAATTGTTCTTTGAAGATGACGGTACCGACGAAACACACCGGCTTTGCTAGTTCAAGGGTGGTGCCGAATAGTTTGGCGCCGTGACTCTCCGAAAATGTCATCTGCAAGAGGCATATATTCTCATGAGTCCCTGCATTAGCAGGGACTCACGAGAACCTATGCCTCTTGCTTGATATGTATAGGAACATGCGCATGCAGGGTGTGATATCATGCATAGCTATTGTACATGTTTGCATTTTCCGGTGACACAAAATGTCCACGGCACCGAATTGATAATGGAAGATTTTGTTAGTGCAGAAGCCATCCCTTTAACTTATTGTTAGACATGTGTGGATCGGTCATATACGTGAGCCATAAGGGCTTTGCCTTTCTTGTTTTAGATATCCTTTGAGGTCTACATCACATGTCTGCAGACTAATGCCTCTGAGACACAGCGAAAGAGTGGTGCCGGAATAGCGTAGCGCCTACGGCGCCAAGCTAATCTGACACCACCCTTGAACTATCATGGTCGGTCCACATCCTGTCATGGCTTTATGGGCTAATTCTTACGTGTGCACAGTTCCTGGTGACAGTCTACAACCCCTTGTCACGGCCCGTGTCCCACTGGCTACGGCTGCCCATCACGCAAGACAAGATACAGGTGGAGGACAGCTCTGGACAACCGGTACCTTTCCAGGTAATGATCAGATATGGCTGATAATATCAGTACAGTGTCCCTTCCACATCTTCGGTATATCCAGACCAAAATGGTGATTGCCAATTAAGCGTTGAAATGAAAAGAAAATGAAAACAAATATAGGAATCAGCGTAAACATAACAAGCAAAACGCAATCTAGTTACGAAATCCAGAACGGATAGGTGACAGAAAAGTGTGTTATCCCGTTCAAGGCAGAGAAAACTTGAACACCACCCAACTGCAAGAGGTATAGATCTTCATGAGCCCCCGCTACGGGGGCTCATGAGGATCTATGCCTCTTGCTGACACCACTTTGAATCCATGTTCCTGGGACAGCTAGGATGTTTTGGTCTTGAATTTAGGAAGATTGCACAGAAGCACATTCTGCGTCAAGTGCCACTGAACAGGTTAAATGCAAAGAAAATCCCAACAAAGAAAGAAGCACGCTCAGACAGAACAAGCACAACACTTAACTCATTCGCGGCCAGCGTGTTTGTATTTCTTAGTTGGGACTTTCCTCTCATTCGGATACACCATCCGTATGCAGGACACATTAGAGAGGTTAGTTGTTTTTTTTAATATTTTTTAAAAAATTCTTTTTACGCTTTTGAGTCATGTGCAAGATGTTATAGACTGGTGCCATTTCCCAGAAAAGGGCTTACTTAAAAAGTGTGAGACATTTCTCTTTAGCAATGTTCCAATGACTGTTCCTGAAGGATTTGCGTATGTAGAACCCAATATTGGAAATATGCCGGACGAATTTTTGTGTTGTTTGTGAGTTATAATGAAATATTCAAAATGGCGGCTGTGCGAAAGGTATGACTTTATTACAACGATAATGATCCAAGAACCACCCATTAATTCAACAATTTTTAGTACATTTATTCATATCCAAACCAAAACGAAGGAACACATTTCCCGGCCTTGAAAAAGCTATGGGTCCATACGTTGATTGAAAGCTCAAACACAATTGAAAATATTGATATGCACATTTTAAAAAAAAGACTTTCATTACAGTTTGTTTTGAACAGTTACTTCACCTAAACATGAAAATTCCTCCCATGCACAATTTTTCATCATCAGCAATAGATTTATCAGTCTTTGTCTACAAAGGGTAATCTTAGGAAGTGGAGGGGGTGCCTGGGTTGGGTGGTTGTGGGGTTGCGGAAGTAATATTACACTGCCGTACTTAGAGTTGTTCACAAAGTCCGACACTGCAGTGCACTTTTTGTTTCCGTGAAATACATGTTTATGCATTCATTTTGACTCGTGCTGCATTTGCATGCATCAGTACATAAAAGGTTTGAGGTCTTGCATTGCACTTGGCCCGTCTGCATTGTGATGTGCAGCTGTAGCAAATCAGTGCTATGCAGGACTCCGGAATTGACGGCAGTGACTTCAGGACTGGACCCAGGGCACCACACTCAATCTTCCATCCATTGGTCTCTGGTGGAGATAGCACAGGGTGCTGCATGTCTGCTTGTTGCCTTACTGATGCCTGGTGATGTGCTCGCTTGATGTAAAAAGAAAGGGCATCATGTGTTGGGGACAGGGTTTCCAGAGGGCGGGCTTGAGCACCTTTTCCCAGAGCTGACAGGAATGCATGGTGTTCTTTGAACGTGTTCCAGCATGATTTCTTTGTATGCCAGCTGGAAAGAGGTAGTGTCACATCCTGTCAGTGAATGAAAAGCTGGCAAGGTTTCAAGCAGGATGTTGTCAAACTGAGCTGCAACTGTGTGTATAGGAATGTACTTGCGCTTGTTGGAAGTGCCTATCTTCATCCACACTCTGGGAGATGATATCTTTGAAACGTGTGCCAGAAGAAGCACAAAGACATCTCTGTCCCTAGGTTGAATGACGATGCTTGAAGCGTGACTCTTCACGCAGTGCAAGATGATGCACGTATCGGCTTCCTCATGACGGGCCTCAAGGTCTTCCGTACTGATTTCTGGAGTAGACGACTCCACTTGCTCTTCATTGCTGAATCCGCCTGAGCCAACAATGGTCTTGTTTTGTTCAGCTTTCAGAAAGAGTTGCTGGGACAGGAATCTTGCGAGATCTGTATTGTTTTCCCCTAGTGTTATGAAACTATTCCAGTTTTGAGGAAGAGGGACGTCCCTGTATTGTATCTCCCTCCTTACAGGAGCAGCTTTGCCTCTTTTTGTCCATGTCAAGCCTTTGATAGGCATTTTACGGTATCTGTCAAACAAAATGTCAGTGCGGCGGAACGCGGCTCCACTTTGAAGCGCCTACCCGGCACCGGCCTCCACGTGGCGTAGGTGGGTAGTCCGCTCAGTCCCTGACTGAGTGGGCTAGCGGACGGGTGCCATCTTTGTCCAGGATTAGGACTTGATGTCAGCAGATATGTTGTTCAGCCTTTTCACTGGTCCGGTTTTTAAGGAGCTGTGCTAACCTAGGTCGTACCATGTTGGATTGGTCCTTAAAAATACTCGTGACTTTTTGGTCCTTTGGATCCCAAGTGTTTGCCGTGCTTGGAGACCCGTGTCGGGGGAGAAGAGGATCCTGGTGGCTGAGGTTCCCTTTGGGCTGCGGCTCACTGGTGCCAACACTCCACTTCGGCCTTGACTTCTACCTAAACGGGAGGCTAGTCGTACCGGCCTAGTCAATCGGCTCTTGTCACGTTGAGCCCTATCCCACTGTTGATATGCGGGTTGCTATACGGAGCACCATGCTATAGCTTCTGCTGCTGATTAGGTGCTTTACGCCAGTATTCCCCTGCATTCAACGGTGTGATAGAAGGCGGTGGCTCAAACGGTTCAATCGGGCTTACCCCCTTGAGTATATCTTTCGGGCAGTCTCCATTGTGCGTCGGCTGGAGACCCGCCGACAGTTGCACTTTCCCTTGTTGGGCTCGGTGGCGGGCGGGGACCCCCGGGGGATGAATATCTCTACTAATATAATATGGATAAAACCAAACCAAAACTAGCACAGAAACGGCGCATAGACACCGACATTGCACATGACAGTGATTCAGACTGTGAGGAAGCGACGCCTCAGGCGTCGGCCGTATGGCCTCGCTTCCTCATTGTCCATAGCAAGGTGAAGGAGAAACCAGTTACCAAGCTGCATCCTTTTCTGGTGGGGGAGACCCTCAGGAGCCGTGTTGGCAGGCCTGACGCCCAGCGCCTCAGGTCTGGTGACTTGCTGGTGGAGTGCCGTACTCGGGCACACTCCAGCGGGCTACTGGGGCTCTCTTCCATCGGAGACACTCCTGTGGAAGTCACACCCCACAAAACTATGAATTCGTCAAGAGGCGTAATCAAAGATCAAGCTTTGGCAGAACTGTCAGAAGATGAACTTGTAAGGAACCTTAAGTCTCAGGGGGTGACTTGCGTCAGGCGCTTCGCTTCCAAGCGAGGTGGTGGGGAGATCCGTCTCCCTACCATCATCCTGACGTTTGGCACCCCCACCCCTCCTACTACCATCTGGGGAGGTTACTACTCCCTGAGAGTGAAAAAGTACGTCCCTCTTCCCCTCCGGTGCTTTAAGTGCCAAAAGTATGGCCATGGGCAGAAGACATGCCGTCAGGCAGAGGCTTCATGCGCCCGTTGCACTAGGCCCGGACACTCTGCTGAGTCCTGCACAGCCACCCTCCTGTGTGTGAATTGCCAGGGGGCGCATATGGCTTCGGATAAGAAATGCCCTCGTTGGATATCCGAGTGCAAGATTCAGCAGGTGCGTGTGGAGAAGGGGCTGTCCTTTCTGGATGCCAAAAAACTGGTTGAAGGCCCTGGTGCAGCTGCGGCTGCCCCAACCTCTAACACCTCAGTGTATACTTTTAGTGCAGCGGTGGCAGGCAAGCGCCCCACCAAAGACTTTTCATGTCAGACCCCAACTTCATGGTTGGGGGCGGAGCCTCGGCTCATCTCGCCCCTGGAGAGTAACCCTCCTCCGGTGGTGACAAGGAGCCAGGGAACGCAGAAGGCGGACACTGCCGGTCCGGTTGTGCCGCCTTCTGTTGCCCCTAAGCCTCAGCCCCCACCCAAACCTGTTAGTCAGTCAACTCCAAAGGCTTCTGGCTCTGGTCAGCCTTCTAAGGCCGCTAACTCTAGCGGCAGGAACGCTGCCCAGGACCAGAAGTCTAAGAAATCTATGGGACCGCTGTGCGCACGGGCCCAGAAGGGGAACACAGATGTGCCCCTTCAAAACAAATATGCTGCACTGGAGGAGCGGATGGAGGGAGTGGAAGTTGTTGTTGCTGATGCTGCGGCAGCTCCACCCCCTTCCTCTCCGAAGAACCAGAGGAGGCCCGGGAGCCGGCCCCCCTCTGTTTCTTCAACTCCTTCCAAGGTAAAGGAAAAAGGGGGGAAAAACTCCTTACCCCCAGATCAGACTTAATCATGGACTCTTTGCTTCAGTGGAATTGTCGTGGTTTTCGAGCTAACTTTGAGGAATTACGTCTTTTAGTCAAGTTCTATAACCCCTCAGTCATATCTCTTCAGGAGACTTACCTGAAGACTTCTGACCCTGTGTCTTTTAATGGTTTTAATGTTATACATAAAGGCTCTGATTCGGAGAGGCGCTCAGGTGGAGCGGCTCTTCTCATTAGTAGCCAAATTTTATGTAGCCCCGTTAGCATCGACACCTGTCTTCAGGCTGTCGCTGCTCGAGTTACCTTAAAAAAGACCATAACCATATGCAGTATTTACCTGCCACCATCACTGCGGGTCTGTAGCAATGATATTTTTCACTTAGTAGATCAACTGCCCCCTCCCTTTATTCTCATGGGGGATTTTAACGGTCATGCTCACCTTTGGGGTAGTGACCACTATGATGGCAGAGGTCAGATGTTAGAAGATGTTTTTTCTCAACTTAACCTATGTGTCTTTAACGATGGCTCACCTACATACTCTAACTCAGGTTCCGGATCTAGTTCTGTTCTAGACCTCACTGTGTGTGATCCTTCTCTCATGCTGGACTTTGACTGGAAGGTTCACGACGACCTGTGTGGTAGTGACCACTTCCCAGTAGTCCTGTCATCGGTCAGCTGCCCCCACCCGGGTCTGCCCTGGGGGACTTGGGTGGGGTTAGGTAATTTTTAGTTCCCAGGGTCACCCTGGTTAGCCCCACAGGGTGAGTTGTTCTCTCTATTCTGGGGCATGTGTTTCTGTCTATCCGAGGTCCATTCACCTGTATTTGCCTTTTTAAAACTCTCCCTACTGTCTGCACTGCCTGTAGCTCTTGATATTGGATGTGTGTTGCTAAATGGTCTTAGCTTTATTTAGCCCCATGTGTTAGGTTTATTTAACGTATTTGACCGGCTGGCGACATACATTCAATGTTCTGGTTTTTTTTTTTTCACAAGCAGTGCAGGCACGTCCTGAGAAAGCCTTGTTGCTGTCGGGACGTTAAGCAATGTACAATCAACAATCGGTCAGCTGTGAGGAGGATTCGCCGGTGGGGCGCTGGAATCTCAAGAAAGCTAACTGGTCTCTGTTTGCCTCTCTCTGTCAGTCTCGTCTTACAGAGGAGGTGGTCATGTCAGCTGAAGAACCTGTTTCTTGTTTTACTTCTATTTTGTTGGAGGTTGCAGGTGAAACCATCCCTAGAACTTCCACATCATTCCCTCGGAAGCCGAGAGTACCATGGTTCAATGAAGAGTGCCGCAAGGCCCAAACAATGCGCACATCTGCTCAGCGACGTGCATTTCGTAATCCGTCGGAAGCAAATATTTTAACCTTTAAAAGACAGCGGGCGAAAGCCCGTTATATTTTTAAACGTGAACGCGGTGCTTCCTGGAGACGCTTCGTCTCATCTTTATCTTCTAGGACTCCGTCCCAAAAAGTCTGGAAGGCTGTTCGGAGAATTAGGGGCAGGGGTGGCTCGGCTTCTGTCGGCCATCTTAGAGATGGTTTTCAGATTCAGATTCTTTATTGTGTTCAAGGCTTTCAGCCCATACACAAGGGGGAGTTGGGGGAAGGTGATTACAAAAAAACACACATTAGGAACCGTGTCTAACAACATGGACAATCTGATCGTGACATGGAAACCATGACACTTATACATATATGTTTGAGGAAATGTTCAGTCTGGCTCATAGTCACACACATACACTGTCAAACCTCCGTGATTATTGGCTACACATATCACAGTCTAACAACACGCATGTTAGCCCATGAGATATCGTACCGCACGTGACACACAGGCCATGTCTTCCAGCAAAACGTCACAATACTCTTTATATGGGTCAGTGTCAATAGCGTCCCACTTGCGTAAACAGGACAGTGTGTCACGATCTTCTTGAGACATCTGACCGTCGTACACCTTGATGAACCAACTACAAATTTGTTGCTTACAGTCATAGGTGAAGACATAATCATCACTGTCACATATAATGATCTCGTTGCTACCCCGTGTGTCTAATACTGTTTTCTTAAACGCAGTGTTTCTTTTGACTTGACGTAGATGCGACTGTTTGATTTTGTTTGTCAAACCAGCCACAACTGTCTTCACGTTCTCCATGACATATCCTCTCTCTGAAAGGAGCTGTTCGATGGACGTCATTTCTGATGTTTCTCCGTTAGAATCGATGGAAATGTCATAAAGGTCTTCTGTTGTAGTTTGGGCTGGTAGGTCACAACACATCTGTGTCGGATCACTCATGTTGACACTAACGTAAGCTGCACGTGAATGTTCATGTGTGTCAACTGTTAGGCCTACTGCGTTCTTTCTTGCTGTTTCAGCTTGCGTGTCCCATTCAGAAATAAGTGTGGGGGTAGGGCTTGGCATAAACAGTCCCAAGGGCGAAGTTCTATGATTAATAAAGTCACTTGCCTGACTATGTTCGTCATGCTTGTCAATCCTGCCTTTCACAGCCATACCTGCCCCCGTGTCAAAACGACTGCTATCATTTTCAGTTGTGGGGTACCCGATGGCATAGTCGTTACGCACTCCATCGCCGCTGCCGAGGTCGTCGTTGTCGTCGTCACCTTGACGTAGGTTGTTGGCTGTTGTAGTGGCAATTTTGTCCATGTGTTGTAGTCTGTGTCGTGCTGCTCGCTGTTGGTCCCTGCGAACCTGTCCCGGTGGTTTTCGACGCCACTGGCCAGTTGTGTGTAATGGCGCCACGCCCGGTTGTGTAGCTGACAGGCGAAGTATGACGACTGAGTTGTCACCCTCCCCTGTCACTTTCCAGGACGTGACATGGTGGTCGTTGCTGAGCAGAGTGGTCAGGATGTTTGATACAGCAGCTGGTAGGCCAGTTACTGCCATGGTGGCGGCAATATCCACTTGGAAAACCAAATTCTATCGGAGCTGACAGAAAGCGTGTCGACAGGCCGCCAAGGGGAAGCCACTCCATCTTAGAGATGGTGCCAGTTTGGTCACAGATAAAAAGGCTGTGGCCAATTTGCTTGCCTCCACCATTGCCCATAATTCTTCAACAGAGCATTATTCACCTTTCTTCCAGAGAGAGAAGGAGAAGCGAGAATCTTGTGCTTGTGATTTTATATCGGATAACTTGGAAGACTATAATGCCCCTTTTACGTTTTCAGAATTGCAGCAAGCCATGCAGAAATGTACTGACTCTGCTGCTGGATTAGATACCATCCATTATCAGCTCATAACACATCTGCCTGAGGATTCACTCCTTGTACTTCTCCAGGCCTTTAACCATATCTGGATAACCGGTCATTTTCCGCCATCTTGGCGCCAGGCTGTGGTTGTGCCAATTCCCAAGCCGGGTAAGGATCCTTCCGACCCGGGCAACTACCGGCCAATAGCTTTGACATCATGTTTATGTAAAACTATGGAACGCTTGGTCAACGCCCGACTGGTGTGGCATCTTGAGTCACAGGGTCTCATCACAGACATCCAGTGCGGTTTCCGGCGCTTCCGTAGTACAACTGACCATCTAGTCCGCTTTGAGTCTTTTATCCGAGATGCTTTTGTCAACAAGCAGCATGTCTATGCAATTTTCTTTGATCTTGAAAAGGCATATGACACTACCTGGAAGCATGGTATAATGTCTGATTTGTCGGACATGGGTTTTAAAGGGCATTTGCCCGTTTTTATTCACAATTTTTTGTCCAACAGGTCGTTCCATGTCCGTGTGGGCTCCACCCTCTCCGACTCCTTTGAACAGGAGATGGGTGTCCCGCAGGGCAGTATTCTATCTCCTGTTTTATTTAGCATTAAAATAAATAACATTGTAAAGGCCGTCAAGGATGATTCTGAATGCTCTTTGTTTGTGGACGACTTTGCTTTGTGTGCACGAGGTCGAGGACTTGCGTCCCTTGAGAGGCGCTTTCAGCTGTGCGTTGATCGCATCCAGGGTTGGGTGTCTCTCAATGGATTCAGATTCTCGCCCTCCAAGACAGTCTGTGTGCATTTTACTAACCAGACGAAATTTTTTCCAGAACCTAGCCTGAGCATTGCTGGAGTGCCAATTAAGGTGGCCGAAGAGGCTAAGTTTTTGGGGGTCATCTTTGACAAAAGATTGACCTTCTGCAACCATGTTAACTACCTTAGAACCTCTTGTCGGAAGGCCCTCGACATTCTTCGTGTCGTTGGTCGTACTGACTGGGGTGCAGACCGCATCGTCTTACTTCGACTGTACCGGGTCCTTGTTCGGTCCAAACTGGATTACGGCTCTGTGGTATATGGCTCGGCTTCCAAGTCTGTTCTGCAGCGTCTGAACACAATTCACTATCAAGGTCTGCGCATATGTCTGGGAGCCTTTAGGACATCTCCAGTTCCTAGTCTGTATGCAGAGGCAGGGGAGCCTTCTCTCAGGCTCCGCCGCATCCGCCTCATGCTCAGCTACGTTCTGAAGCTGAAGGCCCATCCAGAAAATCCTGCCTATGATTGTGTTTTTAACCCGTCGTTTGCAGAGATTTACGATGCCCATCCGGGAGCTGTCCGTCCACTTTCCTTCCGTGTCCGACCTCATCTGCAGGCGGCCGGAGTGGACCTGGACAAAGTTTCGGAATCTCTGCAACACGTCACTCCACCCTGGCTACTACCAGTTCCTGACATCTTGCTGGACTTGACTGCCCACAAGAAGGATTGTACTCCACCAGCCATATACCAACAGAGCCTCAATGAACTCCTTTCAATTTTTCCTGGCTATTGTCGTCTTTATACGGATGGGTCCAAGTCTGAGGATGGAAGAGTGGCTGCGGCTGCAGTGTCCTCTCGCCATCCTAGACGCCCATTTAAGCTCCGTCTCCCTGACCATTCCTCTGTATTTAGTGCAGAACTGCAGGCCATTCTGCTAGCACTCAAGCATGCCTATCAGTCTCGGGAAAGGAACTTCCTGATTCTGTCTGACTCTCTTTCTGCCCTGCAGGCCCTTCAGGGCGCGGGAACAGACCATCCACTGCTGGTGCAGATTAGAGAGCTCTACGCGGACTTGATGAAGGAATATTATGACATCATTTTTATTTGGGTCCCAGGCCATGTGGGCATCGAAGGCAACAGAATCGCAGATTCTGCTGCCAACAGTGCCCGCAGTGACCCTGTCCCTGACACACAGACTGTCTATAGTGATTTTAAACCTGTTATTAGTGCGTACATAGCCCGCGAGTGGCAGTCCGAGTGGGACAAAGAGGAAGGGAACAAGCTTCATGAAGCTCTTCCTAAGTTGTCTGACAGTCTACCTTTCCGCTGCGGCAGCCGCCGTGAGGAGACTGTCCTTGCTCGGCTCCACATCGGGCACACATATGTTACGCACTCTTACTTACTTAAACAGGATGAGCGTCCATGGTGTTTTGCCTGTGATGAGCAGTTTTCTGTTCGACACTTTTTGCTGTATTGTGCTGACCTAATTGACACGAAATATAAACACTTCACAGCAGACTCCTTGAAGGTTTTGTTCCGGGATGTTCCCCCGGACAAAATCTTCAATTTTTTGAGAGAATGCAATATTTTTAACAAGATCTGAGCATTCATAGACTATGTGAATTTTTTTTATTTGCCCTTTTTGAGAGTCTGTAGACGTTTCTTTTCCAGACATGTGCGACATTTTAGCCTGAGATTTTTAATCTATATTTACATCTTGTCTTAAGACATTGCTTTTAGTCTGGCTGACCAGATTTTTACCCATCCCGCCGTGAGATGGCCTTAGTCGCCTGCTCGGCGTTAAACCCAAATAACTAACTAACCAAAATCCACTTTGAAGCACAGACAAAACAAACGTGTCAGCAAGGTCACCAAATGTTTTGGCTTTCGGTGATTTTCCAATGGCGATCACATGAGCTTGGTCATCAATGTTGAGCGTTGCCTCTTCGCTAAGGTCAGCAGCCTGCAGTTTCTGGGGGCAATGTGTGTCGCCAATCACTGCTTCTAGCAGAAGTGACTTTGATCCTGATCGAAGTTCACCATTCATTTCTGCAAGAGCTGGAGGAGCCGTCATAAGCTCATATTTCAGTATTTCTGTCAAAGTCCACATTTCTCCCAGCTTTGTAGGCTGTTATGAGACGCTGTAGGAACTTTCTATCAGCCTTGATGACTTCCTTGGCACTTGTTTGAGTTTCTTTGCGTTCCACTTTATAGAGTGATGAAAATGTGCGGTACTTGTTCCTGGGCAAAGGGTCCCGAAACGCCACTTTGCCTTCGGCAACAGTCTTTTCTCTACAAAGCTGTTCAGCCTTTTTCACGTGCTTTCAGCAGATCATCTTCGATGTCTTCTGTGACGATGCCCTTTGTTGCAATGTTTTGCAGGTGTCACAGAAGACATTGAAGGCCTCCAGAGTCCTGACAAGGCTGTCTTTGTCTTTCAGGTCAAGCTTCTGTCTTGCTTTTTTGCACTCATTATGCGTGAACGAATCGTCTCTGCCAATTCCATATACCTGCTTGGTCTCACTGGCAATGTGTTATCCGAGGTTGTAGGAGAGCACTCAGCGGCTCAGTGCTGACTTTGTCTTGGTGATCCCAACAATGCCGCCATTCTTCTCCCGACGTTGTTCAGCCACTCCTGGCTCTGATCAGGATCTAATTGGTTAAACTATTGGTTGGATCTTTTAACAACGAAGTTGCCATCTTCAAACTCATTTTTTCACTGGATCCGGTAGCTGCTGCTTCTCGCAAAAGTAGACCGTTCCCCACCTTGCGTAGTTGGTATGGTTGTAGCGCATGAAGTAAAGAAGCATTAAGCCAAAGACATGGAGGTGCAGCTGCCACAGACCCTCTCTCTGCGCTTTGGTAAAGAGAAGTAGGATGTGCACCATCATCATGTAGGTCCACCAGAATTTCCAGTTTGGGTTACAGTCTACGAGGGCTACAACTCTCTCACTGACGTCTTCTTCCGCAAACAAAGAGATCAGACCAGGAGTGTCACCTTTGGATGTCTTGTCCTGAATCTGTTGTGCAAAATCGTGATCTCTTTCTCTGATGAACTTAAGCAGCTTTGGCAGCAGAATTCTCCACAATGCTTGGACAGTGACTTCATGCGCTCTCATCCCTTTTCCGTACGATTTGCCAGACATGGCTTGCTGTGCAGTGTTTGGTCCGAGCAGGTTGCCTTCGATCCACGCTTCCAAAAGGCAGGATGACTGTACATGCTTTCCGATGACTTCAAGGAATTGCATGGCTGTATGGAGACCTCCTAATATAACGACCAAAACGACTTGATACTCTGCCGTGGCCCAATTTAGTTAAATGAGCCTCCATTATAAAGCTTCACCAACAGTCAAGACAACGTAGTTTTGGCCGAGCTGACTGGCTACCTGCTTACAACGCAAGACAACGGTGTGCAGTGTGTCAAGGTCTTGAGCTGGAGCTTGAACAATTGGCAAATAGCCAACACGTGTGAGTTCTGGAGACACGCCAGTAGCACATATTATTAAATGATAATTTTATATTTTAAATTACTACACATTTAAAAAAAAAAGATGTATGTCGTAATACCGTTGGGCGCTAAAGTTGCATTTGATCCGTCGGCCATATTTTTTTCGTCAGTTGTCAATGGCAACTTAGGCAAATTTTAGCTCGGCATATTCATGAAATCAATTAAGCATACCATAAACGTCAAAAGAAATGCTATATGCCATCTCTCTTGGCTTGACTTCGCGAACGAAGATTCTATAGGGGTTGTCCACGACGTCTGCAGACATGCTGCCTAAAGCCTGCGCGGTGAAAATTTTTGGTGGAGTGCAGTGTGCGCAGTACTGGCCCCATCCTTTAAACCCTTGGTTCGTCTGCCATGGCCTAGCAAGCTGGGACGATGGCATCGAGGTCCTCAGGTCGTAGGTTTTATATCAGACTGTCCTTGTCCTAGTCTCTGGCTCAAAAACCTTCCCCGGAGACACGGGGGCTTTGAAGTCAGGGTTTTCCTCCCTGAGCCTTTCCGCAGCCAAGCGGCAATGGCCTGCAAGGCAGCAGGACAATGTTGATTAATTTTCGAGGTTCTCTCCTCTAGATCCGCCGTGTTTAGCCTAGGGGCTCGTGCTGCCCAGTTTTTGGGGTCACCTCGGAGAGGATTTCGCCAGGGACCACGCACGGGCGGTCTTGGGATAGAGGGATGCCATGCTAGTCCGGAGGAATTACACACGAGGGTGCCTCACGAAGGCCAAGAGGCCCTAGACTAGGGTGATCCCGGGGGAGGCGCTGTAAGAGTTCCCCACTACCCGCACCATCAACGCAACTCGTCCCCTGGGGCCCCACCTTTTGAGTCAGGCAGCGACCCCTTGACCCCACTATATGCCATTAACTCAAGAGAAATGCAAGAAAATGGCACCAGTCTATAGGAATGTGCCAAAGTTGGATAATTTTCTTCAAGACTTTAACTCTTAACCCTTATCATTCGGAATACACCAGTGTGGGAAATAGGTTTGACTAAAATAGTTCAATGGTAGTGCCAGAATAGCTTGGCGCCTCTAGGCGCCAAGCTATTCTCCCACCATCCTTGAACCAAAGCCATTGGTCTAAATCCTAATCTATACGCACTATAATGTAGCTTGCATATGGCACTGTACAAATTTGAAGCTTTTAGCCTCAGTATGATAAGGGTTAAACTCCGAGAACTAAATGATTTCCATTCTATAGAATGGAAGACATTTCGTTCTGGGAGTTTGAGAGTTAAAGTACAAATTCAGTTGCATAGTTACTTTCAGGGCTAAATTGCTTTCTTGTCAAAGACTGTGGCCAATGTTTGTTTCAGTTGCTGCCGGTACCATCAGCTGTCCAAAACCTTCCCCAGAGACAGTCAGAGAGCGACACAGAGTTAGTGTTCCATGCCACTCTGCCGGCAATGGGTTATACGTCTTTCCTCGTCACTACAGCGCCGGGTAAGTCCTTTGTAAAATAAAAAAATCAACCCGAACCATAATGAAACGAAAAGAATGAAAACGAAACAAGACGAAACTAAATTATTTGAAATAAAATTGCCGAGAAACCAGTCACCACCCTCGAGCTTCAATGTATCATTAGCGATCCATCTCTCGCAGCTTATGGTTGAATTTATATATATCTCGTTCTTTCTTGTGTTCTCAGGTAGCCAGAAGCCGACATGGACCCACATACTGAGGGACGATATTGTCATTGAAAACAAGGTAAGCTTTGTAAGACTGCTCATGCTTTTGGACACTTTTACTTCATGGTAATGAGCCACATCCACCTGCAAGAGACGTAGATCCTCATGAGCTCCCGCAGCTGCGGGGGCTCATGAGTGTCTATATCTCTTGATGGCTATTTTCATGTCCGAGATACTCAGCAGTCCATCACAATCCTAGATACTGAAGTTAATTTTCTCAGGTGAGGAATCTTGGCGTCAGCATTGATTACAGCCTCTCACTAAAATAACACGTTTTGAATACCTGTAGATCTGCATTTATTGAACTGCGTCGCGTTAGCTTCATCAGGCATCTTCTCACACCGGAAGCCACTAAAACGCTGGCCTGCTCCTTTGTCTTGTCCGGACTCGATTCCGGCAATGCACTCCTGTGTGGCTGTCCTCTGTACCTTCTGGATCGGCTCCAGAGTGTGCAGAATTCAGCAGCACGGCTTGTTGTCAAGGCAAAGAAGTCAGACCACATCACACACATCCTGCGTTCATTCCATTGGTTGTCTATCACATCTAGAGTACAATACAAAGTTCTGTCCATCTGTCATACCTGTCTGTCTCCTTCTACTGGCCCTGTCTATCTTTCTGAGCTTTTTCGTTTGTACACACCTTCAAGACAGCTCCGTTTCTCAGCAGTCATTAAACAATTACGCTTTCCAACTGTGAAAACTAAGTCTTTTGGCAAGAGGTCTTTCTCATACCAAGGACCATTTCTTTGGAATAAACTCCCACAGTCCCTCAGACATGTTGAATCAGCCAATAGTTTCCAGCAGTCTTTAAAGCCGTAGTTATTCTTTTAACTCATTCTACCCCAGACACACCACAGCAAGATGAAGATCGACCATGATAGTTCAAGGGTGATGCCAGAATTGCTTGGCGCATTTGGGCGCCAAGCTATTCTGGCATCACCCTTGAACTATCATGGTCGATCTATGTCATGCACTGCAATGCAGTCTTAAGAGAACAACGGCAACATTTGGGGATTTCGGTGATGGGGTAGAATGAGTTAAACGTGCATTCACCGTTATAATTTTCGTTGTCAGTGACAGCTGCCTAGTGTATCCGTTATTAGTTTTATGGTACACGTATATCTTTGGTATGTGTGAGCATTTTTTGTTGGTGTGTTTACTCTGCTAAGCTTATTTTCCTTGTATATCTTATTACGTGAGTGTGTATGTTAGGGAATATAAATTATATGTGTTGTAGAATGCAAGGTGTATGTTGTTAGTATGTCATTTTACGGCGCCTAGAGCTTTTGTATGGAAAATATAGGCGCCTTAAAAATTTACATTATTATTATTATTATTATTATTATTATTATTATTATTATTATTATTATTATTATTATTATTATTTGGCGATCAGCCTACGATCGTTTCACATAAATCAGTTGTAATCAAAGATCCCCAGCCGTCAAAGGAACACTGATACTCAATGGTTTCGGCAGGAAGCATAGATCGTCATGAGCCCCCGCAACTACGGGGGTCATGAGGATCTGTACCTCATGCAGTTGGGTCATGTCCGGTATTTCTCGACAGAGAATTAGCTAAGCGTCAGTTGTGAAGCGCATGACTTGAAATGCAACTAAACTGTGTTTTTTTACCATTGAATCAGTGCCAATTTTTTTTTCTGTCATTTGAGTGGATTCGGGAGGTTTTCTTTACATGCACAAGAAACATAGAAAACATCATTGTAGTCACACTAATTGTTAGCACACTAATTTCTTTCTTTTCAGTACCTGAAGGTGACGTTTGACGGAACCAGCGGTCGCCTGAAGGCGGTCCACAACTTGGCTACAGGCCGCAGCGTGCTGCTGTCTCAAGACTTTGCCTACTACAAAGGGGTACAGTTCGGTATGAGATCATCAGGAGCCTACGTGTTCATACCTGAGAAGGAAGTTCCTGTTCGAGTGGGTGGAGAGGATCCGGTCAGCATTCGCTTACAAAACGTACGGCATTGCAGTCCAGTATCTGAATGACTCATTTTTAAAAAATGATTTCTTGCACGAAAAACGAAATGCAGAGAAAAATTGAACGAATGAATGAATGTAATAAAAAATAAAATAATGAACATGTTCAGTAGCCACGTGTATGTCATGTTGCAGGGTCCTTTGGTTCAAGAGGTGCACCAGCAGTTCAGCTCGTGGGTCAGCCAGGTGGTCCGTCTGTACAACGACTCCCGACATGTCGAGCTACAGTGGACTGTCGGACCCATCCCTACACGGTAAGGGCTGGCTAGACCACCACAAGCATAGGGAAGAACCACGACTGAATAGCCTGTTGACGTTAGGCCACACGATTTCGACAGCAAGCCCATACTGTCCAGAATCATTTTTCGTGAGCATACCGTCGCAGTCTCTGTACACAGAGAGACGGTATGTATACACGGCACACACAAGAAAGTTGCGCCGAGTTTGCAGTGATTAGGCCCATCACACACGGCGGCAATCATGTGCCGCAGGAATAGCTAAAAGGGAAAGAATTGGAGCCAGATGTACTCCTTGAGACAAAGTTGTTTCCCTTTTATCATGTGCACCGTCAGAGTATTGCGCCGGCCGTTTCACGGGTGAAATGTCGGCCGGGCCGACATTCCGGCGCATAAACTTTGCTTGTGGTTAAGGTTTAAAATAAGATTTTTTTCTTTTTTTTTTTTTCTTTTTTTTTTTTTTTTTTTTTTTGGGGGGGGGGGGGGGGAAGGGGGAGGGGGAACATATTTAAGACTGGTTTGCTGTACTATTTTCACAACTGAGTTTAGCCTGAGCCCTTCACGACGACTGACCCGCCGGCTTCGGACTTCGGAGCCCCAGCCGCCATCCCAGGAATATTGATCCAAAGTGGTGTCAACAAGAAGCATAGATCCTCGTGAGTCCCCGCGCCTGTGGGGGCTCATGAGGATCTGTGTCCCTTGCAGCTGGATCCTTGTGCAGTTCATTTCTCGACAGCGGCATGGGTTATATTTTCCTCAAATTCTCCTGTTCCAGCGATCACAAGCAAAAGAACTCCAACCAGGGGAGAGAAGTGGTGTCTTTTTTCAGCACGGACCTCAACTCGGGGGACACTTTCTACACCGACTCCAACGGCAGGGAAATAATTCAACGGAGGTGTGTATGTCCTTTCCTTGAAGCCGGCAGCTTGCAGGTCACATGACACATTAACCCCTTCACTGCCATTGAACGTACATTGTACGTCTAAAATCTGTGCCGCCGTGAGAGGGCCTTGGTTGCCTGCTCGGCGTTAAACCCAAATAACTAACTAATTAACTAAAATCTGTGTAAATTCAACACGAAGGAGCCCCAGCCTTTCCATGAACAGCGGATACTAAGTGGTTTCAGCAAGAGGCATAGATCCTCATGAGGATCTATACCTCTTGCAGTAGAGTGGTGTTCATTCTTTTATTTTTTTCGGCAGTGAAGAGGTTAACATGAGTTAGGTTTGGCAGTAAGGGGACCGGCAGTGAAGAGGTTAACATGAGTTAGGTTTGGCAGGAAGGGGACTGGCAGTGAAGAGGTTAACATGAGTTAGGTTTGGCAGGAAGGGGACCGGCAGTGAAGAGGTTAACGTGAGTTAGGTTTGGCAGGAAGGGGACTGGCAGTGAAGAGGTTAACATGAGTTAGGTTTGGCAGGAAGGGGACCGGCAGTGAAGAGGTTAACATGAGTTAGGTTTGGCAGGAAGGGGACTGGCAGTGAAGAGGTTAACATGAGTTAGGTTTGGCAGTAAGGGGACCGGCAGTGAAGAGGTTAACATGAGTTAGGTTTGGCAGTAAGGGGACCGGCAGTGAAGAGGTTAACATGAGTTAGGTTTGGCAGGAAGGGGACTGGCAGTGAAGAGGTTAACATGAGTTAGGTTTGGCAGTAAGGGGACCGGCAGTGAAGAGGTTAACATGAGTTAGGTTTGGCAGGAAGGGGACTGGCAGTGAAGAGGTTAACATGAGTTAGGTTTGGCAGGAAGGGGACTGGCAGTGAAGAGGTTAACATGAGTTAGGTTTGGCAGGAAGGGGACCGGCAGTGAAGAGGTTAACATGAGTTAGGTTTGGCAGGAAGGGGACCGGCAGTGAAGAGGTTAACATGAGTTAGGTTTGGCAGGAAGGGGACTGGCAGTGAAGAGGTTAACATGAGTTAGGTTTGGCAGGAAGGGGACCGGCAGTGAAGAGGTTAACATGAGTTAGGTTTGGCAGGAAGGGGACTGGCAGTGAAGAGGTTAACATGAGTTAGGTTTGGCAGGAAGGGGACCGGCAGTGAAGAGGTTAACATGAGTTAGGTTTGGCAGGAAGGGGACTGGCAGTGAAGAGGTTAACATGAGTTAGGTTTGGCAGTAAGGGGACCGGCAGTGAAGAGGTTAACATGAGTTAGGTTTGGCAGGAAGGGGACTGGCAGTGAAGAGGTTAACATGAGTTAGGTTTGGCAGGAAGGGGACCGGCAGTGAAGAGGTTAACATGAGTTAGGTTTGGCAGGAAGGGGACCGGCAGTGAAGAGGTTAACATGAGTTAGGTTTGGCAGGAAGGGGACTGGCAGTGAAGAGGTTAACATGAGTTAGGTTTGGCAGTAAGGGGACCGGCAGTGAAGAGGTTAACATGAGTTAGGTTTGGCAGTAAGGGGACTGGCAGTGAAGAGGTTAACATGAGTTAGGTTTGGCAGTAAGGGGACCGGCAGTGAAGAGGTTAACATGAGTTAGGTTTGGCAGGAAGGGGACTGGCAGTGAAGAGGTTAACATGAGTTAGGTTTGGCAGGAAGGGGACCGGCAGTGAAGAGGTTAACATGAGTTAGGTTTGGCAGGAAGGGGACCGGCAGTGAAGAGGTTAACATGAGTTAGGTTTGGCAGGAAGGGGACCGGCAGTGAAGAGGTTAACATGAGTTAGGTTTGGCAGGAAGGGGACTGGCAGTGAAGAGGTTAACATGAGTTAGGTTTGGCAGGAAGGGGACCGGCAGTGAAGAGGTTAACATGAGTTAGGTTTGGCAGGAAGGGGACTGGCAGTGAAGAGGTTAACATGAGTTAGGTTTGGCAGGAAGGGGACCGGCAGTGAAGAGGTTAACATGAGTTAGGTTTGGCAGGAAGGGGACTGGCAGTGAAGAGGTTAACATGAGTTAGGTTTGGCAGGAAGGGGACCGGCAGTGAAGAGGTTAACATGAGTTAGGTTTGGCAGGAAGGGGACTGGCAGTGAAGAGGTTAACATGAGTTAGGTTTGGCAGGAAGGGGACTGGCAGTGAAGAGGTTAACATGAGTTAGGTTTGGCAGGAAGGGGACCGGCAGTGAACAGGTTAACATGAGTTAGGTTTGGCAGGAAGGGGACCGGTTAAAAAAAATCTGCCTTTTTTTGAAAGTTTGCACTGGGACAAGGTGTCTTGATAGATGGAAAGAGACATGTCCTGTGCTTGAATTCGCACAATCCTTAGCTGAACAAGTGGACTGTTTTGTGACTAGTTTAAGTTGCTTAGCGAATGTTGATCTGAGGTGAGCGGTACGGTCGAGTTGCACGTAATTTTCAATAGCCAGTTACCTGCCTGTCATAGTCCCTGCGGCTTTGTTTGAGCAAAAATCTCGCTGCGAAGCAGAGGGATAGCTGGTTGGCAGTTACTGCACCTTTGGCGTCTCGGCGCATGCATGTGGGGTTAGTACAAAACAAAAATGTGATCTGGGTAGTACCTGCCCTGCCCCCTCCGCCTCCCTCCCCTCGCGCCCCCGCCGTGAGATGGCCTTAGTTTGCCTGCTCGGCGTTAAACCCAAATAACTAACTAACTCCTCTCGCGTCATTGGTTTGTTTTGATGAAAATTATTTTGGTGTCAGTGGTTTTGGACTTAATACGGCGTGAAGTCGTCCACACTGAGTCATAGACCTGTACAATTACTAAGTTACGGACAAATGATAGATGATATCCATAAAAAGCACAACCCAAGAAAGATACAAAGAAAGAAAGAAAAAAAGAAAAAAAAAAAGAACAAAAAACAAACAAAAAACAAACAAAACAAAAACTGCGCGTCTTTTGATGCAAAGAGTGGATTTATCGCGCGGACAAACATGCGATATCACAGCTATAATCCACGGGTTCCCAATGCGTAAATCGTCGGCCGACGTCGGCCAAATGGCCCTTTGCGCATTGGGTTGCGTGAAAAGACGGGCAAGTTTGACCTACTTCGAACATCTGTCTTGCAGACTCAATCACCGGGAGACGTGGAATCTGACAGTGGTGGACCCTATCTCAGGCAACTACTACCCTGTCACCAGCCGGATCTACATTCAGGACGTGCACAGAGACACGCAACTGACCGTCCTGCCTGACAGGCCGCAGGGGGGCTCCAGTCTTCATCCGGGTACCCTAGAACTCATGGTTAGTGATGGGGCATTGGTGGCTAGGACAAAGGGTGTAGTGTGAGGTTTGCATAAATATCGATCACAACATCTTTATGGTAGCACTGGGGTGGCCTTGTGCGTGCCCGCAGAGGCGCCATATTTAGTTTTGATTGATCGTCTGCTGCCATTCGGCGTAATCACGGGGGAGATCGTGGTGTACCAAAAGCACGTTTCGAGCCGTATTTTTGTTTTTTGTTTTTAATCGATTCGATTTAATGTCCGCTTATTGACTTGCATGCAACTGCGACATATATGCCTTAGCTAACGTCACTTTGAATCCGTCTATCTGGGGTGGCTGGGGTGGCTGGGGTGGCTGGGGGTTTTTTGGCGTTGAACTGACACAGATTTTAGAAACATAGCCTGCGTCAACTGGCAGTTAACTCATTCTACCCCAAGACCGAAATCCGCAAATTTTCCCGTTGTCCTCGGAAGACAATGCAGTGCAGGACACAGATCGACCATGATAGTTCAAGGGTGATGCCAGAATAGCTTGGCGCCTATAGGCGCCAAGCTATTCTGGCATCACCCTTGAACTATCATGGTCGATCCTTATCTTGTTGTGGTGTGTCTGGGGTAGAATGAGTTAAGGAGTGAACCCCTTCCCTGCCACTGTACGTACATTGTTGTTTCTGAAATCTTTGTTCATTCAACGACCGAAAGTCAAAACCGTCCAAGAAGCAAGGATACAAATTGGTCTCAGCAAGAGGCATAGATCCTCATGAGCCCCCGCAGTCGCGGGGGCTTATGAGGATCTATATCTCTTGCAGTTGGATCGTGTTCACTTTTACTCGGCTGCGAAAGGGGGCTAAGGGATTCATGATTCTCAGTGTGTGTGTGTGGCAGGTTCACCGTCGCTTGCTGTACGATGATGGACTGGGGGTGGGAGAACCCCTGAATGAGCAAGGGCCCGACAAAGAGGGTATCGTGTACACAGGTGGGTACTAGTGTTCCCCTGGTTTGTTTGTTATTTGTTATATTAGTGAATGTTAGTAAATGTTGGCTCGCAGGTCTTCTTGCATAAAAGACGGTGCGCCGTTGCGCTCAAATATGTTTCATTTTGCACCCTTATCACGACCATGTATTATAAGGCTGTCTCAGTTCACTTGTGGCGATAGGGGCTGTACAATCTCCGCCGCACTGCTCACTGCGGCTTTACAATGCCACTTAACTGTCACTGAGGTAACCTTGTCACGGCACTACTTCGAAGAGAAAAAGTTGATTCTGAGGCCAAAACACTAACGAAAGTCGATGTACAAATAAATTAAATTGTGTCTGATATCCTGTTATGCTTTGCGTAACGGGATATCAGACACAATTTAATTTTTATGTATTACACTGTGATACGTTGTGAAATATCTGTTTGAGATTTCAGCTATGTCTGCTTTGTGTTGGACTACTTGATGCTGACATACTGTAATTAAACGTGAATGAAGAAAGTATGAATGACTTCTTACGTTCGACGTGCTCAACAGACGTTGCTCGGAATCAGAGGCAGGTCAAACTTGCACGTATTTCGGACGAAAACAAGTAGATTAAGAGCCCGGCCAAATATGCAATTTCGCGTCAAAACACGCACAGTTCTGACCTACTTCTGATAACTTCTGAAATCGTCTATTTCGCAGTTGATGAATCATTTGGTTGCCTAGCTGGTGAGCTGACTGGTTGGAACTTAGATTTGATACTCTTGTGTCAGTGATTTAACCCTTTGGCTTTTGGTAGCGCTTTCTATCGAGGTGATTCCTGCAGGAATCACCTCGATTGAAAGCGCTACCAACAGCCAAAGCTCTAATGAGCTCTAATGATTTTCTGTCACATTTCCCATCGCTGTCAATAATTCGATTTTCTAGAACTCACTTACTTACTGTCTTGCAGGCAAGCACTACCTTTTTGTGGACGCTGTCGTCCATTCTGTCATTCAAACCCGCCAGATGGCGCTCAACGTGCATTTTTCACCGACATTAACTTTCACTACGGTCAAACCGGGACAGGAAAGTTTGCTGTCTGGACTTCAGAGAGAGGTACCTGTATCATATTTTATGTGTGTCCTTTTTTTCCTGCCGTTTTTGCAAAGCGACGACGATGACAACGTCAGCAACAGCAACAAGACAACCAACCAGCCTGCAAACTAAACCACACACACACACACACACACACACACACACACACACACACACACACACACACACACACACACACACACACAAACATACACACATACACACACACACACACACACACACACACACACACACACATTGGCAAATGTCTTTTACGTTTCATTTATTTTGCAGAAATGTAAAATAAGAGTTTTCTCACAAGTCTGCGTATCTCCTTGTGTTTATGGTGTACTAAAACCTGCAAATTATTCGCCTTTTGCAGAGATCCTTCCTGAGGGAATCAGTGACGCCCAATATACAGGTGTTGACCCTCGACTATACGCACAGCAACGCCACGGATATCTACCTACTGAGGCTGGAACACATCTACGAGGCACACGACAGCGTGATCTTGTCCACAACGGCCAGCGTGTCGCTCATGGTATGCCATTATCTCATTCAGCCCGCACACACCACAGCAAGATATGGCTGGACCATGATATTTCAAGGGCGGTGCCAGAATAGCTTGGCGCCTGTAGGCGCCTAGCTATTCTGGCACCACCCTTGAAATCATGGTCAATCCGTCGCCATCTGACAGTGACTAGAAAGTGAACATTGGGTGTGAATCTCAGCCCAGCAAACATAAGGGCCCGCGGGACCACTGTGGCCGATGTTGGCCAGAGGGTCTTTTGCTTACTGTGGGAAGACACCACGCTGATCAGTCAGGGACTACCCTGCTCGCTGTCTATCCGCCTCCGTGGCATTTTCAACTATACTCACCACCTCAGTTATAGCTGCAGTCATTGTATTTACTTCTTTTGATGGAACTTTGTGTTGTCTGTGTGTTTAACAGCAAATGTTCACCCCTTTCGACATTATAGAAGTGGAGGAGGTCTCGCTGGGTGGCAACAACAGTCCAGAATCGCTTAGGCGGTTGAAGTGGTCTACGGTGGAAGGACATACTAACCCTGAAACCATAGGTAAGTTCGTCCGTGCACACGCTTTCTTTAACCCATTTAGCCACAACGCCCTACAAAAGGAGACGGATTGACCATGATAATTCAAGGGGAGTGCCAGATTGGCTTGGCGCCTTCAGGTCATGGGTAGTGCCAGTCTGGCACTACCCATGACTTATCATGGTCAATCTGTCTACTGCAACTGGTACCTAAGAGTTTGGTAAAACCTCCAACACCTGGGACAAGTGATCACGGGGCTAAATGGGTCAGTCGTGCTGTTTCATTCATATAATTGTGTTATATGGCTGGATAAGTGGGCCTCATGACCCTGTCCTGTTCCAGACTGGCTTTGAACATCGTTTAACCCCTTCCCTGCTACTGGGCGTATATTTTATTAATATATTCAACCACTGAACTGAAGTCTAAATGTCTTTGATTAGGCGACGGGCTTCAAGCGTAACTTTTTTCTTTTCTTTAGCTCGTGTAAGGCTTACACCCACACTTGTGCTTGTTTGCAATTGTGTGTACAGTAACACGCTTAGTGCTTACAGTTCTGGGTGAATACCGAGGTCGCGAGTTCCCTCAAACTAGCGCACTCTTTAGCGCGAGAGGCGAGAAAGCGCAGGCGGTGTGCTGTGGGCAAGACAGCGCGTCCCTATGGACGATCTGCTGAGTGCGAGCAGAAATACTGTACAGAAACGAATTACGTGAAATCGACCAATATTAGCAGAGTTTACACGAATAAGATGCATCTACTGTTGATATAATAAAGTTAAATGTTCTTTGGAACGACACGGCAGACCATTTTCCGAAGCCACCTAGACTGGCAGCATCTCCATAAAATGCAGTTTCAGTTAGCCCTCTTCTCCCACGGCCGCGTTCCAAACTTTTGGAGGCGTTGTCTAACGACTATGTATCAGTTGTAGGAGATGGATCGATCATGATAATTCAAGGGTAGTGCCAGATGAGCTTGGCGCCTTCAGGCGCCGAGCTCATATGGCACTATCCTTGAATTATCATGACTGCAATCCCGGGCATCTCCTGCTGCAGGGTTCCGTGGCTAAATGGGTTAATGCACGTGAGAGATCGTTCTCCCCAGCATTATTTTCACAAAAATAAAAATAAAAGTTGTATTGTAACAACTGTATGACCAGGAGGCAACTGTCCACCGTCCTTTATCAACCTGAGCTTACATTTTGTCGCATACTACTTGTGATTCACAGCAAGACAGTATCGGCTAAGCATAACAGCCGCGTTGCCCACATCTCATGGCTCGCCAAGTCTAGCCTTGGCTTAAAGTCGCGTGATCTAGCGAGCGTTCTCTAGCTGCTCGGGAACTTGCAACCGGCCTATTAGCGCCGTAAAAATGCGTTTTATTATTAGTATCATTATTATTATTACTACCGACTGTCTCGAACACGTAAGCGCGACACAACAGATTGCGTGGTTTCACACGCTGAAATTCTAATCAGATGTTCAAACCAGTCTAAATTATGTATGCTTATTTTTATACTTTTTTTATTATTATTTGTTTCAGGTTCTTCGGATTATAATAAACATATACCAGAGCCGTTCAAAATAACGTTGGAACCTATGGAGATTCGGACATTCCGTATTTACGTAGCAGTACATACAGGCTCATTTTTCTTCTGATTAATCCAGTGTAGTTAGTTAAAGAACGATCATGTTGAGACATTAGAACATTCAGAAACACGAAAGAAATTCTAATTAACTGATAGTTATGTGAATTGCACAATGAAGACAGCATTAAAGATCAGAAAATAGATCAACCACGACAGTTAAAGGGTGGTGCCAGAATAGCTTGGCGCCTTCATGCCGCACAAAGCTCTTCTGGCACCACCCCTGAACTGTCATGGTCGATCCGTCTTCTGCTGTAGCGTTCGGCGATTAAGGAAGAAGAGCAGGGGTTGTGTTGATGATGGCTCTTACAACTGAGCGTGTGACCACACCGGCATAAACAGAGTCTGTGTGTTAGGTCCGTCTGCCGATGTAGGGCTTAGCCGGCCCGTGCACGGAGGAGGACGCAGTTGCATGACGGACTGGTCTCCTTTACGGTCTCATGACTGAAGTCGTGGCCAGAGTGGGTGGCACTCGTCGACGAGGTGAGGGGTCGCCCGCCGCTTTGTTTCCAAAATCAGACGTCTTCAGTCGTGGTGGAGTCACAGCACCAGCATCTTCTGCTCTGCGAGGAAATACTGCTGTTCCGGTTTTTACTTTGAAAACTGTTCTAGAACAAATATCAAGCTTACTATGTGTTGGAGTCAGCACTAGTACATCGACAAAACTGCCATGTATGGTGTGAGGGTCCAAAGGTCATCATCATCATCATCATCAGTCCCCTGACCTAGTGTGGTCGTCGAGTCGCTGAACTGCTGAACGTTCAACCAGCTCCCCGCCTCCACTTATCTTGGTCACGTGCCAGGCTTTGCGTCTCTGCGTTAGTCCACTCTGTGATGTTGTCCACCCACTTTTTTCTCTGTCTGCCTCGTTTCCTGCCACCCATAACGCTGCCCTGCAAGATTGTTGTGGAGAGGTTGTGGCTCGAGTGACATGGCCATACTATTTAATCTTTCTCTTTTTGACGGTGGTGAGGAGGTCTTCATAGTTACCAGCTTCACGCCTGATGGTACTACGCACTTCTTTGTTTGTGATGTATTCCTTGTAAGAGAAAGTCTGACACTGTCACAAAATGGACCAGACAAACCAGGCTAGCCCAAGGGTGGCACCTCAGAGATTCAAGTTTCCAGAGCAACTGGTAGGCCGCGGCGCCGACCCGGTTTCATTTCAAGTGCCTGGATTCTTCGCTGCAGTTTAGCTGTTAATGTCCATGCCTCACATTCATATGAGAAGTTTGAGAGGACTAGTGCTTTCAGAAGTCTGACTTTTGTTTTAAGACAGATATTTTTGTCTCTCCAAATAGGTCTTAGCTTTGACATGGTTGCAGATGTTTGTGCTGCTCTGGACAAAATTTCAGCTCTTGATCCAAACAAAGGTCGCACAACTTTAATGGTTAGTTCAGTAGTGCCTGAAAACACCGGTTGCCTCCCTCGAATCGCTACCACTGCCGTAGCGAATCGAGGAAAGGCAACCAGAGTGGTGTTGGCGGACACAGAAATAATATTTACCTTTCATCTCTTTTATGCTGTTTACGGTAGTGGTATATTTCAACGGCAATCCGGCGCGTGCTATGCACGACGTGTATGCCTTGATGGAGATAGATCGACTTTGGTTACTCACGAGTGGCGCATGTGAACATTAGCTCCCTTGCAAGCGGCAAAAAGTGATCGGGCCAACGACCGCCGGCCTGGGAGCGCCCTGGGGCCACTGCATCAGTGGCTGTCGACGGACCAACTCAGGCCGACGCCATCAGCGGACCGAGGGTCTTTTGCTCACCGGGTCGGCGCCGCGGCCTACCAGTTGCTCTGGAAACTTGAATCTCTGAGGTGCCACCCTTGGGCTAGCCTGGTTTGTCTGGTCCATTTTGTGACAGTGTCAGACTTCTCTTAACCCATTACATCCTGAGGCTGATTTTGTAAAATTTACTTATTGTCCTATGAAGGCTACATTACAGATTAAGAGAAAGATCAACCGTTTTATTTCAAGGGTGGTGCCAGAATAGCTGGGCGCCTGAGGCGCCAAGCTATTCTGGCACCACCCTTGAACCATCAGTCAATTTTATTTCAAGCAATGGGTGTATCAGGATGAAAAGGGTTAAATACCTAGGGCGTCAGCTTTGAAAGATCTGCACTGAGTGCAGTCTGCATTGGCAGCTTGCGTTTTGTTATGGTTACAGGCGTATATGTTTTCATTCGAGACGTGCCGCATACGGATACGCGGCTTTTGCCGCGTATCCGTATGCGGTGCGCCTCGAATAAATCCGTTTTTGTGGTAATGGGATTTTGCATAAGTCTATCATTTAGGCTTATAGGTAATATACTGGTGGTTGTTGTTGATGGTGATATTGTTATGTGTGCATAAAAGTATGGTCCTTATAGATGCATTTTGAGCCAGAAATCTTTTTGGGGTTTCATTTTCACACGGGTGACTTGAGGCTTGTTGTCTGCCGTATTGGATTGTGCCTTAATTTGCCACTGTTTGGAATTTAGTGAGTGTGTGTGTGTGTGTGTGTGTGTGTGTGCCCTATGTGTGTGAGATAGAGAGAGAAAGAGAGAGAGAGAGAGAGAGAGAGAGAGAGAGAGAGAGAGAGTGAGAGAGTGAGAGAGTGAGTGAGTGAGTGAGTGAGTCAGAGACAGAGAGCGCGCCATTATGCCTGTGTGAATAAATGTTGCATTAAATGGACGACTGTGTGTGTGTGTGTGTGTGTGTGTGTGTGTGTGTGTGTGTGTGTGTGTGTGTGTGTGTGTGTATTTTGGAAGGCTGTAATCCAGTTCAGGAGATGCATCGACCATGAAAGTTCATAGGTGGTGCCAGAACAGCTTGGCGCCGAATGGCGCCAAGCTGTTCTGGCCCCACCATTGAACTTTCATGGTCAATCTGTCTCCTTCTGTAGTGTATTAGGGTTTGATGAGTGAACTATTGAACGAATAAGCGTGTACTAGAGTTTTGTGAGTCAGTGAACAAATGAGTGTGGAAAGTTTATATAAATTGTTTTAACCTTTTGACTGTCGGTAGCGGGTTTTGTCGAGGTGATTCCTGCAGGAATCACCTCGACAAAAACCGCTAAGGACAGAAAAAAAGAAAAGAAAAGAAAAGTGGAAGACACATTCGTACAGAGAAATGCGTGGTCCGGGTGTATATTATAAATAATGTAACAGTTTCTTCTGTGATAATTCCTCACGTGTGTGCTCGTCTGTGATTTTGGACCTTACCGCTGTAGCCATGAGGTCAAAAATCTCAGACCTGCACCCAGTATTACACAATTATTATAACTACATGATATATAATTATGTTATGTTGCCATATGATATGTTGTACGGCCGTGAGTTGTTTCATGTATGTTTTCCCCCACTGAAAAATCCCACGTGTATCAGAAGCTCCTGCAAAGTTTCTGAACCCTCTGGATGTCGGTAGCGGTTTTAGTCGCAATGATTCCTACGGAATCATCGCGATTAAAACCGCTACCTACACCATCCAAAGGATTAGTCACGATACATATTTGTATATGACAGACGAAGTGCAAGATTACAAAATACAATGATTTCTTTGTTTCTAACACGAATTTTAAATGGTGTTGTCTTATTGATGTTGTTGAGAGATCATATTTATTTCGTGTTTAACTCTAGCGCTTTTGTCAATTTTATTTTCCTCGACTGATCAGTCACAAAGAAATGTCACAGGGTTCTGCTTTTAATATACTGCCTTTTTAATGCGCTCTGTAATCGCCTGTTACATGGTGTACGGCGCGCGGGCTTAATTTCATGCATACATTGCTCTTACATAACATGCTGCTTTTATTTTCTCTTTTGCTAATCCTCACAGTTTTTACCTCTTCGGTCTGCAATAGGAGATGGATGGACCGTGAAATGGAAGGGTAGTGCCAGATTAGCCTAGTGCCTGCGCCAAGCTAATCTGGCACTGCCCTTACACCGTCATGACCGATCCATTTCCACAGGGGTGTGTCCGCGTCAGAGAACACCGAACTCATTTGAGGGGCCCTATGTCAATAGCTGCGGAAGTGTCGTATGGCGTTGCCGGCGGCAACGCTATACGACACTTCCGCAGCTATTGACGCGGGGCGCCTTGAATGCGTTAAGTTTATGACAATGCCATTGGGTTATATACACGAGGTTACTGCAGGTTTAGTGGGAACTGTAATCTGTGTGTATGAGTACGCATTACAGAATAATTTTAGTGATAACGGTGTATTTTGTTTAGGGGGAAGTTGACGCTTTGTGTTGTTATCACTTTGACTTGTATGATTCTAGTGACGGAAAGCGAGGCGCTATATTGTCATTAACCCCGCTTTGGCGGTCGGTAGCGCTTTTTATCGAGGTGATTCCTGCTTACCCTTCGGCTGTCGATAGCGCGTTGTGCCAAGGTGAGTTCCACTGGAATTACCTCGACAAAAAGCGCTGCCCGGCGCTGCAGAAGCATGCTTTAGAATAACAACACACAAGGGTTTACTCAATTACTGCATTTTGTGTTTGTTATTGTAACCCGGCGTAGTGCGAGCTGACGCAGAATGTGTTTCTGCAATCTTCGTTAAATCAAAAAGAAAAAAGAAAAGGAAAACCCTAGACTGTGTCCTAGGAATATGGATTCAAAGCGGCCGGTGATGCCAGGAAGAGGCATAGATCCTCATGAGCCCCGCAACTGCGGGGCTCATGAGGATCTATACCTCTTGCAGTTGCAAATCTGTTCTTCACTGAAAGGATTAAATCATGTTTTATTCTATCTTGCTTTATTTTACTTCTTTATGTGCTTTTCGTTCACTCTTTTGGTCTTGAATTCATATATTCTTGTTATGGTCAATACAGCAGAACCCGTCTTGAGCGACCACCTTTACGAGAGATCACCTGCTATTAAAGACCATCATTCAGGTGGCTGCGGCCACCTGAATGATAGTCTTTGATGACAGCTGATAACGCTTTTTCCCCGCCAAACACGATTTTTTCTTGAGGGCGCATCTGTTTTGTTTTTTTTTCTTTTTTTATTCCACTTTTGAAAAGGTGGTTTGCTCATGACATGTTCTGCTGTACTGCTGATACAATATAATATATTGTTGATTCTAACTTATAAAGATGGCGTTTGGGATGGTGTTTTTTTTTTTTTGTCATAACGTTCGCGTTCATATTGGGCATGAGGGAATAAAGAATCTCAAGAAAATAGTAAAGTTTTATTTTTGTTTGATCACTTGGACGTTAACCACGTGTTTCATTTTGGAGAAGCAAATTTCGTCCGAAAAAAACAAAACTAAACAACACGCTATTAGCCAACTCATCCTAACACCACCATCATCACCGCCAACAACACCACCAATAACTGCAACATTCCAAGTGCACGTCGCGCAGGCACAAGGGAGTTAAAAAAAAAAAACACAACAACAAAGCAGCAGCACTCATAATTGTTTCACTTGCCCTGCAAATTATTCGTGCGCCATTTAGCGCATGCATGGAGTGATATTTTTAGGCCAAGGGAAACAATTCATCCAAGTGTGTAAATCAGTTCACGTGTCCTTTCACCTAACATCACAATTTCAGCTTGTATACACATATACACGGGAAACAAATTAACAGAAGCATTTGGATCGCAATAATCGTGGTAAGAGGACAAAAGAGTGAGCTGCTGGCGTTGATTCTAATTTTCGGTAGGTATACCTGAAACCGGAAGCGCCTTGGCCTTAGTTGCATGAGGGAGCGAAAAATCCTGCGTAACCCACTCTGTAAGCAGGGCTCTCCTCTAAAGGCTTGCTTAGTGGCGCGCGCAGGATTTAAACTGAACTCTCCCGTCAGTGCAACTCAGCCCTGGGATAGGTTGCATGAGTAAGGCTTAGTGCTGCGCCAGCCACTAAGCAAGGTGCTCCGCTATAGCGGAGCACCTTGCTTAGTGGCTGGCACAGGATGTACGCTCTCTCGTGCAGCTCAGCCCTGAAACGTAAAACATAGGTTCGACTGACTGACAGTGCAAGACTGATCAGTCAACAATACACCGCGTATCACAACTATCAGCTGCCTTTCATCTTGAAGTGCTGGGAACCAACAACCTCTTCACTCAGTACTGTCCAATTTGTTACAAGATCATCATCGACGTAGGCAGTTTATCTCAAGTTAGCCTGCAGTTTTCAGCGCATAGCAGTTATAGATATTTGCTGAGACAGAGTTCGTTGCCCTACGACAAAAATTATACGCTCCGCCGCCAAGGTTACAGCGATGTTTGTTACGTCAGTGTCTGCAGTTCATTGCGGGCAAATGGTTAATACTTTAAACGGAGGGGGCAATGAACACCCACAGGTTACTTTCTCATAGTGCCTGCGGGAGACAGCTCCACTGACGACATAACCCCAATAGGCAGGTCCGTTTTGCTGCCCAGTCCGAACTCTGTACCCCAAGTGTTGAAAAACCACGCGAAAACGTCCTTATGTCCGCACATTTTCATACTGCTAACATACTGATTTCACACTACGAATATAAGCTGTGGAATGGACTTCCACAATTATTGAGGGGCATTGACTACCGCAAATGCTACCCCAAAGTACACCTGTTTCTAGTCTTCTAGAAATATGACTCTTGTTTTGGATTGACTGTGCACCAAAGTATTTTTTTTAACCCGTTCATTGCCAGCTAACGCACACTGTGTCTCTGAAATCTTCGTTAATTCGACACCAACAAATCCAAATGTCCCAGGTACATGGATTTAAAGTGGCGTCAGCAAGAGGCATATGTCCTCACGAGCCCCCGCATCTGAGGGGACCCATGAGGACCTATACCTCTTGCACTTGGGTGATGTTCACATTTTCGAGGCACTGAACGGGTGAAATATTTTTTTAGGCACCTTTAAAAGTATGAGCTGCGGTAAATTGTACATGAGATTCAAAATTCAGTCAAGGTTATTAACTTCCAAGTACAGATCAGTTACATGTTACAAGGAAATGAAATAAGGAGAGAAGAGTTTTTCTTCTTCTTCTTTCCATTTTCTTTTGACGTTGGTCAGGTTAAAGTGAACTTCCGGAAGTCCTGACGATACCTTCCTCTGCCCCTTCCCTCCCCCCCCCCCCACTTCCCCCCCCCCCCCCTCTCCCCGCCACCTTGTCAGTCCCGAAACGCGTATGACCTCTGTGAGCTCCAGAGTACCAAACGACCTGGCAATAATACTTATCCTTATCAAGCCAAACGACCCTTCCTCGGCAATAACAGACGGACCAGGTTTGCTAAGTACCCTTAAAAATTGGGTGTGACCTTCCAGCTACATTCCATTAAGATGCTCAATTACATTTTAAAAAGTAATGACTTTCCTGTTTTCCACGCTGTCAATTTGTGTGGAATTCCTTTCGCAGACTTCTGAATAAGCGAAACATATTCCAGACGTAAAAAACACCCCCAAAACTCTGACCCCTCCACGAGAAGTGTACGCCCGATTGCAACTGGGAAAGACAGGACGCATAAATAAGGGGGCTCATGAGGATCTATGCGTCCTGCAGACATTTAGACTCTTCTGCGTTATCGAGGAATGTTTTACCGTAACTTTACAAGTGAGTTGTGTTTTTGAGCAGGAACTGAACAGATGGTACAGCTTACCTGTTGAATAGCTTGATGAGACTTCCAGGACTTCGGCGCCCACAACTAAACTCATTCAACTGCGACACGCCACGGCAAGACATGGATCGAGCGTGATAGTTCAAGGGTTGTGTCAGATAGCTTGGCGTATATAGGCGCCAAGCTATTCTGGAACAACCCTTGAACTATCACGCTCGAAGTATAATACAGTCTTCAGAGGGGCAACTTCAAAATTTGAGGATTTCGGTCCTGGAGCAAATGCCGTGTTACACTCAGTGGCCTCATACTTAATCCCATTTAGTCAGTCAGATTTCCGGCTGAGCTACAGGGAAACAAGGCTATGTTCTCCCTGAGAATTACTAATGATATTTTGACAATATTTCATTGAAAATAAAAATAAAAGTAAGAGGACAAGGGAGGCGTTCCGGAACTCCAAAATATACCCCCCCCCCCGCCCCGCCGCCCCCACATCCCCCTCACCCCTTCCCCATTTCCCCGAAACGCCCCTGACCTCTTCAAACAACTGCGCATGGTCGAGGTTTGCGTGAAGAACACAGGTGTAAATGTCACCAAACGTAGACACACAGGACGTAGGAGTGACAAGAGACATAAATCCTCATGAGCCCCCGCGACTGCGGGGGCTCATGAGGATTTATGTCTCTTGCAGATGGGTAGTGTTCGCAGTGAAGGGGTAAAAATCCAAATATATTCCGTTTTGGGAATGACCATTTTGTGCACACTTTTTTTTTTCTCCCCTAAGACTGCGTTTTGATGCCACTGCATTTATGTGCTGGTTTGCGATTCTGGAGCGTAAGGTTGCAGCCGTAAGGTCCAAAATCACAGACAAGCACACTTTTGTTTTTGACTTCAAAACGGCAGCATCGCCTGTTGCGTGCTTTCAAGCTGATTTCGTCGAGTCAAAGTTTATCGGAAGCAAAATGAGAGAGAAAGCATTTTAAAAGGGACTTATCTGTCTTGTCGGCTGGGAACACTATAGGAAGTCTGTCAGTACGATCTCTCTGCAGTGTTTGTCCGTTAGACATAATATCTCTGTCAGACGAAACCATAGTTTGAAATCTGGAAAGACCATTCATCTTCATTTGGTTTCCTGGCCTAGTGCCATTCGATCCAAAATAACTGATCTGCGCACTTTTAACTGATGTGCTGAACTACATCGAGCTTCCTCGTCGTAATGATGAAATTTTACGATAAAATACTCCGACAAAGTCGACGTTTGTGGTGGTTTTTCTGTTGCTGTATCTTTTACCCATGGACATGGCGGTAGAGAAAAAAACTCCTAACAAACAAACAAACAAACAAACAGATAAACAACCTCCCCCCGAAAAAAGAAAAGAAAAAAAACCCCACACAAAAACACACAAAAAATTTAAACAAAACAAATAAAACAAAATGAATGGAAATGATCGTCTTGTTCTATACCTGCGTATTTCTCTGTGGGCTGGCGATTGGGTGCCTGATAGGCGGGGGCAGGGATCTGTTTGTCTGTCCAGCGCTGTGATTCCCCTTGGTTTGTATACAATTCTGCCAGCGCTAGCCTCACCTATCTGGTTTGTGAGTAAATAAAACAAAACAAAATAACAAAAACAAAAACAGACAAACAAGCAAACGACCAAAGAAATACGCTCAGCAAACTAAAAAAAAAAAAAAAAAAAAAAAAAATAGAGACATGCGTAACGTTTGCTGGCAATCAGAATCAAATAAGCTTTCCTTTGAAATTTAAAAAATACCAAAACTCTTTTTCTAAGATATTCTTCACGCCTACCATCTGCAAGAGGTATAGATCCTCATACGCCCCCGCAATTGCGGGCCTCATGAGAATCTATACCTCTTCCTAACACGATGGCCAACAGTGCCCCTCAGAAGAACAAGGGCATCGGAAGTTCAGATGAGGAGGGCAAAATATCAAACAAAAATACCCTTATAAAAACAATCAGTCTCCGCGCTATCAGCGAGCCGGCTTTCGGCATCTCACTCGCAAAACGCACATATTTTTTATAGTCCCCCGTTTTAGCTGATGTCTGTTAGTATGGTTGTTGGCAAACGGCAGCACGATTTAGGTTTATGTTGCTCATTCAGGCGAGGTCAACGCCAGACAACGGCACGCGAGAGTGCTCGAGGACTGTTCTGAGTTTCTCCAGTTATTGAAGACAAGTGGGCAATGATTTTCGCTTTCGTCGACTGACTTCCGGGCTCGGTTACCCCACTCAAAGACACAGAAGTTAATAGGATCCAACAACTATAGATTCTCATGAGCCAAAGCGTCGGTGGGGGTTAATGAGGATCTGTGCTCTTTTGCATTTGTCAGACATTCATTCTATATTGCTGACTCTTTCCTCGCACGAAAAAGTATTTGGCGCCTCTGCGAGTTTAATTTCACGTGGAATGTCCGAGTCAATAAATCCGCTGTCTGTGGTATAATGACTAAGCTAGCGGGGCGTCAGGTGATTAGGAATAGTCAACATTTTCCTCACGGCACCTGTATCATGCAGATTATTTATAGCGCCGGAGCGACGTCATCGTATCCTTGGCATCACCGCATCGGGTTCGGATCGTGTTAGTATCGGATTTTTTTGTGCGGCTTTATTGTCAAGGAATTTACATCTTTCAGTACCGAGACAAGGTGAGCGTAGTCCGACTGCGACAGGTACCACTCTGTATCCACGTTCCTTAATTAACAAAGATTTCAGCGACACAGACTTCCGATCACAGTGAGGCGGTTAAGTTAATGTGAATACTATGACGTGTGAGTGCGCCGGTTTATGATTCTGGACATTACGGTTGTCCAAATCACAGAGGAGTACACAGGTAAGATTTATATATCATGTAGATACTCCATTGTTGAAGATCATGTCTTGTACACAAAGAGTGTATCGATGAAGGGATACAGTCAAACAGGCCTGTCAAAGCGACCATTTGGCTAAGCACTGGGACTGGGACCACCCATGTCCTTCGGTGTTCTTCCCGTTGTTTAGATAACCCTATGTAACTGAGGAGACCACCTGTCTAAGGCAAACACTTTTTGTAAGTCCCTTGGATGGTGGCCTTACACAGGGCTGACTTTTTTTTCTCTCACCTAATCGCGTGGGGTGGGATGATCGGTTCAGTTGTGACCGATCACTTCTGTACCACGGGTAATGGGGAATTTTGCGTATATTTCCCACTACCCGTGTTTTTTACATGATAGATTACGCAACGAATAGCATTTGCTTGTGCGCCGCATATGTTTCGATGGCAAGATCAGCATTCGTTTTCAGTGTAAACATCCTTCCGGCATATGAACATTCTGTCAATCGCTCGTCCTAACACTGACTTCCGTTTTGGTCTTTTTTTCCCGGATGCCTTTGGGCGGAGCCGGCGGGAGGAAAGAGCTTGCTGTGTTAACTGTTTCACTTTCCTGGATTCACGGCGATTGACACCCACACCTGATGGAGGAATTCAATATCTCCCGCTTCATTTCCAGCGCCATAAGTAGAAGCTTGGATCGACCACATTTGCTTTAAGATTAACCAACTTGTGCAAAAAAAACACATGGACTGTTAATAGTACCGATGGCTGCATGCACAAGGGGGTTACAGTTATTACAATTATTTATTCACTGATGGCGGCCCTTGAATTACCGTGTCTGTGTAATCAGGTAAAGGTCCGACTGATTCACTGAAATGACTAGTGTAATATTGGCGTCGTAGTACGCTGATTTTTGGGAGCCAATGTTCGCTTTGGAGTAAGAACGGAACTGGATTGAGGTTGTGAAAGTTCGGAAACGGTGTTTAGTAAGTACACAAATTCAAAAGTACCGATCCCTAGTCTCATTCGGATTAGCGCGACTCTTTTGCGAGATAACAGGGGATATAACTATTTCTCTTCCGGCATTAGCATTGGGGGTAGATCGACTGTGACAGCGGAATGGATACACCTGATTAGCTTGGCGCTTTATGAGCCAAGTTCATCAGGCACAACCATTCAGCAATGTTGGCTGATTCATCTACAACGACTTGGTTTGTTTAGTCGTTTGTCGAGGTACTTGTATACAAGTAAATAAATAAATGGATGAATCAATACATGAGTACAATATGAATGAATGAATGAATGAATGAATGAATGAATGAATGAGTGAGTGAGTGAGTGAGTGAGTGAGTGAGTGAGTGAGTGACTGAGTGACTGAGTGAGTGAGTGAGTCAGTGAGTGAGTTAGTGAGTGAGTGGGCGGGTAAGTGAGTGGGTGGATGGATCAATGAATATGGATGAATGATGGAAGAAGGAGAGGAATAAATAAATAAATAAATAAATATACATAACACTTGTGATAATCCGTTTTCGCACGTTACCGCCATAGTCTATCAGGTTTAAACTCACGCACCAACACTTTGGCCGCGGAAGCAAAACTGAAGGGTATGATCTATACCTACTACCAGTCGATATATTCACGGCGGTATCAGTCCGTAGTGTTTTCATGTTAGTAACAGCTGACATCGTGCGCGTGTCTCCGCTCCTTCTTACCACCCGGTAAACTGGCGTAATTGGTGTGCCTGTTAGGACGCATCATCGGATACTGGTTTGAACTTCATGGCATCTAACTTCCGGCACGATCTTTCACCCCTTACTTCCTCCTTCAGAATAAATTGCATTCTTGTTTTGTGACCATGTTCACACGTAAAAAGCATGGCTCTTCCCGGGCTTCAGGCATTCGTACCGAAATTTAGAATCGTTAAAAGCAGCTTACTCTTCTCTTGTTCTCTTACTGCGAGTAAAGAACGTCTTTTTGCAGCTTCCGGGGAGGTGACGGGAGGGGAGGAGGCGTCTAATTTAACTCATTAAGTCCGGAGGACAAAATTGTTACATTTTTGGGATATCCTCGTTCCACGTCACAGTTTTGGAGACATATGGATCACGCAAGATGCAACCACGCAACGACAAAATGTGGATCGACTATGATAGTTCAAGAGTGATGTCATAATAGCTTGGCGCCTAAAGGCGCCAAGCTATTCTGACATCACCCTTGAACTATCATATCTAGGCGCAAAAGCTACTCTGACACCACCCTTGAACTATCATGGTCGATCCACATTTTATCGTTGCATGTCTGGGTATTACGAGTTAAAGCTCATTCAGAGGAAGAGAAGATTTTTTTTTTTTTTTTTTTTTTTTTTTTTTGGGGGGGGGGGGAGGGGGGGGGGGAGATAAAATCAAAAGTCTACATTTAGAAGCAAGTTTTCTGACCCAGGGAAAAGATACACCCATTACTCGTCACCGTCACAGATTAACCCCCCAAAAACAACAAACAAACAAAGCAACACACAAGAAAAACAACAACAACAAAACAGAAAACAAAACAAAAAAACAACAACAACAAAAACAACAACAAAAAAACAAAAACAAACAAAAAAACAAACAAACAAGACAACAAACAAACAAACAACAACAGCAAAAAAACAACAACAAAAAAACAAGCAAAAAAAAAAAAAACTACAACAAACAAACAAACAAACACATACATACACACACAAACCCCCACAAAAACAAAAACAACAACAACAGAGAATCAGCTAGATGTGTTTTTGAATGACGTGTCTACTATACTCTGTACATTTCCGAAGAAACCAACAAGAAAAAGAAAAGGATGCTAAACAGTGAGGTTGAAACCTCTTTAAGTACCGGAGAAATAAAAACATAACGTTCCAGATTTGAGATCCTTCCTCTAGATCTCAGATCCGAAACGTTGCGTTTTCAATCTAGAGGGATCTGAAATCTGAAATGTTGAGTTTTCATTCTGGAAGGATCTAAGATACGAAACGTTGCATTTTCAATCTGGGAGGATCTCAGATCATAAAATATGCGTTTTCACTCTACAAGGATCTCAGATCCGAAACGCTGAGTTTTCATTTTGAAAGGACCTGAGATCCGAAACATTGTGTTTCATTCTGGAAGGCTCTTAGATCCGAAAAGTTGAGTTTTCATTCTGGAAATATCTCAGATCAGAAACGTGTTTTCACTCTGGAAGGATCTGAGATCCGAAACGTTGTGTTTCATTTTAGAAGCATCTCAGATCTGAAACGTTTTGTTTCATTCTGGAAGGCTCTTAGATCCGAAAAGTTGGGTTTTCATTCTGGAAATACCTCAGATCCGAAACGTTGTGTTTTCACTCTGGAAGGCTCTCAAATCCAAAAGGGTGTGTTTTCATTATGGAAATATCTCAGATCCGAAACGTTGTGTTTTCACTCTGGAAGGATCTGAGACCCGAAACGTTGTTTTTCATTCTGGAAGGCTCTTCGATTCGAAAAGTTGGGTTTTCATTCTGAAAATATCTCAGATCCGAAAAGTTGTGTTTTCACTCTGGAAGGATCTGAGATCCGAAAAGTTGGGTTTTCTGAAACGGGTCTTCAGTCTCTCTTCTTAGTTTCCTTTTCGTATGAAACCCTTGCGGCAACGTTTTTATTTTAACAAGAACAAGAACAAGAACAACAAAGAAACACAACAATTGAAATAATATTTTATCAATATGGGAGAGCAGAGACGTTGGGGGCAGATGATGTCATCCATTTCAATGACCACGCACCATCCCATCCCACCCCAAACCAAAGATTCAAAGGTTACGACTTGTAACAAACTAAGCAAGATTCAAGACAGTTTTCTACACTTAGAAAACAATAAATTACATTGATTAAACATGGACTTAGTTCTGCGATACTTAACAAACTTAGTAAGATTCAAGACTCAAAGGTTACGACTTTTAACAAACTAAGCAAAATTCAAGACAGTTTTTGTACACTTAGAAGACAATAAATTACATTGATTAACTCATTCGCGGCCAGCCGCATCCGGACGCGCGGCATAAGCCTCGCATCCGGATGCAGCTTGCCGCGAATGAGTTAAACATGGACTTAGTTATGTGATACGAAACAAGTAGAAAACTTTCTAAGTGTTAACAATTTTGGGCGGCCAAGGTTCTGATGATATTCATACACCAAGCACACTCATAGCACATTCTGTACATGCCCGGTTTTCCTCGGTACACCAAGCTTTCTTCTCTGCTCAGTTTGCAGTCTGTGACAACTACACCGAAATTTAATAAGGGTAAAAAACACAGATCCGGAACGTATGAAATGTATGTTAAAGCCAAGCCAAAGCTAACCCCTAAATGAACTCATTATGGTTCTACAGGCTTATATTTATTGTAAAACGAGTTTAACCCATTCAGCCCTGACGCACTACAGCAGAAGATGGGTCGACCATGATAATTCAAGGCGGGTAGAGTCAGATCAGCTTAGCGCCTGTCGGCGCCAAGCTAATCTGGCACTGCCCTTGAATTATCATATTCGATCCATCTCCTGCAACTGGTGCATAGTCATTAGATGACACCTCCAAAATTTGGGAAATACGGCCGTCGGGCTGAATGAGTTAATTGACTCCACAAGATCTAATCCGTGCCTAAATCTTGTTCGGGCCTCAGCACAAGAAGACAAAAGGGCGTTACACACTTACACTCGATTGTCTCTGCAAACAGCCATCTCACAGGTAAAGGAATCAAACTCCGCCGCAAAAACCGATGGAGCAGTGTTTTCTTTCTCTTTGACTTTTCTCTGTGCCGTAGTTGTGTCTGACTTAAACACTCATGTACCTTCTCCGTCGAAGAAACACGCTCATAAATATGTCCAGAAATAGGCAAAGAGATAAATATTGTAAGCAAGAGGCATAGATTTTCATGAGCCCCCGCAGATGCGGGGCTCATGAAAATCTATACCTCTTGCAGACTGTTGGTGTAAGGATTGCTACAACAAAATGGTGGTTACTAGGGTAGGGCCGACATCAAGAACACGTTTTCATACCAGTGCCGCAACGTTTAGTTTGGCAATAAATGAGTAGTCGTGGTCTTTTGATAGCCTGGCTGTTTTTAGGTACATTGCATTCTGTGTCAAAACAAACACTACAGTCGCACTGACAGAGTACTTAGTCGGTTGGTGCTTCAATCCTGCTGTAGGTTGCTTCACAGTTTGGCTGTGTTTAGCGCCTTTTGTCGGGGCGATTTCTGTTGGAATCACATCTACAATCCCCCTCCAACCAAACAAAAAAACTAACAAACAAAACAAACAAACAAACAAACAATAAACAAACAAACAATAACAAAAACAACAACAATCACAACACCCTTAAAAATAACAACCCCCAAAACAACCAACCAACCAACCAACCAACCAACCAACCAACCAAACAAACAAAAACAAGCACGCTACCCAACTACCCACGGCCACAGGGTTAACCCATTTCATGCCACATATCTCGTTTCTAAAATCTTTGTACAGTAATTAACAACCCAAAGCCACAACTGTCCAATGAACATGAATACAGATTGGTCTCATCAAGAGACGTAGATCCTCATAAGCCCCCGTGATTGCGGGGGCTCATGAGGATCTATGTCTCTTGCAATTGGATCGTGTTGACTATTTCCCTGCATTGAAGGGGTTAAAGGCCAACACAGATGGGCTTTCACTTCTTGCGCGGGATCTTACGATCGGCGTCGGATAGAAGAAACCGGATCAGATCCACTTCAAAGAACCGCGACAGGTCCGGGCGGCGAATGGCTGATTACAGATGAAAAACAAGCAATTTGCTAGATGCAAGGGAAATTTATCCGAGAACAGGGCCACATTCGCGAGATAGAGGGGTTGAAAATAAATTTCATTGGCATTCCTTCGTAATGATACCTGCTATCAAGTCATCTGCAATCGTTTGTCTCAGGTTCTTTATTTTCAAACGTCAGTTCCAGTTTCTAAAACTTTCAAGTTCCTAATAATCGCTGCCAGCAGACGGCCCTGAACGCCTTTAACCTTTCAACATTAAAGCCCTAAAACGGGAGACGGATCGACCAAAAACGTTTTAATGGTTGTGCCTGATCATCTTTGCGCAGGCAAAACAGTTTAATGGAAATCATGTTGTTTTTTTTAATTTTGTTTTTTTCTTTTACTCTTTGATAGAGACGGAAATCTTATGGATGCAGTTTAGCTACTTCAGACTTGTAAAACCGTCGTCTAAATTTTAGCAGTAGGCGCGTCTTTGTATCTGACCAGCAGTAATTTATCTGTGTAGCTTGCCTCACTGCACTGAGCCAAACAGCCACTTTTAGATTCATTATCAAACAGGTGATGCGTGCACCTGCATCTACATCAAGTTGTGACTACAGACAGTCCGGAAACACACGTGCCATCTACAAGAAGCAAAGAAACTCATTGGCGCCTTGTAGTCTGCGAGGGATTGCTGTCGTCATGTACCCCGGTGTTTTCATGGCGAAGCGGTCGTTCAACGTTAATTGTAAACTTGTTTAGGTTGTACGCCAGCGATCGAACTCCAAGTTTATTTAAAGGCATACCAGAATCGAAGTGAACACACCTCAGCTGCAAGAGGTATAGATCCTCATGAGCCACCGCAGCTGCGGGCGCTCATGAGGATCTATGCCTCTTGCAAATGGCGTCTGTACCCTTCTGTGCTGTCTGCAGATAGCGTCTGACTGCAGAGTCTCATGAAGATAGACCTATGCATCGCACTCACCTGCATCTTCCAGCGTTCAGTCGACTACGGCACAGTTTGTTAATCCACAGGTGTATACAATTTGTTCTGATGGACTGGCTCGGCAAATGTCTAACCGGTGTGCGTGTGTGTGGGTGTGCTTCGGACAAAACCCGACGAGCGTCCAAGCTGAAAGACGTTCAAAAGTTTTATGAGCGGCCTTGATGTTGCTCGGAATGTTGAAACAGGGCAGCAGTAAATGATCCTAAAGGGGAAGCAACAAAATACGTTTATGGTTTAACCCGTTCAGTGCCATTTGACGCAGCCTGTGTTCCTGCAATCTTCGTTCATTTAACACCTGAAAACTCTAGCTGTCCCAGGAGCATGGATTCAAAGTGGTTTCAGCAAGAAACATAGATCCTCACGCGGATCTCACCCTTGCAGTTGGGTGGTGGTGGTCACATTATCTCGGCACTGAACGGGTTAACCTTCTTGCTGCCACGGATCTTTGATTAATCATTTTTGCACCTCTGATGTCATTTGCAGATTGATTATATTGTAAACGTTTTTGCATGCCAGTGAGAATCCGTCATGTCTACGGAACAAGCTGGCAAGAGGCGTAGATCAGTTTTCATAAGGCCCCACATTCGCGGGGCCTCATGAAGATCTATTCCTTTTGCAGCTGCGTGTGTCTCTGCAGTGAAGCAGTGAAGCCCAGATGGCTTGTTGTAAATGAACTGCTGTATAGGTTTTACATTTTTATACATCGTGAATTCAGAGCTTTGAGACTGATCAACCCATTGAACCCCGTAGCCACTTTTCACAAATTTTAGAGGTGTCACTTAAGGAATGTGTACTAGATGTAGAGATGGATCGACCATGATAATTCAAAAGTAGTGCCAGATCAGCTTGGCTCCTTCAGGCGTCAAGATAATCTGGCTCTACCTTTGAATTATCATGGTTGATCCATCTCCTGTTGTGTGACGTTGGGTCTAAATGGGTTATGTTCAATGGCGTAAGAAATGCGGGTATGGGGGTGATGTGGGGTGGAGTGAGGGGCGGCGGGGTGGAATGTGGGTTTGGCGGGTGGGGTTGTGAGGCAGGTATGACCTAGGTCTGCCTTGCCAAAGTTTCGCTTGGCAGACCATATTTTCAGCAGCACGACCTTTTTAGCCAAACCTTCCCTTGCTACTCACAAACCAGAGAGGTGAGGCTAGCGCTGGCAGAATTGTATGCATACCAAGGGGAACGACTCAGCGCTGGACAGACAGTTAGATCCCAGGCAGAACAGGCAGGGGATCTAACTGTTTGTCTGTCCAGCGCTGAGTCGTTCCCCTAGGTATGCATACAATTCTGCCAGCGCTAGCCTCACCTCTCTGGTTTGTGAGTTTCTATAACTCGAGGCAAATTTGTATCGTTACATTGTTGTGTAATGTTCTGTGCATCTACTGTGGGAAATCAGGGTATTTACCCGACTATATATAGTAGTGCACCTTCGTGTTTGTGCATGTATGTTTCTCCTGCCTACTCCCTAAGTTCCGGAGAAAGACATGGGTTATAAGCGAGATCCGATGCATATTTTTTGAAGATGCAGATGATCGTCTTGTCTTATACCTGCGTATTTCTCTGTGGGCTGGCGATTGGGTGCCTGATAGGTAGGGGCAGGGGATCTTACTGTTTGTCTGTCCAGCGCTAAGTCGTTCCCCTTGGTATTCATACAATTCTGCCAGGGCTAGCCTCACCTCTCTGGTTTGTGAGTATCTATAACTCGAGGCAAATTTGTATCGTTACAGTGTTGTGTAATGTTCTGTGCATCTACTGTGGAAAATCAGGGTATTTACCCGACCACATATAGTAGTGCACCTTCGTGTTTGTGTATGTATGTTTCTCCTGCCTACTCCCTAAGTTCCGGAGAAAGACATGGGTTATAAGTGAGACCTGATGCATCTTTTTTGAAGATGTAGATGATCGTCTTGTCTTATACCTGCGTATTTCTCTGTGGGCTGGCGATTGGGTGCCTGATAGGTGGGGGCAGGGGATCTAACTGTTTGTCCAGCGCTGAGTCGTTCTCCTTGGTATGCATACACACCTTCCCTTGATCTTAGCATGTAAAACTAGGGCTATACTGCCGCTATAACAGAATCATCTTTTTTTTCGTTGGAATATGCAGCCCTATTAGTTCAAACCTTACCTCTTTCAGCATGGCAACTCCTCTAACACTCAGAGTCCCCCCCCCCCTCCGCCTAAGCCCCTCTCATACCAGTACTGAATTTTTAGAAACACAGTTTGCCTTCTTTTGCCTCTGGAAATCTTCCGATACCGCTGGAATTGTATTCTCTTCTATCTAAGCTCACACTCTGCGAAAACGGGGTCTTGCTCTGATTTGCTCTCAGTACTTTACGTGCATGATAAAGTACAATAGTGGCTTTAAACCTCCCGAATAAATTAAATTATCCAGCGTCACCGCCATTCAACAAGTATAAGCCTATCGCTCGGCAGTGAACGCTCAGACTGTTTGCTAAATTGTTTCCTCCTTTATCACGCCATTAGATGGCTAATCTCGTTTGTTCAAGAGGCATAGGTCCTCATAAGACCTGCGTCAAGCGGGGGCTTATGAGATCTATGCCTCTTGCACACAAACTTACCTCTATGCCACTCAAAATTGGAGGTTAGTGGGTGCTCTATTTACAAGCATTATCAAGCTATCCGTCTATTCTGGACGTGTTTTTCCCCAACGCAGCGTCTGCCGGAGTCAATTCGGAACAGCCTGCCAGCGAATCCATTTGTCTTCCAGACGCATTGATCTTAATATGCGCCTTCAGCTTTCAAAGGCTGGTAAGTACCAATTACTCTTGAGAGCATGGAGCCAACACATACAAATATCTATCAGACTGTGAAGAACGCCGGAGTCTGGAGGGACCAATTGAGCGATCTGTCTGCTTGGAGGATCTACGTCCACTTTGTCTCCAGTGTAGTGGAAAATTCTTGGCAAAGTTGCATGGTCTTGCGTCCGCACCAGTAGCGTTCTACCACCACCATCACCACCATCACCACTACTACAACAACTACTATAACTACTACTACTACTATACTACTACTCAAGGGCGAATCAGTTACCTCGAGGGGGTGGAGGACCAACTCCCAATATGGTGGGGGGGGGGGGGGACACCACTCGCCAAAATATCAAACAACCGGAGGTGAGGGGAGGAGGGGGCGGGGGTCGGAAAGGGGGGGGGGGTGTAGGGTATGTGCGTGTCGACAATCGCCAAAAAAATGAATCGCGAATGAGAGGTGGGGGGTGGGGTTCAAAACGTGACACCCCAAAAAGGGACTTTGTTATAGCATTAACTTTTTTTTTTTTTTCAATTTTTATTATTTATTTATTATTTATTTATTTATTATTATTTAATTTATTTATTTATTATTTAATTAATTTTTTGTTGTTGGGTGGGTGGGGGGGGGGGGGGTGGAGGGGTGGGGGGGGGGGGGGGGAGTGGGGTCCGGAACCATTGGGCACCAGCCCCAGATCCGCCACTGACTACTACTACTACTACTACTACTGCTAGTATAAAAAGAAGAACAAGTGCAAAATTACGCGAATGTCGATCAGCGTGCAGTGGTTCCTGACGCGAAATCCGTCATCACCGGTTGCAAAGGGGTTAATGTATCTCCATATAAGATGGGCAGGCCCATTTTTACAATGTGTGTCAAAATGTACAATATTTCTTTCTTTTAGTCAATGTAAAACAGTACCTTAATTTATTCAAGTCACTGTGAAACAAGATCTTAAGACATTAATGCTTTCACTTAATAAACATCGCGAAAACGCATTTTCTCAACCCCAGCGTATGGGTAGGGCCATAATGGAGATTCAGAACCCACCGAGCCTCGGCAAGTATGCAATACAGCACAAGATATGCCGGGTGATTGTCAACAATGATTGTCCAAGGGTGGACTGAGCCAGCTATTCTGGCACCACCCCTGAACTGTCAGGATCGATATGTCTTCCGAAGGGTAATGAATTATTCAGAGAACAACTACCAAAGCTTGGAATTGTGACCTTAGAGTTCACAGTGAAAGTGGAAGCTGTCATGCAACCGAACCCAGATTATGACGCCGCTGTGACCCAGACTAGATGTCACGTGCGCCAATCACAGAACCTGTCAGTCACGCGCCGCGCGTGCCACAGCCATGGCTGTCTCAATTGTTCCATGCGCATTTTGCAGGAGGCATATATTCTCATGAGTCCCTGTAAGCAGGGGCTCATGAGAATGTATGCCTCTTGTTGAAGCAAGAGTCTGTTTAAATTTATCTTTGCAGTTCAAATGGACGAGGCACAAGGACTGAGTCTTTGGTCGTTTTGCCGTGCCCTGGGAAATGCCGCCATGCTTTAAACTTTCATGAGTGTTTTCAGATCGATTCTCTTTTAATTGAGGCAGCACAGTAATACAAGGTCGGAGTGAACATTAAATTGTAGAAGTTGTAGTAGTCGTAAAATAAAAGCTGAACTTGTACGATCTACTGGATATATTGTCTATTATTATTATTATTATTATTAGTAGTAGTAGTAGTAGTAGTAGTAGTAGTAGTAGTAGTAGTTTTGTTATTATTATTGCTGTCAGAAATATTGTGATTATTTTTTATTTTATTTGTTTCATTTTATTTTGTTAATTTTTAATATTTATCTATTTATTATTATTTTTTACATTTAAGATTATCGTTATTTTTTTATTTATTTTTATTATTATTATTTTTTTTTTGGGGGGGGGAGGGGGGAGGGGGACCGGGGGGAGAGCTTTACTTAGCATTTCGACTAAAAAATAATACCCAAAGAGGAACATGGGCAAAGGGGCAAAGGGGCAAAGGGGAACAATTGTATGTAACCCACGAGACCCCTAATACCACGAGAGCAGTTTATATCACGAGCCTATTCTGCTTAATTTTTTTTTGGGGGGTGAAAACAGCTTTCAAAGTTAATGTAGGCTTTTCATCGGACAGTAAATCTTATAACCTCATAACGAATATAGGTTCCACTACTACAGTGACGAGTGTTCCAATAAAAAATAAAATATGTCTGTTCCCCTAAAAACCCCACAAAAAACCCCCAACAAGAAACCAATACAAGCCAAGACGTAAGTGTTCTTGACAAGAGGTAGAGAACGGCAGAAACCAACGCAGGCAGCATGATTGATGATGTCATGTATTACTGCGCGCCCGTTTTTAGGTCATGGCCGCTAGGTGTAGTAAAATCGATGTCAGGTTAATCGCGAATTATTTCTCCACTCATGAAAATGCCTTGCGAATGGTATAAATCAGAACTTAAAATGACGTCGTATTTTTCGGCCACATTAACTCATTCGCGCCCGCCTTATCAGGGGGGGGGGGGGGGGGGGGGTGGGGTGTGTGTGTGTGTGTGTGTGTGTGTGTGTGTGTGTGTGTGTGTGTGTGTGTGTGTGTGTGTGTGTGTGTGTGTGTGTGTGTGTAAGAGTGAGAGAAGATAGATTATTCTTTAACGTAATAAAAAAAAAATCAGAGTAATGAGCTACAAGAAACAAAATGAAAAATTACAGTGCAAAAGAGTGCAAACATGTAAGCGTGGAAGGAATTAATCGACCCAGTGAGCTAAAAAGTCTCGGCGCCGGAGTCGATTGCAGTGTGCGCAGACTTACAGCAGCCGATGCCGGCACTGGCGGCTTTTGCAAAGGTGAGTTAACTTATTCGGCTCGACGCACGCATTTCCCAACTGAATTTTCGAGGCATCATCTAACGAGTTTGCACCTGTTGCAGGAGATGGGTCGACCATGATAATTCAAGGGTAGTGTCAGATTAGCTTGGCGCCGACAGGCGCCAAGCTAATCTGGCACTACCCTTGAATTATCATGGTCGACCCATCTCCTGCTGTAGTGCGTCAGGGCGGAATGGGTTAAAGAAGTGTGTCAAGTTTGCAAGCAGGTGCAATAAAAGGTGACGAGAAGAGATGAAGGTAACTTCCGTGCAGCTGTAATTTATTGGAAGAAACTTTCAACAGTGGACGCAGAACAATAATTCATTTTCAAGATGCGTAGATTCTCATGAGCCCTCGCAGCTGCATCTTGCTGGGTCCATTCGCACTATTGTTGATCTTTCGGAGACGTGGTGGGTAGGAAGGGGGTTGGGTGGAGTCATTGAGGGCGGAATCTAGGGTGACGTTAAGAGAGTGCTGCATTAGAATGAAAATTTAAGTGAGGAAGAGACGGTTGCACGTGCTGAACTGTACAAGGATGAGTGCATGAAGTAGACGCAATCTCAGTACAGGTGCGGGTGCATGAACTAGACACAATTTCAATAAAAGTGTGAAAGCGTGAACCAGACACAATCTGTAACTTGCAGAACTAACCTGATGCCCGAGGGCGCACGCGTACGCACATACACGCGCCCGCCCGCACACACACCGACAACGTCCCCCTCTCCTCTCTCACTCTCCCCCCCCCCCCCCACCTCCCCCCCCCCCCCCCGCCGCACAATTTCGTACTACTGAAATAATCAGACACTGTCAAGCGTGCTAAACGCTCCAATATCCAACAAAACACCCTTTTGATTGATGAGAAGAAAATTGTGCCATTCTTCTTCTAATTACACATTTTATTTCTCTTATCATTTTACTGAACATCTGTACTGAAAAGCACACCCTCCCCCCCCCCCCCCCCCCCCCCCCCCCCACACACACACATCCACTCACTTTCATACTGAAGCTTCAGAAGAGTTGTGCACTGACGTTGCCCCCTTCACATACACGGATCATTTACGAGTCCTTAACGTTGGATCGCACAAAGGCACGGATCCTTACGATTTGGCCACTTTTACGACCGATTTACGAGTGGTTACGATTGAATACGAGCTATTTGCGTTTTAATTACGGATTATTACGAGGTTGTACGATGTATTTACGGCAAAATTCTACGATTTGTACGAGTGTCACGACACGCCTGACGGAGTCAGGGCGCCGTGGACAATATGAGTGCAGACACTCGAGAAAACCCACCCACTCTAAATAAATAACGCAACGCCAGTGATAAACAACAAACAAATCCTTTATTACCTACCCTTATTCTAACTCCCACCCCAACCCACTAACGCCCCACACACTCACACACATGCACTCATAACGTATTAATACATAAAAAAGGTTAACATATAAAAAATGACTAACAAGTGAAAATGACTAGCAGGTGAATATGACTAACAGGTGAATATGACTAACAGGTGAATATGACTAACAGGTGGTAATGACTAATATGGCCAACGGCTATACAAGGCGGGTAACTTTGTCTCTGTACAGTGTCCTCTGTCCCACACTAGACAGGGTGGCTCATAACGTACGAGTACTACCCCTGCACCACAGAGCACCGTAGCCGCGCTTGCCCACGCCCGCCTGTGACCGACGCTCAGAACGTAGAATCAGCCTGCTGTAGCCCAACGTACTTGTCCAACAGGACCGGCTAGCGAAGGCGTTCCGACTCCCGATGATGCGTCACCGTTGGTTGTGGATGATGAGATCGAAGAACGAAGTCTTCGAAGCCAGTCTTCGAAGCCAGTCTTCGAAGCCAGTGCACTGGAAAAGGGCGCATTGTCAGTCAAGGTGCCGACACAGTTAATTCTGGCCTATTTGACACGCACCTACTCACAAACCACGTGAGTTGTGTCTCGTCTCACCCTAATACCTGCCTTGGCCATATTAAATATACAATCATGGATATGAAAGCTTCCTATGTACATTCAACATTCGCCAGGTCTGCACTATTCCATTACACTAGCATTAAGCTAGCACAACCACTTTTGTATAATAACATTGCCACTGCTAAAACCAACATTATCAAAATATCCCGATGTACATACAAAGATATGAAATAATCACCAGCAACCGCCCAACGTGACAATCTTATTACATTACATCTAGGACTTACAAATAGATATTTGAAAGGATACCCACTTTAATTCGTTTTACAACATGGCCCTTTAAATATACTCACTCGGCGACAGCCGAATATAAACAACTAAATCCGACACCCATCACATTACAACCCAACCTAAAAAACATGGTTAAAGACTCAATTAAAACATCACTAAAAAACTAGACGAACATACCCTTCCGCACCTATATACACATTCACACACCCGAGAGCACAGCAGCTAACTGAGGAAAATGGCATGAATTTACCTGTCACTGGTGAGTCCTCCGACAGGACGAGACAAAACAAGACGAAGACGAACCGGAGGGGTCTTCTGCTGAGCAGCAGCCGTGGTCGCTAGTCTCTCGGGACACCCACACCCAGGAACACTGGCCGTGGTCTTGCAGGGAGGGTAAAACAACCCTCACACAGCTTGTCAAGGGCTCCAAACGAGGCCGCACCCTGACCCAGACTCTCACTTCGCTGGCTAACTCCGCTGACTGACTGTAATAACCTTCTGCTACCTTGCAGTTTAACTTTACTTCTGAACACTGTTCGGTTGAAGCTACTTGACGAAAGCGTGCAACCGCTGTACTCGCTCACTGCTAAGCTTGCTGCACGGGCTTTACGATTACGCTCACACTACATTTATTAACTTCCCTAAACTAAGGCTATTTACAGAATTCGGCGATCTACATTTATTAACAAAAAAAACGACTTGGCGAAAAAAATAAAACAACATGTCACATCCGTTACGTGACAACGAGTTGTGAAGGGGGTATTACTATGGCAATCGCCAATGATACATGTATGTCAAACAGAGAGACCCATTGAACAACAGGTCTTCATGCCGTCGTTTCTCTGCGTTGTCTATGGCCGCACAGCAGTGCGCGGGCCAACTCAGACAAACGTCGGCTTGGGGCCCTTTTGCCTGCATAAAAGAATTTTTCGTGTGGCCCGATTTAAACACTCAGTAGACTGAGGAAGAAAAACACCAGAGGTATGATATCTCCACAATAACATTTCTCCTTTAACCGAGATTCTTTGAAAGCCAACCTGGTGGTTTTCTGCTCCGTCGAACTTCGCGCAATTAAGCACACGCCTGCAGTGGTTCGATAAAGACTGTTAACCCATTCAGCCCTGACGCACTACAGAAGGAGATGGATCGACCATGATAATTCAAGGGTAGTGCCAGATTAGCTTGGCGCCTGTCGGCGCCTAGTTAATCTGGCACTACTCTTGAATTATCATGGTCGATCCATCTCCTGCAACAGGTGCACAGTCATTAGATGACGCCTTCAAAATTAGGGAAATACGGCCGTCGGGATGAATGAGTAAAGGTGACTCGTCAATGTTACGGAAACAATACTATTTTGATTTATTCTAAACTGACAAAAGTAACAGGAAAAAAACACACTTTTTTTTTTTTACCACGTGCATCACTACCTTACAAACAGATAACAATTCATTGATTGTTTTAAAATGACGCTTATTTTGAAAATTGAATTCTGGCCATATGTTTGCCCATTTGAAATGTTGTTTAACAGTGAAATAATTGTTTCAATCGTAAGTTTTACCGCCGCTTCCAAACATGAAGGCTTGGTCCTTGCGTCTTCAAAGATAACCGAGCAGTGTTTGTTCTATAGGACTGATGCACAACACATAGATCAGTATATTCATTCTAATAGCTGAGTTTTGGTCGGTACTAATGGTGATGATGAGGATGGATGACTGAAGTAATAATAATAATAATAATAATAATAATAATAATAATAATAATAATAATAATAATAATAATAATAATAATAATAACATTACCTGAACCAATTAAAACCCCTTCCCAAGTCAGGAAAAAGTTGAAGAAGCGAAGTGAAAAGAAGTTAATCGCAAAATGTGAACAACAAGTTGAAGGTATGACGTGAAAAGAACTGAAAATGATTCTATTATTGTTCTTATAAATTATCCTGCTATTCTTGCTATTATTGTCACCGGAACAAATCTGCTAAATCCCTTTACAAGACGGAGACAGCTGAGACAAAAGAGGTGAAAATGATCCCCTATTGTTTTGCCAGACACGCCAAGTCAGGTTAGCGTCAATTCTCATCTCAAGAACCAGACTGGCGAAAACCTCTAGCTATCTGCTAGACATAAGCCCAACAGCTACCTCAAAATGTGGCATAAACACGTAGACGTGAGCAAGAGAAATGTTATTTTGTCCAGCGCGAATGTGTTTTCAAAGACAGCCCTGCACTGAATCTTGAGTCTGAACAAATTCTGGCCGTTTGGAAACCGCGGCCTATAGAAAGCCGAACGTCGAACGCCCCTACTCCTGCAAGCAAGAGGTGAAGATCGTCATGAATCCCTGCAGGATGAGGCACTCACGAGGATCTATAATGCAGTGACTCAAGAGGATTTGTGGCTCTTGCTCCTGGAGGAGGTTGTGTGCACTTTGCCGTCAGGTAGGGCCCGGATGAAGGCAAATAGTGTGAGTCAGTCGCACCTCTGGCCATGTGCGAAAACGCGGTTTTCCGTTTCGTCGAAATTTAACTCATTCAGCCCCGATACAGCACGGCAAGACATGGATAGAGCATGATAGTTCAAGGGTGGTCCAGAATAGCGTGGCGTCCATAGGTACTCTTGACCTATCATGCTCGATCTGTCTCTAGAATTGTTATACAGTCCTTTAGAAGGGAATTTCAAAATTCGGAGATTTCGGTCCTGTGGTAGAATGTGTTAAACCGTACTTTTATGCCATCGATGATCAAAAGTGCCAACAATCTTATACAAAAAATGTAAGTGAAAACCAACTACTGCATGGACTCTATAAATAAGTAAAGAAACTTTAAGGGGTAAAAGAAAAAACAAACAACCCGCCCAAACAAATTCAACAAAAAACAAAACAAAGCAACAACAACGACAAAACAACAACAACAAAACCCAACAAAACAAACAAACAAACAAACAAACAAACAAACAAACAAACAAACAAACAAACAAACAAACAAACAAACAATAAACAAACAAACTTATCTGAGAACAGAAGAAAAGAAACACAACGTATCGAATATCCGATCCGATACGTTGTGTTTCTTTTCTTCTGTTCTCAGATAAGTTGTTTTCCTACTACACACCAACGTTTTTTGTTTTATTAAAGTCCCTTCTATTTATAGAAGGAACTTTTTAGGACGGGTCGCGGTGGGGCGAATTTCAGTAATAGCATGTCCATGATGTCAAAGGCGGGCAGGCTAAACCTCTAACAATTGAAGTAACAAGATAAAAATTACGTCATGTCTAGTTACGCTAACCTCGCTGCTGAACGTACATTTGGCGCGAAGTATGTGCGTATGTGCGTATGTATGTATGTATGTATGTATGTATGTATGTATGTATGTAAACAAGAGAATCTCCGATATTTCACTGCACACACAAGCTTGAAACTTGGCGAAATACTTTCTTAGGTGGGTGGCTAAGAGACCCTCCGAGCATATTGTAATTGAATGTCTCATTAAAGACATAACAACCGTTTATAGGAAGTCGGTTGACCCATATTAGAGTCCGTAATTTTTGTCATATTTACTTGAACTTTTGAATATAGCTAGTTTGGAAAAATACATTGGATGAGTTCGTTAGCCAGCTTTGTATCCTTTTAACTTCTTCGGTAAAAATTAATTCTTATCAGAAAATAATTAAAACAGTAAAAAACCTTGACTTCTAGAAAAAGTCAGACAGTGGCGGTGACGTAAAAGAAGCAACTCCGTCACCGCGCAGATATATGACGTAATTCTCTCTCTCTCTCTCTCTCTCTCCTTCTCTCTCTCTCGCGCGCGCTCGCTCGCTCGCACTTTTTCACACATATGCGCGCATCTCCAAGAAGAATAAAGCCTCATGTGCTCATAGGGCGCATGAACATCTATGCCTCTTGAAGATGTTTGAAGCGCGCGCATGCACTCAGGCACACGCCCACGCATACACATGCACACACATCGACGCGCTTTTAGAAGAGCATGCAGTGTACTTAGTATAGCATGTAAAGTCAACCCGATTTCACACAAATTATAGCAAGACTGAAATTGTACCGTGAAATTCTAGTTTTGTCACCATTGTCGCAAGTCTTAAATCAAAAGCGAAACTCATATCACGTTAAATATAAATTACGTAAAAACAAAAACAATACGTCATGACAAATGACGTTTGACAAACCAATGACACATATGAGCGCATCTCCAAGAGGCATAGATCCTCAAGTGCCCGGAGGGTGCATGAACATCTATGCCTCTTGAGGATGTTTGCAGCGCGCGCATGCACTCACGCACACGCACACGCACATGCACACGCATACACACACATCGACGCGCTTTTAGAAGAGCATGCAGTGTACTTAGTATAGCATGTAGGTAAATAAAAGTCAACCTGATTTCACACAAATTATAGCAAGACTGAAATTGTACCGTGACATTTTAATTTTGTCACCATTTTCGCAAGTCTTGAATCGAAAGCGAAACTCGTATCACGTTAAATATAAAATTACGTAAAAACAAAAACAAAAAAACGTCATGACAAATGAGTTTTGACAAACCAATGACGCGTACGTACTGCTCGCGCCCCTTATAGAGTTCACTATGACGCATTGGCACATCTGCAAGTCTTTTTCAAAAGGAGATATTTCAACACCAGAATCAAGTCAAAGACAAAAGGTAGAGACCCTTGACAGCGAAGACAGCTCTCATATAGAATTGAGGGTCTTTGTGTGTTATGGTTCATCCCATCTTGTTTACATATGCACTTCAGTCCGAATTACAGTGTGCAGTAATTACAATTTTGTTTCCTCAAGCCACTTGGTAATTGCCTCAGGCTCAAAGGCAATCGTTGAATCAACACTTTCGAGACATTCGTGCTGCATTCGGAATATGCGGTAATAAGGCGCGTATCAGGATGCGGCACGTCTCGAATGGGTTAACTGCGCAAATTGCTGACTTTATCATATATCCCCGGATGTTAGTACAGTGCTGGAAGTTTGAATATATGAAACATATTTCACCTACCTACATAATAAGACGATTTCCAGAAATCAGAGGTAGGTCACGTTGTTCGACGAAAACAGTGGATTAAAAGCCCGGACAAGCATGCGATATCGCAGGCTTGTCCGGGCTTTTAATCCACTGTCTTCGTCGAATCACGTGCAAGTTTGATCTACTTCTGATTTCAAAAAATCTCTATTCTAATATCACTTTATTGTAAGGCCCCAAGATATCAGTTGGCAGAACCAAAGGCAGAAGAAGAAGCAAAACAAGTAGAGCAATACAATGCAGCGGTCTCGAATAAATATTTCAATACTGTAAGGCTTAATAGCATTAGAGACGATTCCATGCGCGCATGGTTCCGAAAAACAACAGAAAACTCCACGAGTCTCAGTGTGAACAGGCCAAAGTTAAAATAACACCCCCAGCAACTGCCATGGTGTGTTAAAAGTGAAATATGACGAACGGTAGCTTAAGTTTAAAAAGTGTGCAGAGATTTTAATCCCCCCTCCTCCCCCCCCCCCCCCCCCCGACTGCTACTGAGAATACCGATCGTTGGAACAGACGCGTATAACGATGGATTCTATATATACTAATGGTCAAAACTTAGGGGCCGCTTTTTATCTCAGACGCACCGACAACGCCACACAAATAATGTAACAATACTTGGAGTCAGTACTTTGCTAATTTCTTCAGTAACAATTTTATTTAAAATTTGAGTAAACCAAGCAGCAGCAGTACGTTAGAATGTTCACCCACCCCTCATTTGAAAAGTCACACAAGACTGGTCCTGTCAGTAGCGAGTGTACCCACCGTTTGCAGCCAAGCATTCAATGCAGCGTTGACGCATGGAGTTCACCAAGGTTCGGAGAACATGTGGTGGGATCAAAATGTAGTAAAACTGTTGCCGCTAGGGTTTCACGTGAAAGAAAAACAGAAGATAGTGGTAGAAAACCCTTTAAAATAGAAACAAATAACGACGTTTCGGATCAAAGATCCTTCCTCAGGTGACATGGAAACAAACGTAGAACAGAAAAGAACACCAGAAAGAAAAGACGTCATCCTGTATAGAGAGAATTTAGAATGACGTAAAAAAAAACCCACACACACACACACATAATGACGCAAATACACATGCACAAAACACGTAGCACAAAACTTACGTCTATATACATACACGTCACTGCATACATTCGCATTCACTCGTGCCTACTGCAGCTCACGCACATGCACACACACACACACACACACACACACACACACACACACACACACACACACACACACACACACACACACATACACACACACACTCAAAGGTAGCATCCAGTGTCAACAGTGAGGTCAAGCCTGGCACCAACTACCCATCAGGCCGAGCATACATCCCTAGGGGCGAATGTTCAAGCCGCGCGGATGGTAAGTGCCAAGCCTGTCCGCGAAAAAGGATTCTGTCATTTTGCGGCGGATGAAGTGGGATGTATTTTGCCAAAGGATGCGTATGCTGAAATGTGTGAGGCTATGAGGCGGTTCGTTGAAATGACGTCCAACCTGGTTGTTGTATCCGAGGCGGATCGAACGAACATGCTCCTCGCAGCGTTCAGGGAGTGTACGGTATGTCTCCCCCACATACAACATCTTTGGGCAGTGAGAACATGAGATGACATAGACAATATCCGATGACTGGCATGTGAATGATCGGTGGACATGAAAAGATGACAGGGGTCCGGTGATGACGGGGGATGTGTTGATGTACGGACATGCTTTGCAGTGTGGTTGCTGACAAGGGTATGTGCCAGGTGGTAAGGTGTTAGATGCGCGAAGTGAACTGTGAACAAGATGATCGCTTAGGTTAGTGTCACGTTTGTAAGCGACCAGCGGAGGCTCAGGAAATATGTCTTTCAATACTGTGTCATTCTAAATGATGTGGAAGTTCCTGAGGAGAATGTTTTTGATGGGGATGTTGTGAGGATGATACGTGATACACAGGACCGGCCGGTCCTCTGCAGCACTGTGAGTTTTCTCCCTCAAAGCTTCACTTCTGCTTGTGGCCTCAGCCTTAGAACGAGCGGTGTTGACGATGTCTTGGGGGTATCCCTGGTGTGAGAAAAAAGTGGCCATGGTTTGGGTCTGGTTGGTGAAGTCGTCGTCGCTGCTGCAGATCCGACGGAGTCGCAGAAATTGGGAGAATGGGATACCGTTTTTGGTGGCGGCAGGATGGCTTGATGAAAACTGCAGGTAAGTGTGGGCGTCGGTGGGCTTGTAATGGACGGTAGTATGGAGTTTGTCAGAGTCGGCTTTGGTGGATATTCGGATGTCGAGGAAGGGCACAGACTCCTCGGAAATCTCATGCGTGAATCGGAGAGACGGATGAAACGATGAGATGAAATTGATGAATTGAAGTGTGTCAGTCATGCTTCTTGAGGTGACGCCCAAGCAGTCGTCGATGTAGCGCTTGAAGAGATCTGGCAGAGGTCCAGTGTATTGAGTGAAAATCTTCTCCTCCACGTAGCCCACAAACAGACAGGCATAGGAGGGCCCCATTTTAGTGCCCATGGCGACTCCTTTTTTCTGTTTGTAGTGCTGACCCATAAATTGAAAGGAGTTCATGGACAGCACCAGTTCGGCTAAGCGGAGGATGGTTGTGGTGTCGATCTTCAGATGATGTTTGCAGATGAAATGTTTCAATGCTATTAGGCCGTCTTCATTAGGTTTCACGGTTTTTCGGCAAAGCGCTGGACTCTCTTCGTAACTTACCTACTATCCCTCAGTCGCTTGGCGTAGCGTATCTGAAGACTGTTTTGGACAAGACGCGATTCTGTAGCCACGTGCATTTCCTGCGCACTTGCTCCCGTAATAAGGTAATACCAAAAGGTTTTGCTCTACATTTTCATCATTCGCCTTCTCTTCCACGTTCGAGCCAACGGTCGGTTCAATCTATCCTGACCACTGCAGCTGCTCGCCTCATGAACACGACCATCCATCACTACACGCAGAAGCTGAAAGTCATAGACAAAAGTCTGGGCCACTTTCGCCGTCAGATGCTCACTTTATGTGATCAGACAACTTGCTCTACAATCATACAGATCACACGCGTGGTCAACGGGGAATTCTATGACTCCCTAGTTGACACTAAGAAGAAAAAGCTCAGTAATCTGTTGCCTTCTCGCAACCAAATCCCCCCACAGCGGACTAACAACATAACCGCCTCTGTAGTAACCATACCACCCGATCTTCAGCTTTCTGATGCTGAGAGACAGGTACTTTCTCGAGGACTCAAGTTTGTTCCTTTAAAGCCTAGAGCTGATCACGTTTCCACTTTGCTTGATGTTCAACAATATTTCCGCCGACTCCGCCTAGCAGCCCACTTTGGCGGTGTTCGAGCCCCTCACCAGAACACCAGTGGTGATGACGACGACGACAAGTTGTCTTTTCCTTATCAACCGAGCATGTGGACGCCAAAAGTAGGTGAATTCAAAGCCTTGGAAAGATACATCAACAGATGTGAAGATGACGTGGCCATGATCAGATCTAAGCCAGTCAAGCATTTTAACATGACCACAGCCGATATGAAGACTCTTCAGGAAATGAAGAAACGTGATGACATCGTCATTAAACCAGCGGATAAAGGTGGCGCGGCAGTAGTTTGGCGTAGGGATCTGTACGTCAGAGGTTGAACGTCAGTTACAGGACGGCGAGTTCTACCTACCTATCCCTGCTAAGACAACCGCGTCTGACAACAAAGTGGTGAGGCAAACCATTACCATCGCCATTACTGCGGGAAAATTACCATCGCAGGCCAATTCACTCGTGGTGAGGGAGCCTAAGGAGCCAAGATTCTACGTCCTCCCTAAAATCCACAAACCAGACACACCGGGTCGCCCCATTGTTTCGGCTTGCTCTTGTCCCACAGAGCTTATATCCCAGTTCATCGACTCCATCCTCCAGCCATTGGTCCGTGCTCTTCCCACATATGTAAAAGATACTAACCACGCCCTTCACCTTTTGGATCGCTTCACCTTCCCTGACGCAGCAACACACAAGATTTTATTCACTATGGACATAGAGGCTCTTTACACCAACATCCCTAATGAAGACGGCCTAATAGCATTGAAACATTTCATCTGCAAACATCATCTGAAGATCGACACCACAACCATCCTCCGCTTAGCCGAACTGGTGCTGTCCATGAACTCCTTTCAATTTATGGGTCAGCACTACAAACAGAAAAAAGGAGTCGCCATGGGCACTAAAATGGGGCCCTCCTATGCCTGTCTGTTTGTGGGCTACGTGGAGGAGAAGATTTTCACTCAATACACTGGACCTCTGCCAGATCTCTTCAAGCGCTACATCGACGACTGCTTGGGCGTCACCTCAAGAAGCATGACTGACACACTTCAATTCATCAATTTCATCTCATCGTTTCATCCGTCTCTCCGATTCACGCATGAGATTTCCGAGGAGTCTGTGCCCTTCCTCGACATCCGAATATCCACCAAAGCCGACTCTGACAAACTCCATACTACCGTCCATTACAAGCCCACCGACGCCCACACTTACCTGCAGTTTTCATCAAGCCATCCTGCCGCCACCAAAAACGGTATCCCATTCTCCCAATTTCTGCGACTCCGTCGGATCTGCAGCAGCGACGACGACTTCACCAACCAGACCCAAACCATGGCCACTTTTTTCTCACACCAGGGATACCCCCAAGACATCGTCAACACCGCTCGTTCTAAGGCTGAGGCCACAAGCAGAAGTGAAGCTTTGAGGGAGAAAACTCACAGTGCTGCAGAGGACCGGCCGGTCCTGTGTATCACGTATCATCCTCACAACATCCCCATCAAAAACATTCTCCTCAGGAACTTCCACATCATTCAGAATGACACAGTATTGAAAGACATATTTCCTGAGCCTCCGCTGGTCGCTTACAAACGTGACACTAACCTAAGCGATCATCTTGTTCACAGTTCACTTCGCGCATCTAACACCTTACCACCTGGCACACACCCTTGTCAGCAACCACACTGCAAAGCATGTCCGTACATCAACACATCCCCCGTCATCACCGGACCCCTGTCATCTTTTCATGTCCACCGATCATTCACATGCCAGTCATCGGATATTGTCTATGTCATCTCATGTTCTCACTGCCCAAAGATGTTGTATGTGGGGGAGACATACCGTACACTCCCTGAACGCTGCGAGGAGCATGTTCGTTCGATCCGCCTCGGATACAACAACCAGGTTGGACGTCATTTCAACGAACCGCCTCATAGCCTCACACATTTCAGCATACGCATCCTTTGGCAAAATACATCCCACTTCATCCGCCCGCAAAATGACAGAATCCTTTTTCGCGGACAGGCTTGGCACTTACCATCCGCGCGGCTTGAACATTCGCCCCTAGGGATGTATGCTCGGCCTGATGGGTAGTTGGTGCCAGGCTTGACCTCACTGTTGACACTGGATGCTACCTTTGAGTGTGTGTGTATGTGTGTGTGTGTGTGTGTGTGTGTGTGTGTGTGTGTGTGTGTGTGTGTGTGTGTGTGTGTGTGTGTGTGTGTGCATGTGCGTGAGCTGCAGTAGGCACGAGTGAATGCGAATGTATGCAGTGACGTGTATGTATATAGACGTAAGTTTTGTGCTACGTGTTTTGTGCATGTGTATTTGCGTCATTATGTGTGTGTGTGTGTGGTTTTTTTGTTTTTTTTACGTCATTCTAAATTCTCTCTATACAGGATGACGTCTTTTCTTTCTGGTGTTCTTTTCTGTTCTACGTTTGTTTCCATGTCACCTGAGGAAGGATCTTTGATCCGAAACGTCGTTATTTGTTTCTATTTTAAAGGGTTTTCTACCACTATCTTCTGTTTTTCTTTTATGTGGTGGGATCGCTTTCCACTCTTGATGTAGGAACTGAGTCAGCTGGGGGACGCCTTGAGGTAAGGGTGGTTGCTGACTACACGTTGCCCCAGCACGTCCCAGAGGTGCTCGATGGGAGCCAGATCAGGTGAACGAGCTGGCCACTCCATCCTCATGATGCCCCGTTGCGCAAGGTACTCATCCACCACACGGGCCCGATGAGGTCAAGCGTTGTCGTCCTGCAGAACAGCATTGTCGCCTATGGCCTATGGCTTGGAGAGCGGGCTGGATGAGGGGCTGCACAATCTCGTCCCGATAGGTCAGTCCAGTTAGGGTGCCTCGGATGACGTGGAGTGGGGATTGGGGGGGAGGGGGTGTGGGGGGGGGGGAGGGAGGGCTGCCTTCCGTGCTGAAGCCTGCCCAGACCATGACTGAGCCTCCTCCGTAGCGATTCACCTCTTGGACGCATCCACCCGTGAATCGCTCGCCCAGGCGTCGTTGAAGGACACAGTGAACCGTGACTCATCAGTAAACAGAACCTGAGTTCACTGGAGTCTGTTCCACCTCACATGTTGACGACACCGGGCAACCCGGGCTCTGCGATGAGCTGGAGTGAGGGGTATTCTCACTGCTGCTCTGCATGAAGCCAGGCCAACTTCGCGCAGACGCCGGCAGACTGTGCTTCTGCTCGCGTTAACGTTTGCAGCTTGCAGCAGAGTGGTTGACGTGACAGTTCGGTCGCGCAGAGCCACCACACAGAAATATCTGTCCTCACTTCTGCTGGTGCAACGCGGGCGTCCTGAGCAGGGTCGTCGTTCTGCCCTTCCAGTTTCTTAGAAGCGTGCATGGGACACCCCAAGACGTCTCCCAACTTCTCGTCCGGAAATTCCATCCTGCAGCCATGCTAGCGCCCAGTCTTGATCTACTGGCGTTAGGCTTCGTCGTGGTGGCATGGTTAGGAGAGGGACAATTATGCCCCTGCTATACCGGTATTTGTAGCGAAACAGAGGTGCTCAGTGTTCACGCCTGACCCCTTTAGCACGTGCATCACGACTTTACCGACTTTTCCCACCTAACTGCCTTTCGTACGCTTGCTACTATTGCACAGCTTTTCACAAACTGACGATGTTTCACGTGCATTTGACACGTTCGTGGAAATTGATGAATTATTGTCTATTATTCCCTGTACAGTGGACTGTCTAAGGTCAACTTTTAACCCAATTGGATCGAAAGAACATTGTTTTTTATTAGCGTACTTGCGACGATAAACAATGACACAAAAAGTGGAGTGGCCCATAAGTTTTGACCATTATTATATTATAAATCGCTTGTATATAACTAGACGTCTTTTAGGAAGAGTGGTATCGTCGTTAGTTCTCTCTCTCTCTCTCTCTCTCTCTCTCTCTCTCTCTCTCTCTCTCTCTTGGCTTGACTTCGCGAACGAAGATTTTATAGGAGTTGCCCACGACGTCTGCAGGCTTGTTCGTGGCTGCGGAGGCCAATCCGAGACAGGCAGGTTCGACCGCAGTGGCTGCAGGGGAAGGTATGGCCGGGGTTCTGAGCTGCGGCATCTCTGTTTTTTCTCCTGAGCCGCTTGTCCTTAAGGCTAGCTCTGTGAGAGTCCTCAAAGGAGACAGCTGCCTTGTAAATGGTGGAGCGCCAGGTGTCACGGTCCGCAGCAAGCGAAGACCACTGGTGGTGGTCGATTTGGCAGGCACTAAGTGACTTCTTGAGACAGTCTTTGTATCTCTTCTTTGGTGCCCCTCTGTCACGGTGTCCAGTAGCAAGCTCGCCGAACAGGGTGATCTTTGGTAGGCGATGATCCTCCATCCTGGAGACATGCCCCGCCCAGCGGAGCTGTGTCCGCAACAGCAAAGCCTCGATGCTCACAGTTTCAGCCTGTTCAAGGACCTCGACGTTGGTGACATAGTCACTCCAGTGAATGCCCAGGATGGTACGCAGGCAGCGCTGGTGGAAGCGTTCGAGGAGTCGTAGTTGGCTGCGGTAGAGGGCCCAGGACTCGGAACCATACAGCAGGGTGGTGAGGACCACAGCTCTGTACACGCTGATCTTGGTGCCTGTTTTCAGCTGTTGATTGTGCCACACCCGCTTGAAAAGTCGCCCGAAACCGCTGTTCGCTTTTGCCAGCCTGCTGTCAAGCTCCTTGTCCAGCTTGGCGTCCGACGTGATAATGCAGCCAAGGTAAGTAAACTGGTGCACTGACTTTAGTTCAGACTCGCCAATGGTGATGTGAGGAGGGCGATACACTGTCTTGGGTGCCGGCTGATGGAGGACCTCTGTCTTTTTCAGACTGACCTCGAGTCCAAAGAGCTGGGCAGCATCTGCGAAGCAAGACGTGATGCGCTGCAGGGCTCTCTCTGTGTGTGCAACGAGGGCAGCATCATCAGCAAAAAGCAGCTCACGAATCAGTTGGTCTAGGGTTTTCGTGTGGGCCTGCAGTCGTCTGAGGTTGAACAGGCTGCCATCGAGACGATACCTGATGTAACACTGCATCGTCATCATCAAGGTCCACTGTGGCCTGCTTCAACATCATGCTAAAAAAGATGGTGAAGAGGGTCGGTGCCAGCACGCAGCCCTGCTTTACGCCGTTGAAAATAGGGAATGGTTCTGAGAGGTCATTGTTGAGTCTGACCTGGCCTTGCTGGTCCTCGTGTAGCTGGACAATCATGTTGAGGAACTTTGGGGGACAGCCAAGTCGCTCCAGGATCTGCCACATGCCTTGCCTGCTCACAGTGTCGAACGCTTTTGTTAGGTCGACAAATGTTACGTACAGCCCTTTGTTCTGCTCGCGGCACTTCTCCTGTAGCTGTCTCAGCACAAAGACCATATCGGTGGTGCTCCTGTTTGCTCTGAAGCCACACTGGCCCTCTGGGAGTTGGTCTTCAGCGATGGCAGGTACCAGCCGATTCAGGAGCAGCCTTGCAAGGATTTTCCCAGCAATGGACAGCAGGGTAATTCCCCGATAGTTGGAACAGTCAGACTTCTCGCCTTTGTTCTTGTACAGGGTGATAACGACTGCATCACGGAGATCTTTTGGTAGTGTTCCTTCCTCCCAGCAGCAGAGAAAGAGGTCATGGAGCTTGTTGTGCAGTGCTGTGCCTCCATGTTTCCAGATCTGCAGAAGTCTTGGGTTTCGCCAGAAAGAAGAACAAAGACTGGTTTGACGAAAACGATGTAGAGATCCAGGAACACCTAGCAAAAAAAAGAGCCGCCCATCAGGCCCACCTAGCCCAGCCTTCCTGCCCTGTGAAGAAGTCTGCCTTCCGCCTCGTCTGCAGCAGTCTCCAGCGCAAGCTCAGAGATCTCCAGAATGAGTGGTGGACCAGACTTGCACAGAGGACCCAGCTTTGTGCTGACAATGGTGACTACAGGGGCTTCTACGAAGCACTGAAAGCAGTGTATGGCCCCAGGCACCTGGTACAAAGTCCCCTGCGAAGCGCGAATGGCCAGGCACTCCTCACAGATAATACCTCCATCTTGAACCGCTGGTCGGAATACTTTCAGAGCCTCTTCAGCGCTGAGCGCACTGTTCAAGAAGCAGTCGTCATACAAATCCCACACCTCCCAGTAAAGGTTGAATTGGACGAACCGCCCACCGCTGAAGAGACCCTCACAGCCATCCACCAGCTCAAGAGTGGCAAAGCAGCAGGCATTGATGGAATACCGCCAGAGATCTGGAAACATGGAGGCACAGCACTGCACAACAAGCTCCATGACCTCTTTCCTCCAGAGATCGTCGTTAGTTATCAAGGGGTTAAACGCGTTGCAGACAGGTGAAAGAGCAGTGATCAAGCAGCCATCAATCACTACAGTTAAGTTCTTATCTTTTTCAGTGACAACTTCGGGAGATAGATCGACCGTCATAGCTCAAGGGTAGTGCCCGATTAGCTTGGCGCCTTGATAGGCGCCAAGCTAATCAGGCACGACCCTTGAACTATCATTGTAGATCCAGCGACTTTGAACCTATCAGTCATAACACGGTTCTCTATTGTGCAACCGTTGTTCCTTCGACTTTAGTGCAGCGACAAATAAGTTGTCTTGACGCTACTAGTGCTCAGTGGGTACTTTCCTTTTCGTCATTTCAAAAGATTTATGAATTCCTCCGACCGACTGAATTGTGTATCCCGAACCTGCGTACGTGCTCCGACAAGCCAATCTGTTTGACTGATGGAATCGTCCTTGTTTGTCAAGATTCCTATCACGCTTTGACACGCAGTACTGTGCGTACAACCTATCACCTAAAGCGCAAAAGGCCATCGAGTCGACGTCGGCCCGATGGCATTTTGCGCATTGGGTACATACTGGCGATTCATACTCGTGGTAGGTGTTGCAGGTGTTTGGTTGAAATCAGCTACAGCGAACTAAAGACACGATTGCACGCCTCATAAACACTGAATATGCAGCAAATATAACCATAAATCGGGCACTGCACGGGGATATCATACTAGTCTGTGATTAGTTTTTCGGCTTCTTTGCACCTTTTTTTTTTCGCTCAAAAACAAAGAAACAAAATGTCTGATATATGTCGTTTGACATCGGAGCGCACAATGTTTTTCGCAGATTTCTTCGCAATGAACCACTTTTCTACAGCAATCTGAGAAAAAAATATAATTCAGTGCCAGTTGACCTAAGACGATTTACTTTCAAGAAACTCGAACAATGTGCCATTTTTTGTTGTACAGTCGTAAAAATTCAGATTTGTTTCGTAAAATGACCGATTTTACACTCCTAATTGTGCCCCAGATACACTCAGCCCAGTAAAAAAAAAAATTCATTTTCACGTGAATGAGTAAGCTGACCAAGTTTTTAAACCTGACACAGCGAAGGCATACACGAAGTCTTCATGCTTGACCTCGATATTGCAATCTGGCCGTTTCCCGCCGGGGTTCTGTTTGGGTATTGAAAATGCTTGTTCTTGTCTTTTCACCAATTCTTTTACGAGTGTACAGCAAAATATACTAATCATAGGAGTTGAGTAAAACTAGACCATAATTATTAGGTCAACTGGCACTGGCACTAAATGATATTTGTTCTTATGGTGGTACATAAATTTGTTTCTTTGCGGAGATATTTAGAAAAAAATAAAAAAGAAAAAAAAAACCAAAACAAAACAACTAAGACAACACACGTTGCGCGCTCCGATGTCAAATGGCCTATAACAGTCGTATGTTGCTATGTTAGAGACATGACATTCACAGGTTTAACCCATTTAACCCCAAGACCTCATTTCCCAGATTTTGGAAGTGCTACTTAAGGACTGTATACATATTGCAGCAGATGGATCGACCATGATAATCCAAGGATAGTGCCAGATGAGCTTGGCGCCTTCAGGCGCCAAGCTCATCTGGCACTATCCTTGGATTTTCATGGTCAATCCGTCTCCTGCTGTAGGGCGTCGAGGATAAATGGATTAACAGGGTGGGACGGTAATGAGGTTTCGTTGCAACGAACGACTCCCGCAACAAACGACGTCCAGCGAAGTCGCGGCGTATATATCCAGCTTCTAGTATAACCATAGACAAGACTCCAAACATTTCCAAGAGGCATAAATCCTCATGAGCTCTCTGGGAAATGTGTGGAGCCTTGTCGATGAGTATGGTACAGACTGCTTTATCCGCCTTGATTTCGCTCTCGTTCGTCGTCAAGAGTCCTCCGGCTCAAACGGGACCTCTCTAGTGTCTTGCGGTGTATGAGTCGACCATGTGATACTAGCGCGGCCAAGGCGGTCATGCCGGTCAATATTTCCAAGCTGACGATTCCCGGTCAAAACTTTCACGTGTTTCGACAAGCACGGTGGATTACTAACCCGAACAAACATGCAACGTCCCATGTTTGTCGGGGCTTTTAATCCACTGTTGTAGTAGAAGTACTTGCAGTTTTCATAGTCCCCTTCAGATTTCCGAACGCCGCAAAAAAAAGAGAGAAGTTTATTACCCTAAAAATAAAATAATAATAAAAAATAATAATAAGGATAAAGAAAAACAGAAAAGAAAAAAGATTTCCGAACGCCGTTTGTTTCAAAGTTCGCGCCACAAGGGTGACATGCTGTATCTACTTCAACCCATTGAGCCACGGGTCTAAATCACTAAATTTTGGAGTTGTCCTCTGAAGTCCGTAGTACAATTCAGGAAGCAGATCGGTCTTGCTAGTTTAAGGGTGGTGCAAGAATACCTTGGCGCCCTTGGGCGCCAAGCTATTTTTGCACCACCCTTGAACTATCATGGTCGATCCAGATCTCGTTGTGGTGTGTCGGGCGACTAGTGCACCGATGCGTCAACACACGATGGCACTACTCTTAACCTCGTGTTCGGTGGCTCGGTGGTAGAGCGTTTGACTCTCTTCCGAAAGGTTTCAGGTTCGAACCCAGCTGGGATCAAAATTTGTTCAGACCCCATTCGGTGCCCCGTCTGTGAAATCACCTTCATGGTGGACAGAAGACGTATAAAGCCCTAAATATGTAACCTCTTCCATGTATAGTACACTCGCCTCATCTTTCTGTCCAACATATAGAAAACGACCCCGCATTTTGTCGAAACGAAAGTGCTGATATGTAAATTGCTACGAAATCACAGACCAGCATAAGACGAATGAACAAATATACACATCTTTTAGAGTCAACATTTTGGAGTGAGTCGCTTTATTGAAGGAGGTATCTGTCAGTCAAACGTATTTCATTCAGCCCAGACACAGCCACAGCAAGACATGGATCGAACATGATAGTTCAAGGGTGGTTCCAGAATAGCTTGGCACCCATAGGCGCCCAGCTATTCTGGCACCACCCTTGAACTATCATGTTCAATCTGTCTCTAGAATTGTATTACAGTCCTTCAGAGGTCAACTTCAAAATTTGGGGATTTCGGTCCTGGGGTAGTGTGTGTTATATGTGGAAGACAGCTTGCAGGATATGTTGGTATTCTGGCATCACTTGCCTATTTAAAACCAGGAATTCTGTGTTTTTTTCACCGGTGAAATAACTACGTCTAAGGTAAGTCCAACATATATGTAGGACTTTAGTGAATACAGTATAACCTGTTATAGGCAACCAAGTTTTTTTTTAAAGAATAAATTGGTCCGATAAGACAAGTGCCGAGTCTAAGAAAAGCAAACCTTAATTTGGTCATACATGGCCCAAAAAGAATTTGTCACCTGTCATTAAAGCAGAATTAGAATGGAGTGGTCGTAAAAGACAGGTACTGAGTCAAGAAAAATCTTCAGAGAGTCATACCTGTCATTAAAGACCATTATTCTGGTGGTTAGATTCACCTAAAATGATGGTCCTTAAAAGACAGGTGTTAATTCTCACTTTGCCTTGGGTGGTCGCTCAGAACAACGTTTCTTCAGCAAGAGGAGGCTCGTGTAGACAGACCCATTCCTTTTTACGACGCACTTTTACATCTATGTGCCTCAAATAATATGACGATCGTAATGGTTTGTTCAGTCTACCTTGGCAACAAAATGCTCTCATGTGCGCTGTTCTGTGATTTTGGACCGTAGGCTAAAGCCGTAGGGTCTAAAATCACAGACCAGCGCACAAGTTTTGACGAGGTTGTAACAAGATGTTTATGTGTCGATGTTGATACACTAACAAGTCATTCGTGCACATTATACTTGACAAAATAATGACGTGAAAAACAAGACAGATTTTCACAAGGCGTGAAGAATTATGACTTCGGAAGTTTTAGACCCATAACAAAACTGACAGAGTGAGCGATTGGCCACAAATTGCAAACAAACAGGCTTTTGATTGAACTATACGTGCTCTTTTTGTCAACATCCGAAACTTGAAGGAGAGACTTTTCTGCAAAACAGAGTATCAGCAGCATTCAGCAGGATAGGCCACAGGGCGAGGAAATCCAGTAATTATGTACTCCACACCGGCTGTGAGGGAAAATCGTTATAGATCATGTTATATATATAGATTAAGTAGGTCAGGCAGTAGATCAGTAGAGTTGACCGGCGTGAGAATCTTCTGCCTTGATGGAAATTTTGTACAGGGGCAGGACGTTGGAATTTGCTTGAAATGTCTTGTTAGACGGGAAGAGACATATTTAGTGCTTTGATTCATACCTTGCTGAGCTGAAGCCAGTGGACGTTTGTGGGCTTAGGTTGAGTTGCCGCGCGGATGGTGATACGAAGTGCGCACCAGTTTCGGTTGTGCTTGGGTGTAGGGTTGGCATGGAGTCAGGTTTCATAGCCAAGAAATGTCCAAACTTTTTTATTTTTATTTTGTTTATGGCAAATGTGCAGTTAGTGGGCCTCAGTGTCCTTTAGGGGACTGAAATTTAAACCATATCATTCGGAATACACCAGTGTGTGAAATAAGTTTGACTAAAATAGTTTAAGGGTCGTGCCAGAATAGCTTGGCGCCTTTAGGCGCCAAGCTATTTTGGCGCCACACTTGAACTAAAGCCATTGGTCTATATCCTTATCTGTAAGTACTATACTGCAGCTTGCATATGGCAGTGTAGAAATTTGTAGCTTTTAGCCTCAGTATGATATGGGTTAGCCCTTTTTTCATCCCGATACACTACTGCTTGAAATTAAAGTGATTATGATAGTTCAAATTGCTTGGTCTGTCTCCTAATTTGTACTGCAGCATTTACAAGACCATAAGCATTAAAAAAAAAAAAAACAGCTTTAGGCTGTAATGGTTAAAGGGATGACTGGACAGTATGGAAAGCAAACTGCGGTCTCCCTCCTATGTATTGACGCTCGGAGGCGGTCAGGGGCACATAACTAGTGGAGTTCCTCTTCCTGTGGATAGAGTAGTAAGAGTAAACGCTCTCTTCACGTGAGCTAAGGGGTACCAGCACAGACAGGCACCTTATCTAACCAATGATTTTAACAGGATTTACGCTCACTAAAAGTGCGGTTCAAGTCAGTCGCACCACAATGTTTCTTGCGCAATGTCTCGCGCAGAAATTACGCCGCCGTCTCTGACATGCTTTAAAAATTCTGACTGTTGATGTGTCTAGCTAACGATTTTGGAATGCTGGGCATCGGTGAATGTAAAATAGATTATGGAACAGTGACATACTAATGGCCAAACCAGACTGCATATATTTATTTCTGTTTTTCTTTATACAGATTCAAGCTTCGATATATGGTCGTGCGTAACACGTCATGGCTCATTGTCAGTAAATTAGTAAATAAGTACTGATACGCGTAAAAACATCCAGTGCGTCAAGAGAGAGAGAGAGAGAGAGAGAGAGAGAGAGAGAGAGAGAGAGAGAGAGAGAGAGAGAGAGAGAGAGAGAGAGAGAGAGAGAGAGAGAGAGAGAGAGAGAGAGAGAGTACCCTCGTATGAAACCACTCATCCCTCTATGAATTATTGTCTTGTTTTACGTGTTCCAGAGATTGCTTGTCATTATTTTCTCGATAAAATGCTGTCAGTTAGGACTCCGTCGGACTTGACCCAGTTACTTTGATCCCTTCAATGCCGAGAAAAAAAACACCACCCAACTGCAAGGCATAGATCCTCATGAACCGCCCAGTTGCAGGGGCTCATGAGGATCAATGTCCCTTGCTGAAACCACTGTGTATCCATGCCCCTTTATCGGGTGAGGATCTTTGACGCTGAAATTTCCAGAACAGAATCTGCGTCCACTGGCAGTGAAAAGGAAAGTGCTGGCCTATTTCGTGGTAAAGTGAATTAAGGAACAACTTAAAAGAATCTTCATCCTTTGGCAATAGGCACAGATTCTCATAGATCCCTGCTTGAAGCAGGGGCCCATGATAATCTATGCCTCTTGTTAACTCATTCAACCCGACGCACGTATTTCCCAAATTTTGGAGGCGTCATCTAAAGACTATGCGCCTGTTGCATGAGATGGATCGACCATGATAATTCAAGGGCAGTTCCAGATTAGCTTGGCGCCGATAGGCGCCAAGCTAATCTGGCGCTACCCTTGAATTATCATGGTCGACTCATCTCCTGCTGTAGTGCGTCAGGGCCGAATGGGTTAAGTGAGATCGGTTTCACTTCTTTCTGGAGCTAGGGTCGACCTTTCCGTACGAACGCTGCGAGTACGATTTGCCGGGCTTTTGTTATTTCGAAAACGGCTGTACCAAGCAAAGATCCTATATGTATTTATATGCAGGAAGATGTAGGATCTTTGTACAAAATATTTATTTATTTCTACATAAAAGCGAATGAGGCAGTGGTACTAAAATGCAAGTTCTCTTTAGCAGTACTAATATTATATGGTAACGCAGAAAACAACTCGACGGTAATGCTGTCACACTGTTAGTGGACCACCAACAGTTAATATGATTGCGAGCACAGCCATACGAGCGCGATATAATCATATAATTTGTACTTGATGCACTAGATGTACTAGCACTTGTAGTGAGATGGAACATAGATTTAAACTGATCCGGCAGGAGTTCCATCTTTTCATGATCAGAAATCTGTTTCTTGATCTTTGACACAATTAAGTGCACATAAAGCTTCTGTTGTATGAAAAGTCAGACCTGAACGATTCCTCCGCCTGATACGAAGTATATGGGTTCCTGCCAATTGCAAGAGGTATAAATTCTCATGAGCCCACCACCTGCAGGGCTCGTGAAAATCTATGCCTCTTGCAGTTGGTTGGGTGCTTCCACATGACACAAATAATGAGGTGAACATGCGTATTGAAGATTTCTTTCACAGACGAACGGCGTTCGATAAAGGAGTGATGTGATAGGAATACCTCGTCGTTTATTTTAGGTCAAGCATTACAAGTTATTGCATCAATATCTTATAAATTAAGTTTAGATAGTGCCATGGATTCAAAAATATGTCCCAGGCATATTCTGCATGTGCAATCGTGATAAGTTTAACAAGTTTCTTTGAAGCTAATATTGTTTAACGCTGGAAGCTGAAAATATTTTAAGTTGAAAGGTTTCTTTTTTTGGGTGATGATTACACTACGTCTTTTACTCTGTATGTCATTAAAAGAACTGTTTTGACATTAGTTTTGCACAAATCTTACTAATTCTAGACATCGGATTGGTTGTGATCGGAGAAACATTTGGATTTCATCGGATGCTAAGCAAGAGATCGTAGTAAACAAGGAGGGGGGGGGGGGGGGGGAGGCATAATCTATGAGGGTTGCGTGTGTGCTCGTTTCCCTGACAGGTTTCCACACTATACCAGATGGCATAGTCAGCGACACTCTGACTTCGACCAAGGCTGATAATTTTATTTTTTTATAATAACGGTATTTATAATGTGCTTATCTGTTAATAATTATAACTCTAAGCGCGCACTCACAACTCGCGCACGCATGCGCACGCTTTTGACAATGACTCACGTACCACGAATACATTACGACAGTCAGCTTAGGGTGGGGAGCGTGATGGCGTTATAGTGCTAGAACTGTTGAAAGAGGTGAGTTTTGAGGGCGGACTGGAAGGAGGAGAGAGAGTGTTTCTGACGGAGAGAGAGTGGGAGAGTGTTCCAGGTGGATGGGCCGTAGACGGAGAAGGAGCGGGGTCCGAAAGTGCTAAGTTTGGTGCGGGGGTTGTGGAGGCGGAGAGGGTCGGAGGCAGAGTGGAGGGAGCGGGAAGGAGTGTAGGGGTGAAGTAAGTTGGAGAGATAGGGAGGAGCGACCACTGATGAGTCCAGTCTACCCACACTCTTGTAAAGAGTTGCACCTAGAGTGGCTGCCTACCAGGGCTGCTGAGCCCACTCTGCCCATAGTTGGTTTTTCTGTCGGGGTTTGCTCCCCTTGCTTTTGCTTCTCCCGAGGCAGTGGGGCTATTTGCCCATAGTTGGGAGTGAGGTTCACGGGCATCAGGGCATATCCACACACCGGTGGGCCTACATGCCGCGTGTCTGGGGGCCAGACCTCCTCCGAGTCCCCCGTAGTTCAGCCTGAGTCCGTAAGGTGCTCAGTTACTGTGTGTCGCCGCGAGGAGGATCACTACATGAGGCTCGTTGTTGGAGAAGCTATGTACTGGCAGAGAGAGAGACTGACGCATTCTGCCCTCCTTTTCGCAATACTGCTAGCCAGCGGTGGAAGCTGAAAGCGGAAAGTGACAAGCACTAGACGCATCACAACAACCATTTTGACACACAGTAAACAAAGTAATTCCCAACAAAGAAAGAAACACGTCCTTTATAAGTCTGTTTTTGTCTCTGTTGGAAATTTCTTTGCCGTTTACTCGTTTGGCAGTCACCACTTTGGTCTGAATGGTCAGGTAAGTGCACAGACTAGCGGAAAATAGACAACGCTAGACTTGAAAAGTAATGTGCATTTCAGTTTTGCAGTCCTTCTTAACCATGGTCAGATCAGCAAGGGAGACCGGACGTTAGCTCCTTCTCAGTGCGCAAAGGCCATCGGGCAGACGTCGGCCGCCGTTGGTCCGCGCACGGCTGTGCGCGGGGCCAACGGTGGCCAACGTCGACCCGATGGCCTTTTGCGCATTAGGTTGCGGCTTCCGGAGGATAATTGTGAAGATCTATTCCTGTTCGTGCTGCTCTAGCAGCCCTTGAACTATCATTGTCGAGTTTTCTCCTGAACTGTAACGTAGTCTGCAGAGAAAACACCTTGGGTTAACCCATTCGATGTGCGGCATCCAGATAAGCGGTATAAAGCCGCGTATCCGAATGCGGCACATCTCGAATGTGTTACTTGAAGAATGCTCTCTCTGTCTCTCTCACTCGCTCATATTCGTGGCTCACAGATCTAGCCAAATGGTGAAAAACAAAAACTCACTTTCTAGAGCCCTTAAAATGAAACAAAGTGCGCCTCAAGCGGCGCGTATGATTAGATTGTCTGATCGTCTCTCTCACTCACACTTTGTAGCCCAAGTTGTTTGTCTAATCTTATTTCCTTTGGTCTAATCTTATTTCCTTTGTTTTGTTTATTTGTTTTTAGTATTTCCTACAAATCGTGGTTTCCTGCAGCATGAAAATTTGTTTCCGGAAACACGTTCTTCGCGAACGCCACACGCGCAAAAGGCACATATCTTCATGTGCCCCTCGCAGGCTGTGCGGCGCTATGATGATCTGTCGATCTTTCTTGCGGCAGGATACATTTGACATTCACGATTTTTTATGGAGGAGGTTGGTCCGCGGTTAGCTGTAGGTTTCCTTAGGATAAACATGCTGGAACATTTTGCAGTTGAGACAGTTAGTGTGCGCGTGCTTGGTATGGGTGTGGTCGATCGGACTCCTATATATTCAGTAACTAAACGTCTCTTAAGCCCTCCACTGCCGAGAAAAAGTGAACGCGATCTAACTGCAAGAGGCATTGATCCTCAGTCATGAGCCCCCGCGACTGCGGGGGCTCATGAGGATCTATGTCTCTTGCTGAGACCACTTTATGCTCACGTTGTTTGGCGGACAGCTGTGGCCGGCTTTTGGTCCTTCAGAAACTGTACGTCTGTTGGCAGTGGAGAGGTTAACAGAGGCTAGGTGTAGTTATCCCTGAATCAGACAGTAGGCCGTGGACTTCAAACATTCTGTGGATTTATGCATTTGCAAAAGCAGCTGCAGGGACTCATGAGAATAATTATACTCCTCTTGCTCGCAAGGAGTTGCCTAAAGGACATCCACAGTTTGGAGCACACAACAGTACTTCTGGTACGAGGACGCACCCCGCAGTGGTCGGTAACGAGCCAGCGGAACGGTCCTTTTTATTTTTGCTACAAAGAAACGCAACCTATTGTCTTTCCTTGCTGTAAATGGGGCTAAACCTACTGACTTTGGCCTGATTCTGGTTCAGGAGTAAATCCTAATTAGCGACATCCAATTCCAAGCCACCCTAGCGCTAAATCTGCACAAGAAGACGGATCGATTATGAACGTTCACGTCTGGAGACAAAAAGAGCTTGGTGCCTCTGGGCGCAAAGCAGTTCTGGAACCAACCTTAAATTATATCCCGGTCCATCTTTCTCCTGAACTCGTATGTTACCTTCAACGGGAACTCTCCAATACTGGGCTCGTGCATTATTTAGGAACACCCTTGAATTTCTGATTTTTCACTGGTCGATGGTAAATGCCTCTGATGTTTGACTATCAAAATATGAAAAAAGGGAGACATGTCGTAACTCGTTCAGTGCCAACTGACGCAGCCTGTGTTCTGCAATCTTTGTTAATTCAATACCACAAAATCCTAGCTGTCGCAGGAACACGGCTTCAAAGTGGTGTCAGCAAGAGGCATAGATCCTCATGAGCCCCCGCGACTGCGGAGGCTCATGAGGATCTATACCTCTTGCAGTTGGGTGGTGTTCAAATTTCTCTGCAGTGAACGGGATAGAAAGAGAAACCGCACGAAGGGCACACTGTCTCTCTGACATAAGCTAGACTAGCCAGAAAGGGCTAAAAAAAAAAAAAAGGTCGTGTTTTTGTCGATCTAATGTATGCTGCCCTTTCCCACATAAAACAGCGCCCACACAAGGCTGATTCTTGGATAGAGGAACTGAATCGGAAAAAGAAACAAAGTATTTCGAAGCAAATTGTTAGTTTCGGCAGTCGCGTGTTTCTTACGGCCCTTGGTTTCTTTCCGTTGTCTAGCCGATTTTTCAATTCGAATAAACTGAGCCAATAGATCCGCCGGAAAGCGAGTCATATGATGACGATCTCCCAGGAGCGCACTGAACAGCTTCCGTTCTGCGCAGTGGGAATGCCAAATTTGCAATCACTGACTCGACGCGGAAATGCTACGCTCATTTGTGCTTCGAGCCGTGACCACTAAATGCACGTGTAAGGAAGACTGACGAATTTCCTCGTTCGCCCATTTGAAAGCGACATGGATTCTCATGAACCCTTGCAGCCGCAAGGGTTCATGCGAATTTATGTCGCTTGCTGATATGTATCAAACAGCATTTACAAACATCTCTGCTCGACGGCCGGAGGACCTGATAAGCATAATCAACGATGTCTGAATCTCTTTTCCGACAGAGAACCGGGAACAGAGTTTGACAGACATAAGGCAATCCATGTTGCATGCGCATATGAATTCGCCAAGGGAACAAGAAGAAAAACCAAAACAGCAACTACAAAGTAAAATGCAACTTAAACAAGCACAACAATAACAAGAAAAACATAAGAACAGCTGGACCAAAACCGACGACGACGCCATCACCAAAACAACAACAACAACAACAATATCAAGCTCAACAATAACGACGACGACCACAGCATCAACAGCAACGAAGCCCCATAACGTCGTGGCACCGAATTAATTCTGACTGTTCCAACCACTCGACCACCAGCGACGCAACATTCACTACCAAATAACCTCCTCAGCCTGAGGTACAGACATATCAGCGTGAGGTGTGGATCCTCATGAGCCCCCGCAACTGCGGGGGCTCATGAGAATCTACGCCTCTTGCATTTGGGCGTCTTGTGTTCCGGCAGCCAAAGGGTTAAGCGTCCCGCCCCGGGCGCCATGATCGTGATAACCCTAGAAGCGGTCCCCTATATATAATCAAAGATCAGTATGCTGGACTAAGTCGGTAATCATGACAGATGGAAGGATAACGGTACCAGCGGCAGTGTACTATAACTATCGGCATACAATGCGGAAAGCGGCAAGCGTCCACGAATGCGATCATTCCCTTCTTTTTGCACTTGCCTGAAGACACTGGTTCTCGTGAATACACAGAGCCGTACTTGCTTAATTCGAGACGTGCCGCATCCGGGTACGCGGCATAAAGCCGCGTATCCGGATGCCGCACGTCTCGGATTTCTCTGTAAAAAATAGAAACACGTAGCGTGAAGGTCTAATAAAAATGACGATGATGTTATCGATGTTGTTGTTGTTGTTGTTGATGATGATGATAATAATAATAATAATAACAATAATAAATAGTTCTTATACAGAGCTGTATCCTTACAATAAGGTTAAAAGCGATAGGAAAGAAAACAAAAATATAACGTAAAGTACAAACGGCATACAAAAACATATACTCAGAGGCAAAAGAAACGCGAAAAATGTAGAGAAGTCTCTTTACGGTTTATTTTCACAATAAATTCATAATTACTGTGTACAGTAAATTTACACAACATTAATGCATCACAGACGTGTGCATCGTAACGTCGTTTTGATACACAATGTCGTCATTCTACCAACATTCAGAAGACAAACACTGTCAATAACGCACATGACCACCCAGGGCGTTGATCAGAGCTCTGCATCCCCGCCACATGGACCTCACAAAAGTGTTTATTTGTGCTTGCGGTATCATGTGCCAGACGCGGCCAATGGCGGCACTTACCTGGGCAGCGGTTTGAGGTTTGGGCGCCAACTTGTTCAGCTTCCTCTGCAGAGCATCCCCAAACTGTTCAGTTGAGTTAAGGTCAGGAGAGCGAGCTGGATGGGGGAGCAGATTGATGTTGTTGTGTTGCAGGAAGGCTTGTGTGACACGTGCCGTGTGCGGCCTTGCATTATTTTGCTGGTACAGGTGGTTTGGGTGACGCTGGAAGAACGGCACAGCACACTGTCTCAGCACTTGGTTGATGTACCGGTCAGCATTGACATCATTTTCTCGTCCTCGGCCGACATTTTGGACGACCACGGGTCCTATTTGCTGGTTAACCCCGATTGCACCCCATATCATCACGCTTTCACCTCCCCATCTGCTCCGCTGCAAGATGTTAGCGGCTCGAAACCACTGTCCATGTCTTCACCAGATCTTGATACGACCATCAGACGGATCAATGCAGAACCTGCTTTTGTCAGTCACGATGACGCCAGTTGATGTTGTATTGCGCCGACTGAAGACGGTTCCGGCGGTGCCAAGCAGTCGAGATGGGTCGTCTAGATGGACGCCTGCAATGGAGCTCTCCTGAAATCAGCCTTCGAAAGTACGGTGCGGGCCTACCAAGGGTGTTTCTGGCCGTGTTGGCAGCGGTCTCGTAGGGATTCCTCATATGCTGACGTCGGATAATACGGTCTTGTGCTGCTGTTGTTGCCTTTGGCCTGCCGTTCCTCGGACGATCATTAGTGGTGATGGTTGTTTGGAAACGGTTCTGAAGGCGATAAACAGTGGAGACATGCACGCCCAGACCGATAGCGACCTGCTGTGGTGACTCCCCGGCGTCTAGACGACCCAGTGCTCTTTCACGGTCTTGGGCTGAAAGTCTTGGCATCTTGATTTAGCAGCAGGTTTGGACTTTTTAAAACATTTTCTAGCGGAGTATTTATAGACTGGGTTCACTGAGCAGCGTGAGCTGATGTTCACATTTCTGCACGTGATGCAAGTGGGTCACATGACGCATGCTGATCCCATGCAGAGAAGGCTGACTCAGCACTAATCGCACAGTGCGGTGGGTAAAACAACGGCTTGTACTGCAATAACTAAGCTTGCTGCACGTGCTGACAACATTCACTTCGATCTGTAATCAAATTATTAACCTTTTAATTTGTCTCTCTTTTTCGCGTTCTTTTATGCCTCATAGTTTACATTTACAAATACAAAGCGCATGCAGACAATATCAATATAAAACGAGTCAGAAAGATTTTAAACAAATGAGAAGATATATGAGATTGTTACGTTTGTGGTTGTGTTATCCTGTGACAGTGTGCGTGTGTTGATCGTAGGTAACGATCCGATGTTTATTTAAGCTATCACGGTTACGATTCACGTGCCTTTTTAGTAAGATTTTCTTTTGTTCGTGAGTAGAGCCGATTTCGTTTTGTTGTGTTTAGTCCGGTGCGTTCTGGAGAGGTCGCACTGTCTTGTGACATCGTGTCACGTCGGGTAGTTGGCATCGCAACATTTTCGCTACTTTTTGTTTTCCTGTGCGCGTGAATTGAGCAGCTTTTATTTTGTTTTGGGAATGTTCTCGTACGTTCTAGAGCTACCAGGTGATAGGGATACCATACTTTTATGTGACTTAATTATACGCTAGAATTTAGAGCTGAAGTGAGCAGCCGAGTTTTTGTAGCCTGTTATAGTTTTTCTGAAAAGTTTATTTTAATGAGCTTCGGCTGCGTGTTTCGTTCTGATTGGTTGCGTTGTATGATTTCCGTACACGATTCTAGATTTTCGTAGTATTTATAAGGAGGACGCTGGGAAAGCCCGTTGGTACATTGTCTTGTTTTGTCAGTTGTAGAGACACGTAGTTTATTGGGAGAGACGCAAAAAGACCAGTCACTAAAGGCCCTGGCCGACTTCGCTCAAAGATACCTTGACGCTCACAACATGAAGTTCGGGTCCAGTAAGCCACAGCGTGTGTCTGCACCAGCAGAGAAAATCCACAATGCCAGAGACACCCCGAGATACAAGCCGGTGGAGAACCTGACATGTTTTCTCTGTAGAAAGAAAGGTCATAAAGCGATACGGTGTCCTTCTAAAGATGTTCCCCGAGGCGACAACATCAGAAGATCCAACCAAGATCGTGGGATAGCAGGCAGAAGCAGTACCACGTCTCAACACAGAGCTGCCGCTGTATTAACCATTGATGTGACGTCATCCAATGACTTTGAATCCAGAGAAAAGCGAGTTACACCAGAGTTGATCGAATCTTTCAGAAAGAATGGACGCATCCCAGTAGGAGATGGGGCTACATTTTTACCAGTCTCAAACATCGCGCTGCCTGAGAATGAAGTGCCGAACATGCCGGTGGTGTCGGGATTCGTCGGCGACACACCAGTGAAAGTGTTGAGAGACACTGGTTGTAGCTGCATCATTGAGAGAGAAGACCTAGTAGCTGAAGACCAGAAGCTACAGGAGTGGACCACCCTCATTTTGGCTGACGGAACTGTAAGGATTATCCCCCTTGCCAAAGTCAGTGTCGACACCCCATACTTGACAGGAGAGGTGAAGGCGTTGTGCGTGAAGACGCCAGTCTACGACCTCATCATCGGAAACATTGATGGTGCCAGAAACGCAGACGATCCAGATCCAGAGTGGAGACCTGAAATATGTTCTGTTACCACGAGAAGTCAAGCAAAGAAGAGTCACCAGACCATCCCTCTTAAAGTGGCAGACAACACGGAAGCAGCTGTCGTGAATAGGGACAGGCTGGTGGAGCTACAGAGAGGTCACGACAAACCAAAATTGGCGGAATCGGTGCGTCTTGCTGATGACGAAAGACTAGATGACGAGAACCTGTTTGACCTTAATGAACTCCGACACAAAGAGGATGTAGAAGATATCCAGTTCGGTCAGAATCTGACCCAGACTCAACGTGAAGAACTGCGCGTCCTGACTCAAGAGTTCGAGCATCGGTTTACACCTGACCCAGGGACAACAGACACCATCCTGCAAGAGGTAAACCTGACGTCAAGCGAGCCAGTTCGCAGCAGACCTTATCGTCTTCCTTATAACACGAGAGAAGAATTGAAAAAGGATATCAAGGAAATGCTGAGTCTGAATGTCATCAGAGAGTCCAAGTCACCATATGCGTCCCCAGTTGTCATCGTGAAGAAACCAGATGGATCCAACCGAGTTTGTGTGGACTATCGCAGACTCAATAAACTAACAATCTTTGATCCAGAGCCTATGCCCACAGCGGAAGAACTGTTCCAGAAGGTCAGTGGAGACCGATTTTTCTCCAAAATTGACCTAAGCAAAGGGTATTGGCAAATCAAGGTTGCAGAAAAAGATATCCCCAAGACAGCGTTCGTCACACCCGACGGTCATTGGGAGTTCCTGAAGATGCCTTTTGGTATGGTGAACAGTGGTGCCACATTGAAGAGAGGACTGAAAAAGATTCTAGAAGATATGCAAAATGTGGTCTTTTACTGGGATGACATTTTGATCCATACCAAAACTTGGGGGGACCACCTCAAAGCCTTCCGAGAACTGTTCCAAAGACTGGCAGATGCGAATTTCACCATCCGTCCAAGCAAGTGTATTCTTGGGGCTGACAACATAGACTTCATTGGACATATATTGAGCGAAGGTTTAAAGGGGCTACACGACACCAACGTGAAGAAGATCAGGGATGCCCCGCGACCTACGACCAAGACGCAAGTCTGCTCATTTATGGGCTTGGCGAACTACTACCGGGAGTTCATACCAAACTTTGCGGCAGTCACAGCACCCCTGACTGATTTGCTGAGGAAAGGACAACCTAACATAGTGAAGTGGGAGGATGCCCAAGAGCGAGCATTCCAGGCGGTTCGAGACATCCTAACCGAGAAGCCTGTTCTACACCTTCCTGACCCGTTGAAAACGTTCTTCCTGAGAACAGACGCCTCCAATGAAGGAGTAGGTGCAGTCTTGATGCAAGAAGATAACGGAAAACTCCACCCAGTGAGCTACGCCAGCAAAATGTTGACCAGAGCTGAGAGAAACTACTCGACCATCGAGAAGGAGTGCCTAGCCATCATCTGGGGAGTAAGGCGATTCGAACTGTACCTTCTGCGAGTGCCATTTGTTCTCCAAACAGACCATCAGCCCTTGAACTATCTAAACTCTGCAAAGTTTACAAATTCTCATATTATGAGATGGGCGATGTTCTTGCAGAATTTTGACATTAAACTACAGTCTATCAAGGGTTCGCAGAATTTTGGAGCAGATTACCTGAGCAGAGCAGTTTAAATGAACATTTCTGTGTCCAGAACATTTGTATGAAACATTTCGATGCTCAGGACTGTTTACAGGAACTGTGAGACGTTTATTTTAATTTGATTTTTGATGTGAAATTATATTTGTTTAGGGTTTTGTGTAGGTTTACACAGCCACAACCGTATTTTTGAAATTTGAGAAGAAATTTTTGTGAAATTTCATTCTTAAGAGGGGGGTAATGTTACGATTGTGGTTGTGTTATCCTGTGACAGTGTGCTTGTGTTGATCGTAGGTAACGATCCGATGTTTATTTAAGCTATCACGGTTACGATTCACGTGCCTTTTTAGTAAGATGTTCTTTTGTTCGTGAGTAGAGCCGATTTCGTTTTGTTGTGTTTAGTCCGGTGCGTTCTGGAGAGGTCGCACTGTCTTGTGACATCGTAAGTGTCACGTCGGGTAGTTGGCATCGCAACATTTTCGCTACTTTTTGTTTTCCTGTACGCGTGAATTGAGCAGCTTTTATTTTGTTTTGGGAATGTTCTCGTACTTTCTAGAGCTACCAGGTGATAGGGATACCATACTTTTATGTGACTTAATTATACGCTAGAATTTAGAGCTGAAGTGAGCAGCCGAGTTTTTGTAGCCTGTTATAGTTTTTCTGAAAAGTTTATTTTAATGAGTTTCGGCTGCGTGTTTCGTTCTGATTGGTTGCGTTGTATGATTTCCGTAGACGATTCTAGATTTTCGTAGTATTTATAAGGAGGACGCTGGGAAAGCCTGTTGGTACATTGTCTTGTTTTGTCAGTTGTAGAGACACGTAGTTTATTGGGAGAGACGCTGTGTATGAGAAACTTTGTGTCGCAGTGTGGACATTGCAGAAGAGACTTTGTATCAGTATTTGTGCATTTGGAATTGCACTGTGTGGATATCGCATCGCTGAATTAAATATTGTTGGAACTGTTACTCACTACCAGTGACGATTGTACTAACAGTTCCTTAAGACCACGAGGTGTGACGGGATTGCCAGCTGAGACGACCGAGGTTTACGTTATTTTAAAGAACTCTACGTGTGTGTGTCTAGTGTGTTTTTCATACTTCGACTAAAATTCCACCACGTAACAGAGATAATATTATATGGGATATGAGAAGCTATATGCTTTTTATGTGGAGAAAGGCGTTGTATTAAAACTATGTATTATTATTATTATTATTATTATTATTATTATTATTATTATTATTATTATTATTATTATTATTAATTAAATAATTATCTAATTCTCTGATCTCGATCTCGTTCAATAAAACCCACAACAAAGAAAACAACACCCGTTGAAAAGACACAAATGGTGCTGTGATTGTCCTTTCTACGCGTGTTTCTTTCTTTGTAGTGATTTTATTGACATTTTAGCACGCTTGGGTCTCTTCCAATGATCATTTACGTTTACTTCAACCTGTGTTCCTCAATTTGACGAAGCCATCAGTTGCCACATAAACAGCCCAGAAGCGACCAACGAAGGAAACAAATACGCATACACAATGATTAAAGGCAAAACAGCCTCGGTCTGACGCCAGTACGTGGACCTTAGTTGGCACACGTACAACCAATTAACGGAGAAGAACTCAACGAAGAAAGAAACACGCTTAGAAAAGACAATTACAACACAACTGTGTTGTACTTGTCTTTTCTAAGCGTGTTTGTTTCTCCGTTGGGTTCTTTTCTGCATTTTACACGCTTGGCAGTCACCTTTTGGGTCTGGATTGTTAAACCCTTATCATTCGGAATACACCAGTGTGTGAAATAAGTTTGACTAAAATAGTTCAAGGGTAGTGCCAGAATAGCTTGGCGCCTATTCTGGCACCACCCTTGAACTAAAGCCATTGGTCTATCTGTAAGTACCATAATGTAGCTTGCATCATTATGGCAGTGTACAAATATGAAGTTTTTAGCCTCAGCATGATATGGGTTAACCAATTAACGGCGTCCCAGTTATCTGTTGCTGCACAATTAAGTCTCAGGTCAGCTCGTAAAATCACTTATAACACACTTTCGCAGCTATTGATGCCGGGCACATTGAATAGTTACTTCTTACCTTATCCTGGAATATAAGCGTCAGCAGTCATACATTTTTATTTATTGCATAATTATTTTATTTTGTTACATGACCACTCAGCCATCTGAACTTTATGATTAATCAGTTTTTGGGTACATCTTACTCTGTGATTTCCCACACGCGATGTCCAGAGTCCCTCAGTTCCTGGACTGATAGCAAAAGGTCGCGGGAGGGTTGGCGTCACGCGAAAGATTTCTGGAGCCGATGACCGGCGCGCGCATAAATTTGACGCCCACCAATAGCGTCGTCTGTCCATACCCTGAAAGATCGTCATCCATCAGGCTGGGTCACGCTTAGAAAATTGTCGGCTGGGCGCGAAGTTGATACGTATAGCTATCGAAATCATATCGATAACAGGTCTGTACTGTACCAAAACAGGTTCTTTGTCGCGAGGGAGTGCACGTGTTAAACAGATTTATACAATTAATGTTTCCTGGCTCGGGTGATGAGCTGGTAGGGTGGGTGGTAGAGCGTTCGACTCTCGTCCGAAAGATCCCGGTTGTGAATCTAGCTGGGGTCAAAATTTGTTCAAACCTTAGTTGGTGCCCCGTCTTTTACACCTTCGTGTTGGACAAAAAAGGTTAAGCCCTAAATGTGTATCGTTTTGTTTTTTTCGGGTATTGACATGCAATTATCGGTTTACATACGTCCAATACTACATTCTGGCTTCTTCTCATTAACTCATTCAAGGATCACAGTATCAATAGCTGCGTAAGTGTCGTATAGATTTGCCGGCAGCAACGCTATACGACTCTATCGCAGCTATTGATGTCGGACGTCTTGTATGAGTTAAGAAAATCCAAAACTTGTCGATTTGTCGTCTGCCTAAGCTCACCGGGATCCATGTCAAAAATAGGAATCTAAGTGGGCTTACAGCCCACCGTATACCATGTAATAGGCGGTTATAGCGTTCTCTAGGGAAACGCTATAATCGTCTTTTACACGGTATACGATAGGCTTTAAACGGGTCCAATGAAAGTGCACTAATCACATGTAAATGGAGTCCGCTCACTTCCTCCGTACACGCACAAGATATCGCTTTCACATTCAAGTCCTGTGAACTCTATATACAGAATTCAATAGTTCATTTACAGAAATGTATGAGTCCCCCTCCCCCACTCAGGGCCCTGTGTCCCCCCCCCCCACCCCCCACCCCTTCAACCCCCCTTTCGACCTGCGCTACTTGACAGTGTAGCACCATCGTGGTGGCGCACAGCATCATCAAAATGCCTTTAACTTCGGGACGGTTTTCTTATGTGTGTCTCAGTTGTATGTGTGTGCGTAGATTAAATTCTTTTAAAGGTAGTGAGATTCTGCATACATACATTTTTATTTTGTAACGCGCTTAGAGCCCACTGCTCCTGGGGATTCAGCGCGATATAAAAGCTCATTGTTGTTGTTATTATTATTATTATTATTATTATTATTATTATTATTATTATTATTATTATTATTATTATTGGCGACTGCAGGAGTTTATGACCACAGTAATAAAATGACATTACGCCTCTTGCTCGTTTGTCGACTGACTCATTAGAGATGTGTGGCATCCAGATACGCGGCAGATAGCCGCGTATTCGGATCCGGAGCGTCTCCAGTGACTTGACACAGTATGCAAAAGTTCTCTGGCCGACGTCCCGCGGCAGTGGACCCGCGCACGGCCGTGCGCGGGCCCACTGCAGCCGACGTCGGCGCGAGGACCTATCGCTTAGAAATGAGCTGGTTCGGCGGCTGATAAATTATGTCTGTTATGGTCCGCTCTACGGAGATAATCCTTCTGCCCGTCCATTTTAAAGTTTCTTTGAGCGGGTCCCATACATGTGGCATTCTTAGGCGAAGAATCCGTTTATCCTGGAGAGGGGGATAGACTCTATAATCGGGCACTAACTAACCTTGAGCAATCACAGTCTCAGTGACTTGGCGCTCGCGCTTAGAAAGCGAGCGAGCGCGTGAGTGAAAACTGGAAACCACTGGCGCCTAGCGGACCGACCATGAACCCAGGAAAAGTCAGTGAAGATATATATACTATAGTGACTCATGATAATAACCTACATCACTGACAGTGGGCAATAGATTCTCGGGCCGCCAGTCGGCCTCTGTTGGCCCCGTGCACGTACAGTCGTGCGCATGGCTGACGGGAGGCCGGCGTCTGCCCGTTGACGCTTTTGTTCACTGTGAAGTAGGTTATTATTTACGACAAGTCATTTTCTTCTCTTTTCATCTCCACAGAGGTCTCATATTGAATTCAGCGAACGCTTGCGCGAGCAGATTTCAGTCAGACAGAATATGCAAATTGTGTGTGCTGGTCTGTGATTTTAGATCTTACGGCCAGAGGACGTAAGTTCCAAAATCACAGACCAGCAAAAAGGGTTCTCCAATCATGCACTCCACCGTTTAGATACTGTTTGGCAAGTGAAATAAATTGGGCAAAATTAATTCTTTTGGCAGTCAGGGTCCGGCGTCGTACTTTGTCAAGATGAGCGATCTGTTCTCTCTCGCTATACATGTCACGGTTGTGGTAGATGGAACGCCCTATATCCTCCTACGCCAGAGTCTTGGCTTGACTTCGCGAACAAAGATTTTATAGAGGTTGCCCACGACGTCTGCAGGCATGTTCGTGGCTGCGGAGGCCGATCCGGGACAGGCAGGTTCGACCGCAGTGGCTGCAGGGGAAGGTCTGGCCAGGGTTCTGAGTTTCGACATCTCTGTTTTTTCTCCTGAGCCGCTTGTCCTTAAGGCTAGCTCTGTGAGAGTCCTCAAAGGAGACGGCTGCCTTGTAAATGGTGGAGCGTCAGGTGTCGCGGTCCGCAGCAAGCGAAGACCACTGGTGGTGGTCGATTTGGCAGGTACTCAGTGACTTCTTGAGACCGTCTTTGTATCTCTTCTTAGGTGTCCCTCTGTCTCGGTGTCCAGTGGCGAGCTCGCCGAACAGGGTGATCTTGGGTAGGCGATGATCCTCCATTCTGGAGACGTGCCCCGCCCAGCGAAGCTGTGTCCGCAGCAACAAAGCCTCGATGCTCACAGTTTCCGCCTGTTCAAGGACCTCGACGTTTGTGACATAGTCACTCCAGTGAATGCCGAGGATGATACGCAGGCAGCGCTGGTGGAAGCGTTCGAGAAGTCGTATTTGGCTGCGGCAGAGGGCCCAGGACTCAGAACCATACAACATGGTGGTGAGGACGACAGCTCTGTACACGCTGATCTTGGTGCCATTTTTTAGCTGTTGATGGTGCCACACCCGCTTGAATAGTCGCCCGAAAGCACTGTTCGCTTTTGCCAGCCTATTGTCCAGTTCCTTGTCCAGCTTGGCGTCTGACGTGATGATGCAGCCAAGGTAGGTAAATTGGTGTACAGACTTCAGTTTGGTTTCGCCGATGGTGATGTGGGGAGGGCAATGCACTTCCTTGGGTGCCGGCTGATGAAGGACCTCTGTCTTTTTCAGACTGACATCAAGTCCAAAGAGCTGGGCAGCATCTGCGAAGCAGGACGTGATGCGCTGCAAGGCTCTCTCTGTGTGTGCAACAAGGGCGGCGTCATCAGCAAAGAGCAGCTCACGAATCAGTCGGTCTAGGGTTTTGGTGTGGGCCTGCAGTCGTCTGAGGTTGAACAGGCTGCCATCGAGACGATACCTGATGTACACTGCGTCGTCATCGTCGAGGTCTACTGTGGCCTTATTCAACTTCATGCTAAAGAAGATGGCAAAGAGGGTCGGTGCCAGCACGCAGCCCTGCTTCACGCCGTTGAGAATGGGGAGTGGTTCTGAGAGGTCACTGTTGAGTCTGACCTGGCCTTGCTGGTCCTCGTGGAGCTGGACGATCATGCTGAGGAACTTTGGGGGACAGCCAGGTCGCTCCAGCATCTGCCACATGCCTTGCCTGCTCACAGTGTCAAACGCTTTTGTTAGGTCGACAAACGTTACGTACAGCCCTTTGTTCTGCTCGCGGCACTTCTCCTGAAGCTGTCTCAGCACAAAGACCATATCGGTGGTACTCCTGTTGGCTCTGAAGCCACACTGGCCCTCTGGGAGGTGGTCTTCAGCGATGGCAGGTACCAGCCGATTCAGGAGCAGCCTTGCAAGAATTTTCCCGGCAATGGACAGCAGGGTAATTCCACGATAATTAGAGCAGGCAGACTTCTCTCCTTTGTTCTTGTACAGGGTGACGATGACTGCATCACGGAGATCCTTTGGTTGTGTTTCTTTCTCCCAGCAGTAGAGAAAGAGGTCGTGGAGCTTGCTGTGCAGTGCTGGGCCTCCATGTTTCCAGATCTCTGGCGGGATTCCGTCAATGCCTGCTGCTTTGCCGCTCTTGAGCTGGTGGATGGCCTTGAGGGTCTCTTCAGTGGTGGGCGGTTCATCCACTTCAACCTTTACTGGGAGGTGTGGGATTTGGAAAATGATTGCTTCTTGAACAGTGCGCTCAGTGCTGAAGAGGTCCTGAAAGTATTCCGACCAGCGGTTCAAGATGGACGTACGATCTGTGAGGAGTGCCTGTCCATCAGCGCTTCGCAGGGGACTTTGAGCCAGGTGCCTGAGGCCATACACTGCTTTCAGTGCTTCGTAGAAGCCCCTGTAGTCACCGTTGTCAGCGCAAAGCTGGGTCCTCTGTGCCAGTCTGGACCACCACTCGTTCTGGAGCTCTCTCAGCTTGCGTTGGAGACTGCTTCAGATGAGGCGGAAGGCAGACTTCTTCACAGAGCAGGAAGGCTGGGCTAGGTGGGCCTGGTGGGCGGCTCTTTTTTCTGCAAGAAGTTCCTGGATCTCTACGTTGTTTTCGTCAAACCAGTATTTGTTCCTCTTTCTAGCAAAACCCAAGACTTCCGCAGAGGATTTTGCAATAGCAGTTTTCAGTTGTTCCCAGAGTGTTTCAGGGGAGGAGTTTGCTGGATCAACTGTGTCTTTGAGCATGCGCTGCAGATCTGTCTGAAAGGCAGCTTTCACGTCGTCACGCTGAAGGCTGGCAACATCAAGCTTTTTCTTGGGGGGGAGGGGGGGGGGGGCTTTCTTGGGTTTCAGCTTGAGGCGGAGCCTGAGTTTGCAGCGGACAAGGCAGTGGTCAGTGTGGCACTCTGCGTTGGGCATCATTCTGGTGAGGAGGACGTCACTGCGATCCCTCTGATGCACTAGGACATAGTCGATAAGGTGCCAGTGCTTGGAGCGAGGATGCATCCAGGTGGTCTTTCGACTGTCCTTTTGCTGGAAAGTAGTGTTGGTGATGACAAGTTGCTGCTCTGCCAGAGTAGTACAGATGTAAATCGTTAAAAGGCATAGACTTTTACAGATTAAAGGGGAAATGTGCCGGGTAGCCGGGTAACTTATTAGCTTTTTGTTCAAGAACGATGTATACTCAGTTCTGAATAATGAATGACCGACTTTGGTCTGACCCTCTACCACTGTTCCCCTCCCCCTACCCGCTGCTTATTCTCACCATATTAGCCTTAAAGTGACCTACTCCTGGCGGTAAAGGGTTACTTGGTCACAATGTTTAAAATAAATATTTCTAGTATACATGTAACAATGCTGGACAAAAGGGCTAACTAAAGGTATGAAGTTTGAATGTCGAAACAAATGAGCGGCGTTCCTGCTTTTCTTCAAGTTTTTTTCGCAGAAGAGTTTTTTTTTTTCCCAGTTACGCTCAAAAGGCAGTAGAACACGTCGTGTGCTACTGATATGGATTGTGAACAGAACCTGGGTGAAAAGGTCTTAGTTGAGGCAAGACACCATAGATAACTGGTTGTATTCTTCGAAATTAAGCAATTGAAGCTACAATTGACACTATAGCTTTAGAAGATAAAGGATTTTATTAAAGGGTCAGGTTTAGGTTGGGCTAAGGTGCGCCGGCCAGTTAAAGATGATGTCTGTGCGTAAACCCGGCTTATACTCATCTTGCCGATCCCACTTCGAATGCATTTGTCTGGCCTTTAAGTAAGTTCATTTTACGGGCTCGGTATACGGGATCAACATTGAAGTCTAACCTCACACTGGTCACGTAGTCTTCCACGATTCGCTGCCGCTGACCGGTACTGAATAGAGGGAGATTACCAGTGCGGTCTGATCTCTACTCCAGAACATACATATTACGTGTTTCCTGTGGTGTCAAACGGTACAGGACTGAATTTTGAGAGACCAATACAAGATTGATTTCATTCTGCCGTTGGCTGTGAAATTGTCTCGTTTCTCGTCTCCAGAACACGACTCTGTGTTAACCCATTTAGCCCCGACGCAATACAGCAGGAGATGGATCGACCGTGATCATTCAAGGGTAGTGCCAGCCGGATTAGCTTGGCGCCATCAGGCGCCAAGCTAATCTGGCACTGCCTTTGAATGATCACGGTCGATCCATCTCCTGCAACTGGCTCATAGTTGTCAGGTGCCACCACTAAAAGTTGGAAAATGCAGCTTTTTGGTGTTAAAAGTGTTAAAACGCAATCTGTCAGTATTTTTCAATCAATTCTGAACGTTCACTAATCAGATGGCCAGTTTGTATTCAAGACGCACAGATTTTTATGAGCCCATGCAATTGCACTGGCTCGTGAAAATACACGCCGGTAGAGAATTGGTTCTATCATTTTACATGTGTGCGGTTTTGTTTTCAAGAGGCATAGATTTTCATGAGGCCCTTCAGATGCATATGGGCACAAGAGAATATATCTGCTCCTGGTAGTGAATGGTCCTCTCATTTTACATCGCTGCTGTTTCGTTTCGTTTTTAAGAGGTGTATCTTCTCAGTCGTGCAGCTGTAATTCAAAATAGCTGCTTTTCAGATGTCCTAAAATATCAGCGCATATTCATGGGTCTGCCTCAAGCACAGTTTCTGGCTTCGTTTCCATTTCGATGATTGATGTACTTAAATACACTGCTCATCACTGTTTTTGCTCCGTGACGTATTGCTCTGCTGTGTACTCCCATTTACAATCAGCCCTCATGCAGTTACCTAAGACGGTGTCGTAGATATAGAATGATCATGATAGTACAAGGGTCAGTTGTGCCAGGATGAACTGGCTTCTCCAAGCTTTTCTGGAACCAATCTTGAGCCATCATTGACCTATTTACGCCATGCCGCTCTGCAACATGGCACTCCCTCAGATATGGATCGACTATGAATGTTCACGAATGGTGGCAGAATAGCTTGGCGCCTTCAGGCGCCAAGCTATTCTGACAACACCCTTGAACTATCAAATAATTGTTATGATCTGTAATTTTCTCATTAAGGACAACGCCGCATTTGGTGAAATGTTTACCACGGTAACGTGTCAAATTAGAACCTCATACTTCTTCCACACCCCAACCCCCACCCCACAGAACTACATTTTGCCGCCCCCTTCCCCTGTCCCCGACACCACCTTCCCCCACCCCCGCCGCCCGCCACTCTCCCCATAATCCCTTCTTCCTCCGACTCTCGGGGTGCAAGAGGCATAGACCCTCATGCGCCCCCACTTTACACCAAGGCTTTGTCAGATCGTCCAACAAATTTTCTTCTGTCCACTCTTACGCCATCACCGAAAGGGGTTTGCTTCGGTTTCCGCACCCAGAAACCCCTATAAACTCTAATACATCATTTCCCCTTCACTGCAGGTGAAGAATCGGGAACTGGCGTTTAACCCTTGCTCAGGACATGCAGATGTAATCTACAAACTACATTTTCTGCCTTTGAAAAGAGAGAGAGCGAGAGCTAGCTTTTTTTGTTTTTATTTTTGTTTTTGTTGAGTTGAAGCAAACTTGTAGCAAACTGCCATCCTCGTGCATGAGCTATAGGTTCTCATGAGCCCCTGCATTCGCAGGGGCTCATGAGAATCTATGCCTCTTGATCGCCCTTAAAATTAGTTCCAGCCATTCTGGGAGGGAGTCACACGTCTCTAACATTACAACTGGTATTTGATGTAGCACTATAGAAACTCTTAATCCACTCAGCGCTGACGCACTACAGCAGGAGATGGGTCGACCATGATAATTGAAGGGTAGTGCCAGATTAGCTTGGAGCCTGTTGGCGCCAAGCTAATATGGCACTGCCCTTGAATTATCATGGTCGATCCATCTCCTGCAACTGGTACATAGTCGTTAGATGACGCCTCTTGGGAAAATCGGCCGTCGGGCTGAATGAGTTAGAAAAATGTCGTTTTATCCGACTTGTGTTATATCCGACTTATAGCCGACTTTGTTATAAGCGAAGTAAACTGAAACTGTGCTCAGTCGCAGGACGGCGAAGGACATAGTTGCCGATGAAGGCGTCTAAATCGCTTTATGGTGAATATTCCACATTGATCCCTCACGCAGTAAGCAAAAGGTTTTCGGGCCGAAATAAGTCCCGTATCTGGCCCCGCGCACACGGCGGACGTCTTGAACTTAGCAACACCTCAAAAATCGAGTTTCTTTTTTTTTCCCCCCCGTTCTATCGAACTTAGCAACACAACTCGTAAAAGCTCTGTTTATAAAATAAAAAAATAAATAAAAAAAAATAAACAAAAAAATTGGGTGTCCCTAGAACTTAAACTGTGAAAAGAAAATGGTCGGCAAGGCAACCCATCATAGAAATACATGTCTGGCTGGCTCTACGGCCGAGCTCTACACTGGATCTTCGTTAACGATATTGTATATAACAAAATGATGATACTGGTTCCAATTATGCCTTTATAAAAAGACATGAGTTTTACGGTGAGAGGTAACGTTATTTTTATCCGATTTAAACCATTTACGGTGTGAACGTAACAAAACGACATTCAATCAGATAATAATGATCAGTGCATTTATAAAACGACTCATCATCGTGACGGATTTTTTTTCTTCCCCGTGCCATAGCCGTGAACGGAAAAGGCTAGGAATGCGACAAGATTATCATCACACCCAACAACCGGCCGGCCTTTGAGCAAAGGTACTCTGGCCGACTTTGGCCTGCGCTGGCCCGTGCAGGACTCTGCACGGGCCAGCACAGGCCGCCGCCGGCGAAACTGAAGAACTTTTGCGCACAGGAAATCGAGTGTCCGATCTTTCAAGTGATACTAATGGAACGAGAGCAGAGGAATGCTACACTAGCACTCACAATAAGTTCCAACCCACATACATGAAACAGATCCCCCCTTCCCCCCCCCCCACCCCCCCCTCCCCCATCCACCATCCCCCCCCTCCCCCAGTTTCCTGACCTGTGATGTCGTTTCCTGTAATCTCAGCATCTTTGTCTACAGTTTCCGACTATCACCACGCTCTGTTGGCATTTACGGTCCCCAGTTGCTTCTACTAACGCCAAACATAGTTCAATTTATGGGCCCACCCGCGTGCCATGACCTAGTTTTAAAGTCTGAACCAATAAGCAGGTTTTTGCTTATTACAAAAAGTGTGGCCCGGGCGTTGGTTCACTCCTTAAAGAACATTTCCGCACAGTATTTCTTTGAAAAGTGAATGATTCTTAGCCTGCTAATTAGGACGTAAAACAGACCGGTGGGCCCTTCAATTGCTTAAAACATTGTGCCTGCTGGTTGAACATCCTGTATTAATGTGTTATCCTGGTTCTCAAGAGTACATACAGTTTAGGAATCGACCATGATTGTTCAAGTATGGTGCCACTGAGAACATGTTGGCGTCAAGCTGATCTGTCACAGTTGAACTATTATGGATGATCAGTCTCCTGTGGGGTCGCGTAGCTCAGGTGGTAAAACCGTTACGCTCACGTCCAAAACGTCGCGGGTTCGAACCCAGTCGGGGTGAAGATTTCCTCAGACCCCGTCTATCCAATCACTTTAGTTTTCTGTTCTTTCATGTCGGTGGCTTAATCGGAAGTAAAAATACAGCAAACTTAACCCCATTCACTGCCAGTGATCACGGATTGATGATCTGAAACGACTGCACGATGACCAACCTTCGCGCGAAGAACACAGATGTAAATCAGACCAAACATAGGCATAAAGAAAATAGGACTAACAAGAGACATAAACCCTCATGAGCCCCCGCGACTGCGTGGGCTCATGATGGTTTATGTCTCTTGCAGCTGTGTAGCGTTCGCCTTGCCCCGGCAGTTGAGATGAACACCTTGAATGCCAATGACTGATGCCGCTCTGCGAAAAAGACGAGTAACCGAGTACGCGTCTTCTCAGTCCGGCCGCTGAACGGTATTGACAGTAGCAGTCACGGGGTTGTAGTTACGCTTCTTTTGCGCCACCGCAGTGTCATCGTCAGCAGCACTGAGCTACAGTAGAACTCGATACTCTGCATTAATCTCTTAGGTGTCTGTGCAGTGAAATAACTCAAAGCGAGAAATATAAATCATATCGTCGTACGACCCATTATTCAAACGGGTCATCGGGCCGATGTCGGCCGCCGTTGGCCGTGCGCGGGCCAACGGCGGTCGACGTCGGCCTGATGGCCTTTTGCGCATTGGGGTTACACCAAGGATACATCACACACACACACACACACACACACACACACACACACACACACACACACACACACACACACACACACACACACACACACACACACACACATGCACATAAAGTCCGTTAATCTTGACCTAGTGTTAAGACCCACTGACACAGTTCACAGATAGACCAGATACACTGTTCGCATAAAAAGCAATACCGGGTTAATCTGTACGTTGGGTTGTAGATCGCTTGCATTATCTTTTTTCTTTAAAAAAAAAATCGGAGTCACGTCACTTGGCGCAGTAATTTGTTTCTATGCCTGTTGGAATGGGATAAGTTTAGTTAGTTCGGGGTTTAACGTCCGCGGCACCGGAGTGATAATAGACAGACCTAACGCCGGGGCGGGTTTGCCTTTGGAGTTCGACGAGAGCACATGATCGGCAGTTTAGGTGCACGGCATCTGCGCAGGACCTTTCAACGGACGTGCTATTGGACACGCCCTGGATCTGTGACAAGTAGATGTAAAGGCCACTTAAAGTATTCGGCCCTAATGCCATTCATCCACGCACTACAAGCCTGGCCAAGACAGGTTAACAGAGCAAGAGTGAGTAACTTGGCACCTTGTGGTATTTTAAAAACTACACAAACACAAATATACCGTCTGAACGGGCCCCCTTCACTGCCGAAAAAAATACCGTAACACCAACCAACTGCAAGAGGCATAGATCTTCATGAGCCCCCGCAATTGCGGAGGCTCATGAAGATCTATGCATCTTGCCGAAACCATCTTGTGTCCGTGATTTTGGACGACTTGGGATGCTTGATGTTGAACTGAGCATGATATAAAAAAAACCACAATCTACGTCGCCACTGGCAGTGAGGGGTATAATATTCGGCCGGTTCTAAGTCATTCTACCATGACGCAAGGAAAACTTGGCGAAGACAGTTTGTCAGCGTTGCCACAATACCAGTGAATAGATTAGCACACTGTGGTGTTCTTAAGACACAGTTTTGTTGTTATAAGATAAGATAAGATCAGATAAAATAAAATAAGATTAGATAGTTTATTGCTATGTTTCCATGTAAAAAAAACCCAATAAAAACATTCACAAACCAGATAGGTGAGGCTAGCGCTGGCAGAATTGTATACAAACCAAGGGGAATCACAGCGCTGGACAGACAAACAGTTAGATCCCCAGCCCAGAGGCTACGTAACCGAGCAGACGATCGTTAAAACCGACAATCGAAGACGAAGTCGAAACGAACGGCAAAATGCCGCAAATCCACGGAAATTGCCCAATTCGCCACAAACATCGCGGGAGGCAATGTCCGAGGCCTTACCTGGCCTTGTTAAGACAAACAAGGCCGAAGAATGGACAAAAAAGACGATGATAACGGGAGACTGAGAAAGAAGGATCTAAACAAAATGGCAGTCAAGTATGAACTGGAAATAACGGCCTCTCGCGAGATTTGGAAGGGAGGTTACTCCAAGGATAGGGAGGACACTCGGGGGATTAGGTAACTGCTTGCTAGAGGTACGTCCCTGGTTGTGTGGCAACACACAACAATTTTGGAGACTGAAATTGTCAGTTAAGTATATTGTCAGTCTCAGTAATACCATCGGTAACGATTTTGAAGAAATAAATGTATTTTTCTTTAAAATATTTTTTTTCGAAAAATACTTTCTTGTAAAAATAAAAACATTGAATTTGTCTTGATGTCAGTTACTAAGACTAACTTGAAATAACACACACACACACACACACACACACACACACACACACACACACACACACACACACACACACACACACACACACACACACACACACACACACACACACACACGCACACAGAGTAAACTCTAAAATATGATTTCCATGCTAAATACTAAGCAAATACCGGTATAAGTTAAACACGGCGAACGGGCACGCCTCACCGATTCAGTTATAAGCTGACTCTACACATTCCGACAAGTTCTCACTAGCCACAGTTACTTCTAAACTTTTCGGCATATTTGTTTACACAAGTATGCCGAAAATGTTAGAAAAGTATAACTTGTTTTTCTCAAGTCTCTCAGTGTGTGTGCTTGCGTTCCTCAGTTCGTGTAACGGTGCGTGCACCTGGTCCAGCGGCAGACACTAGTAAACGATGACGTGGATTACCTACTCACCTATGTACACTGAAACCCAAATGCCTCCCTCAAACACAGGTATACATGCGCTTATGCTGACGGTCTCTACCGGCAAGCTCTATGGCATGACTTTTAATGGGACGCTGCGTTTGCCTGGTCCCATGAAAATCCGTGTCTCTTGCTCTTGGAAACGCTAACGGGAGATTTTAGGGGCCCATTGATACGACAAAATACTGATGACATCCTCAAACTCGGAATGTAAATGAAACGAGTCTCTATCAGCAAGATGCATGATTTTCATGGGGCCCTGCGGCTGCTGGGTCTCATGAAAATCTATATCTTGCACTTTGGGAGGGTTTTGGGGACAGACCTCACGGCCCCATTACTAAGTCAAGTACGCATTTATTCGGGAGAACAGTCCTGCCTACTAAGCCGTTTGACATCCGACTAAGTCTGGTGCAATAAAAAACAAGGGTTTATGCGGCCACAGTACCTATGTTAATGCTCTCCTTATGAGCTGACAAAGATTCGCCTACTTTGTACCGGTAAAATAAACCTCCTTCTCAGTCGTTAGGAACACCACGGCAGGCGAACGTCAGCACGTTAGCCGTACAGCTGGCACGCACACAGCTTTTTCTAAATGTCCTCGGGCCTACTTTGGATCTGGTTTGACCGATTCACTAGCGTATGTACCAATATAAGCCTGTTTTTCTTTTTCTGTTGTATTTTTCAAGAAACCAGTTAGCAAAAGGCCATCGGACCGATCTTGGGCCCAGTTCGCGCCATGAGTACGTTTGCTCAACTGGGTCGAGTTGCAATAAATTTCCAATAGCCGGTACACGCCTGTCATAGTTTCAATGGCTTTGTTTTGAACTGTTTTAGCCCCATGCAAAAATCTCGCTGAAATGCAGAGGGATAGTCGTTTGGCAGTTACAGGCTTGGAAAAGTTGTCTACAACTGGGGGCTGGTAGACTGCTTTTGTGTGTGTGTGTGTGTGTGTGTGTGTGTGTGTGTGTGTGTGTGTGTGTGTGTGCCCGTGTGCGTGCGTGCGTGCGTGCGTGCGTGTGTGTGTGTGTGTGTGTGTGTGTGTGTGTGTGTGTGTGTGTGTGTGTGTGTGTGTGTGTGCGTGTTGTTCGACTAGAAGACGCCGTAAATATGGTGTTTCTCCCCTTGCAAAATTGCCAAATGAGTATTAGAAGTATCTGTTTTATGCGTTCTTTCAGTGCGGAATTCGCTGTACTGTGGGGCGTTTTCTCCGTGAACAAGAAATAGTGTAAAACTGAACATTAAATCATACCTGTGTCTGAATTTTCCATCACACGATATCCCTGATGCCTTATCTTCTTCACCGCTAAGAAAAGGTGAACCCAATCCTGTTGCAAGAGACATAGATCCTCAAGAGCCTCCGCAGGTGCTGGGGCTTATGAGGATCTATGCCTCTTGCGGACACTACTTTGCATCCTGTTGCTTGAACGGCTGAAGCTCTTTGGCGTTGAATTAACAAACATTAAAAAAACAACTAGCAACAACTGTTTCTATACGGGGTGGAACAGACATATTGAACTGGGGTAAAAAGACTACTCGAAGCTACCTCTTCCAAAGTCCGGACTTAGGTTTATTGTAAGTGGGGAAAACAAACAAACAAACAAACAAACAAACAAACAAACAAACAAACAAACAAACCCAAACAACAACAACAACAAACAAACAAACAAACAAACAACAACAAGAACACATGAGCTATCGTGGGCGATCTATCACCTGCGCCTTGCAGAAATGTTCATATTGAAATGAGTCCTTTGACGCTGAAAGCACAACTTGAGAGGTTCTCTCAAACGGAACTCGTGCGATTTTCGTTCAGTACCGTTGCACATTGCTGTGTCACTGTTGAGGAGAACTGAATATTCTGTAATCTGCAAGAGGCATAGATCCTCATGAGCCCCGCAAATGCGGGTGGGGGGGGGGGGGGCTCATGACGATCTATGCCTCTTGTAAATTTATGTAATGGGGGCATCTTGCCTTCAGCGCTAAGTTGGGAGTTAGAAATATAATAGCGGTGTCACACTGCACCACTTTAGCTGTTGCTGCCATCCAGATCAGACGAATATCAAACGACTCATCAGTGTGTTGTGTTCACCCTAGAGTACTGTATTACAGAGCCGCAGTGTCCCTTGTGAATTGGCAGTTCTTTACATCTGTAGTCTGGCGATTATCAATTGGATTATGTTTCATGTTTCCAGTGTGGCCAAAAGGCGCATTAATAAGCTTACATCATGCATGTTCGTAAATTGACAAAGACACCTTGGACAAGCATGTTCGTTGGAAACGAAACGGAAAGAAACGAAGCAATTACACAATAAAATGAAAGTTTTATTCTAGTCTTTGTGACCAAATAATATGTCAAAGACAGACTTAGGGGATGCAGACCAGAGAAAACGGGACAGATAATGATACAGTTTTGCACGCAATGTTTTTCGTTACAGAAACGCAGTCTGTTGGTCATCGAATAAAATCTACCAAAGGCATTTATTTTCAGGGATCTCGACAGCATGTGACCTTTGCTAGGAAGAATGAGCATATACGTCTTGTTACGACGACGAAGTACGTCATCAACTCGTACTCATGTGATTGAATACAGAAAAAAGATCAAAAGGTGACTGACCAGCGTGTAAAATGCAAAGAAATCCCCCCCCACCGCCCCCCGACCCAAAAATAACCAAAACAAACCACAACACCCCCCCCAAAAAAAAAACAAACAAACAAAACAAACAAAAAACAAACAAACAAACAAAAAAAAAAAACCGATTGTGGTGTACTTGTACATTGTAAGCGGTTTTTTGTTAAAATGGGTTTTATTTCTTTGTAATGTAACAGGCTCTGTGTTGGGTGTTATAACTGTGAGGCGTCACATATTCTGGAACAGTTCAGTTCAGTTTGTCCAAGATGGTATCATTACTCTCGGAAAGCCCCCATAAGTGCACGTGCTTCATCCTATCCCTTAGACGTCTTCCTGAGCTCTTTTCGATATATCAGAACACAGGCTGGAGTAGAGAGATGCGTTTTCACCATGTGTATCAATGCACAGTAGGCCCTATTTATTTGTTCTAGTTACTGTAAAACAAGACTTGCCGTGGCAAGTCTTGTTTTACAGTGACTAGAAGAAATCAATACTGAGCATTCATACACATCGTGAAAACACATTTCTCTACCCCAGCCTGTGTGTCGTACAAATACATGTCTGGTTTACTATGGCTGTAGAACCATAGGAACTTGTACCGCGTGACACATTAAACGCGAGAGACCTCTGGAGCGAAAGACAACACGGTCATGCACCTTTTCCCGTAGTCAGTGTAAAATTGCGCGATAGCGTATGACTTATGACTGCACAAAGAGGTAACCTGATAATTGTAATTGAACCTGTGTTCCACATTGTTTGAAAGAAAGACTGACAGGACGATAGTTCGGCTATGGTGTTTAACTAGCTATATTCTTTTACGTTCTTTTCCACAGTTTTTTTTTCTCAGCTGTAGATTTAGAGTAAGAAAAATAGGTTTCTTTAAGCCTTTGGGTGTCGGTAGCTGTTTTATTCGTGATGATTCCTGCAGGAATCATCGCGACTAAAAGCGCTACCGACATAAAAAAAATTAAAAATAAAAAACCGGTAAGATTGCATAGTGCTTTAACAGTTGTATTTTACATTGAGAAATGTATCTTGTCAAGTGAAGTAATTCTATTTAAGAGCTATCCATGGATAAATATCTAGTCGCTTTGTCGGTTAACACATTCGAACAGAGTTGCATACGGATACGCGTATCTACTACATGCGCTACGTCTCGAGTGAGATAAGCCCTCGAAATATTGTGCAGCATCATGTGGCCCTGATGACTGCATCTTTCTCGTTGCGGATAGTGTTTGAAACGAGTGTCGGTAGTGTGTTTGATGTAGATGAATCGCCTTGACCAAAACACGCTACCGACAGCCAAAGGGTTAACTCGTCGCTCTTAGCTGAACTGTGGCAAAGATAAAAAAAAAATAAATAACTCATTGTGCCCGATGTACGAAATACCCACATTTGGGAGTGATCCTCCGAGGACTGCATTACAATTCAGGAGACAGATCGAGCATGATAGTTTAAGGATAGTGGCAGAATAGCTTGGCGCCGTTAGGCGCCAAGCTATTCTGCCACCACCCTTGAACTATCATGGTCGAGCCATATCTTGCTGAGGTGTGTCGCAGGGAGAATGAGTTAAAAACACGTTTTACCCACCCGCGCTGCCAACATGTAAGGGGGTGTCTTATGTAGATCTCTCAAGGTCCCGAAACGGCTTTGGACAAAAACGAAATTATTTCCAGTGGCGTCAGACAGACGCGAAGGCTGAGGACATGGACCGATATGGAGCACGGGCCATTGCTCATGTAGACCATACATCGTGATTGCGATTCTGACAGAAAATTAATCAGGCCCCCTGCTGAAACAAATGGATGGCGACGGAGCTGGTAACATAATCAGCAGCATTTTCTGGGGAAGTGGGACAGAACTGCTCGATACTTTGGACCATTGAAAAAAAAAAAAAAAAAAAAAAAAAAAAAAAAAAAAAAAAAAAAAAAACACCCAACAGTTGTTCTGTCACAAGGAGAAATTAGGGCTGCTTCACTGGGGAAAGCCCATATCCATCGGAGCAAGCGCCATTCAGTTTACTATTGTTTCCTTTTTTGTCACTGTTTATTACGTCCGTGATTCCTTCAACCCATTTAGCCCCGACGATCTAGAGCAGAAAATGAATTAACCATGATAATTCAAGGGTAGTGCCAAATTAGCTTGGCGTCTGAATCTGGCACTACCCTTGAATTATCATAGTGGACCTATCTTCTGAAACTGTTACATGGTCGTTTGGCGAAACCTCCCAAATTTGGGAAATGCGGTCGTGGGGATCAATGGGTTAAACATGTCATCCGCCTTTGTAACCCTTTTGCAGTCGGTAGCGCATTTCTGTCGAGGTGATTCCTGCAGGATTCACCTCGACAAAATGCGCTACGACAACCGAAGGAATCACATCAACAAAAAGTGCTACCGACGTGCCAAACGGTTAATTCCTCTTCCTTTTGTAGCGTTATAATGAAGTTTATTATTCATTTTTAAAAAAATGCCATAAAATGTCCCGTATGATATTGCTGTGGAGAAAAGACTCCGGGCTCACGAGGATCTATGCCTCTTGGAGATGTTTAGAGTGTTGTCTATGCTCATGGAAGCAGCTGGTTATCAGCCGTGACTCCGCTCTCGTTCGTTGTTGGGAGTCGTTCGGCGTAAATGTAACCTCTCTAATACAGACCACTGGACTGGGAGACGTGACAGAAAGTAAATCAAGACCTTCCTAAAACAACTGTGTAGGATGAGAGCTTTAGGATGATCTACAAGCCTGACGGTACATACAGAAAGGTTCTGTTATTGCCAGTCGTTGCTTGGAAGATTGATGGTACTACCTAAGATTATGGTTTTGTCAAAGAGTCTCTTAGAGGCAGTGCACTTAACCCCTTCCCTGCCACTGTACGGACATTTTTGTTTCGGAAATCTTTCTTCATTCGGAAGACAAGACCGTCCAAAAAAAACCGTGAATACAAATTGGTCTCAGCAAGAGGCATAGATCCTCATGAGCCCCCGCAGTCGCGGGGGCTCATGAGGATCTATGTTTCTTGCAGTTGGATCGTGCTCACTTTTCTCGGCAGTGAAGGGGTTATACGTTTCAGGAACAACTGTGCCAAATCTGCGAATGGCGTAGATTTACATCAGCGCCCAGCGATTTCAGACGTGGATGTCTATCTGTGTCCTTTGCAAGTAAAAGGGCTGGAATGAGAGATATGACAATGGAGGTGAATCCCGTTAGCACTACGTATAACGAGCAATACGTATCAATAGGAATACGGCTCGACATGGCAGCGCTATAATCGATAGCAAGTACGGCCGTTAGACCAACAGGCGCTGGTATGATAGACTTATGCCTTCCAAGTTACTGAAGTCTACGTCGCAACAGCGCTAGATGCGAGTTTCAAGGCTGTCCAGTGGCACTACGTAGAAATGACACTACGCGACGATAGACCTACACCTGACACTGATAACTAACGGCACTTGCAAACGTGAAAATTGAAGGCCCACTATCGCCGTAACTGTTCAAAGACTATGATACACTTCTGTAACTGATGGTCTCGAAACGCTACACACACACAGGTCTAGTTATGGTTCATTTAGACACAGGACAATCCAGTTCAGGACACCTCGTTTTATCGTATCAAGTAACCTGGCAATTACTCCCTATAAATACAACGCTATCAGTACGAGAAACAGCTTAAATATAGATTGACACGTTAACGGCTGCGCAGAATAAATAAGTGCGATTGCGCGTGTGTTTTTGCTGCATGTCCAAACTGCGATAGAAGCTCCTTAGGTGTGTCTTCATTCTTCAAGGCATAACAAACGCAAATAGTGCTGAAATTAGTCTTCAGTTTTACGTGTAATGGTACTTTAATGATGTGTTTCCCAAATATTAAATCGGGGAAAGCCTCCGAGGTTACTGAATTTAAGCGCTCTGTGGATAGCGCACACAGCGAGTTTATTGTCACTGTTCGTTATTCATCTGTATGTGAAGAGAAATACAACATATCATATCTTATTTGTTCTTAAATATTTATATGTAATTATTTGCATTTTAATTGCTTGTAAACGGGGTTGTTGTTCCTTGCACGCGTTTTTTTAAAAATATTATTTAATGTAAGGTAAAACCTGTCAAATTAAGCGAGCGACAATGATTTGTAGAGCCAAATTAATCTGTTAACCCTTTGCGTGTCGGTAGCGGTTATAGTCGCGATGATTCCTACAAAAATCATCGCGACTAAAATCGCTACCGACACGCAAAGGGTTAATATCCCGCAAGTGATCTGCTTTCAGCGAGATCTGTGCACTCTATCTTCGGGCTTCAGATCAGTATCACAACTGATTCACACTGTCTAGATTAGGCAACGGTTCAGCTGAATCTATCGATGTAAACACACTTTATCCTGTGTCTACTAAAAAAAACAAAACCAAAAACCAAAAATAATTGGTGAAAACAACTGTTCCGTCAACTATGTTACTTCAGCAGCTTACCTAATGGTTATTGACAGAACTGTATGTACAGCGGTTGAAAGTGATCGCTGCGATAGATTCGCCTAAATCATATTCTAACAGCCCGATCTTACTATGTGAAATCATTAAATTAGTAGCGAGGAATTTCCATGTTTAAAAGTGTGTTAATTTAGTGACATATTCGATGCACAGTTTTCTCCCTTGTAATGCAATCTTGAACGTCGTGAAAATAAGGCAGGTATCGATATCAGAAAGTGTATGGGACTTAATGCAAATCAGTCGTATAAATTGACGCATTTACCAAAAACACTCCTGTACCGTTTGAAAGCACGTCTCCATTTTTCGAAAAAAAAAAAAAACCCCAACCTTTTATAGACCATTCCACAGGCAATGTCAAGTAATTTGCTTTTAACTTGAACTGCAATAATGTACCATATAATAATTTAACACAAAATAAGGCGACAACCGCTTGTAATATTGACATATTTTGTGTTGTGCTTTAACACATTCTACCCCAGGACCGAAATCCCCAATTTTTCAGTTGCCCTCTGAAGGACTGTATTACAATTTCTATTGACAGATCGAGCATGATAGTTCAAGGGTGGTGCCAGAATAGCTTGGCGCCTACGAGAGCCAAGATATTCTGGCACCACCCTTGAACTATCATGCTCGATCCATGTCTTGCTGTGGTGTGTCGGGGCTTAAAGACTTATTGAATGTTGCAGATGAAAAGAAATGAATGTTGAAGCCAAATTATCCCTTTTCCTGTGCTCATAGCTAAATACATTAAATATGTTTTGGCTAGATAACTTTTTAAAAATCCACTGGAATAGACACATTTCTTGTGCGTTGTGCATTCATTTTATACGTCCTAGGCTACGTGCAAAAAAAAAAAAAGAAAAAAAAGAGAAGACTTTTCGTTAATATTATTATACTGCTTTATCTAGAGACGTGCCGCATACGGATACGAGGTAAATGAAATTATCGGTCAGTCGAGACATGTTGCATATTGTAATTTATGGAACGATAACTTCAGTTGCCTGTTATCGATATGCGCCACGTCAGTCTGGTTTGAGAATCGCACACATTTGTACTTAAACCGTTCAATGCCGAGAATACATAAACACCACCCAACTGCAAGAGGAATAGATCCTCATGAGCCCTCGCACTTGCGGGGGCTCATGATGATCTATGCCTCTTGCTGACACCACTTTGAATGCATGTTCCTGGGAAAGCTAGGGATTTTGTGTGTTGAATTAACGAAGACCCGCAGCCACACAATCTGCGTCAACTGGCACTGACTACCCCCCCCCCCCCCCCCCAACCCTTTCCTCCCCTCCCAAAGGAAAAAAAAGAAAGAAAGAAGAAAGAAAGAAAGAAACCAAGAATAAAATAAAATAAAATAAACACACACTCCGCGTCATGTACCTGTACTACAGGCAACACAGACATGATAGAAACACTAAATAAATAAAGGAGGCCGGAGCAGAAGACAAAGAACGACAATACGAGGTATGATCAGAAAGTAATGATAGTTGGGCCGCCATTTGTAATCTACTTAAGTCACATAAATAAAATTAGGTTGGAAACAAATTTTAGCCTTTGCCTTTTATTCGTAAACAATTTGGAGCTGATATCTTTATCCATGCCGCTGTGTGATGTCATTAAAAAAATGATGTAAACAGATGTGCTTGTAAACAGTGGACTTTCCAAGATAATAAAGAGCGAAACTTTAAGACAGCCGTGTCAAAGTACAAACAAATTTGAAAATTGTTTGATATTGTACCTGTGTATTGTGTGGCACTGACTGCAAGTGGATTGTGCAATTTAACTGATTGAGAGTACTTTGAAGACAAATACTGGTCTGATTGTCAATTTTCGGCTGGGAACGAGCAAACTTTGCTCTTTATTTTAATATTGATAGGAAAATACGCATATACTTTATCTTGAAAAATATCTTATACTTCTGATCTTTTGTTTGGAATAGTTCAAAGGATAGTGCGCAATGATCTTGACCTCCAAAAACTATCAGCTGTAAGAATACCGCATTTCCTGACAGAGGGTCAGGTGCAAGAGAAAGTTGATTGCTTAGATTAACTACTCAAAACATTTAGCATAAATGACCTCAAACGATCGTGTGATGTCATCACTGAAGACGATATTTGCTTGTCCTTTAACGGCATCCCCAGCAAACAATCCAATCAGGAGTGGTTGGCCTCTGATGAAAAGAGACTAGGGGCATTTAGTCAGATTTTCAGAATTGACGGCAACATTTTCTCTATTTTTAAAAAAAAACTTAGCGGTTAACACATTGTTCATATTTTACCAGTAGAATGTGCGGACAAAACGCAATACCATGTAAGAAATTCTTTTTCCAAAAGTGTTAAAGTCTGTTCATGAGCAGCGGCCAACTCTCAGTGGCCAGGACATCTGGTTCTTCCTTGAAAATGCCAGTGACCAAAAAGCCAAGGTCACTGTGTCCTACACAGTATATAAAAACATTCGTGTTGTTAATCAACCATCATACAGTCCGTGGCTCGACCAATGCAACGTTTGGTTCTTCCCTAAACTGAAAAAGAGGCTTGCAGAAGGGAGTTTTCACGCATCCAGGACCTAGCAATAGGCATAAATAAATTCACATGTCCGACCCTGCCCTGCACCAGGATATTACCTTTGAATCTTGCCAGAAGTAGCTGAAATTATGCATAAACAGTGGAAGATAGTGTTATTACGAAATGTGAAAATATCATGTATATTGGGTCAACGGTTTCGTTTTACGGCACAACTATCGTTACTTTTTGATCATACGTCGAACAATGTGCGTTTCAGAAATGGCAAAGACTCATGGACATCTCAACAGGCTAGAATGAGAAGTAATTTTCCTAAAATTGGAGATAGGAAGGGGGTAGGGGGTCTGAAAAAAATATGATGCAGTAAAATAGGCCAGTATGACAGATCGTAACTGGAGAAGAATTGAAGTGTGGAGGGGAGAACGGAGGGCAGAAATGAAAAAAGACAAAGAGAAAATACCGCAGCCTAAGGCTGAAAAAAAAAATGTTGTTGCCAAAGATAGTGACACACCATGCATGTAACCGGATGTGCATTTAACTGCCGCAGTGTCTCCATGTTTAAAAGACAACAGCGAGAAAGTCTACCAGTTCCAGATTTTGAATCTTTAACTCATTCGCGGCCAGCCGCATCCGGATGCGCGGCATAAGTTAAGCGAATGAGTTAAGAACAGACCTGCCAATACACATGCCAAGAATGGATGACTGGAATCCAGTAAAGCTGGCAGATAAGCTGAGAGATCCAGCCTTAGATTATTTGCAATTGTAATCAGTAGATGAACGACCGTTACTGCCGAGGAAAAAGAAGAACAGAATCCAACAGTAAGAGACATAGAGCCTCATGAGGTCCCGCGACTGCGGGGCTCATTAGGATCTATACCTCTTGCTGAGACCAATTTGTATCCATGCTTCTTGTACGGTGCTGTCTTTTGGTCTTTGAATGAAACAAAATTTCAGAAACAAATATGTACCTACAGTGGCAGGGAAAGGATTAGGGAAGAAAAATGTAGGTCAGGCATAATGCATGTCGATTCAAATTAAAAACTACCCAACTGCAAAAGGTATAGATCCTCATGAGTGACCGCAGTTGCGTGGGCTCATGAGGACCTATACCTATCGCTAAAACCACTTTGTATCCAAGTTCTTTTGAAGTTTAAAGTTTTTTTTATGTCGAATTTACACTAGCAGTGAAGGGTTAAAATTATACAAAGGAACTGACTACAGCTCGTCCATGTCAAATTTTAGTGCTTAGCAGGCAGGTTAGTCCGTCTGTAATGTGTGAACGAAAGCCCAGAATAGGTCTAGAAAGAGACGCAGAGCACAATAATAGATCATCTGATACGGGAGCAACCAGAACACCACGCAGACACACTTGGCGCAATTAAATGATCGCCGGATGTGATATGAATCAATAGATGCACTTTAAGCCCATATGGCAAAGGGTCTTCGAACCGACGTCAGCCTGAATTTGTCCCCATATTGAGTCCTGGCGACCTCCATTGCACTGTAAAAGGTCACTTCACATCAGCCAACTCTACTTTAAAAATAAAAAAAAAATGCGGCCGGTAATGAGCAGAGGCGATGAACTTCACACAGTTTACATCCAGCTAATTGTAACTCATTCAGCAAGAGTCATAGATCCTTATGGGTCCATCATGGACTCTTGAGAATCTGTGCATCTTGCTGGAGGAGACTGGTGTCAGTCATATGCCCTTTGGCTGTCGGTATTGGGTTTGGTCGAGGTGATTCCTACAGGAATCACCTCGACGAAACAGGTGATTCCTACAGGAGTCACCTCGACCAAACAGGCTACTGACGGCCAAATTGTTAATGAGAATTAAGGTCTGGGTTCCTGGGACAGCTAGGACATTTTGGTGTTGAATTGACAAAGAATGCAGGGAAACAATCTGCGTCAGCTGGCACTGAACGGCTTAACTCATTCAGCCCGAAAGCACGTATTTTCCCGAATTTTGGAGGCGACATCTAACGACTATGCACCTGTTGCATGAGATGGATCGACCATGATAATTCAAGGGTAGTGCCAGATTAGCTTGGCGCCGAAAGGCGCCAAGCTAATCTGGCACTACACTTGAATTATCATGGTCGACCCATATCCTGCTGTAGTGCGTTAGGGCTGAATGGGTTATGGTATAAAAATATTCCCAACAAAAAGAGAAACACGCCTAGAAAGGACAAGTCCAGCACAATAATTCTTGTGAACTTGTTTGTTTTACACCAGTTTCTATATTCTTTGGTATGTTTGTCTGGGCATTTACACACATGGCAGAGACCTTATTGGTCTATCGATGTGAAGTCAGGACTGGAGGTGAGTTCAGACCACAACGACGGCTCCGACCCTCGAACTATCATGGTTGAATTATTTTTCCGCGCTCGCGGCACTCTGAAAGTGCAACAATTTTACAAATTGATAACTGGGGCACTGCAACTGGGAAAAATAAAATTGGAAATTCCATACCCCATCCCTCCCCATATCCACCCACCTTGAACCAAGCTCAAACACAGCAGCATGCGGATGCTAAAAAGATTCGTACTAAAGCCGGATCAATATTAACCAATTCACTGCCACTGTACGTACGCTGTACGTACATTTTTGTTTCTGAAACCTTCAAGATTCAAGATTCAAGAAAACTTTATTGTCTGTTTAAAAATAAATAAAACAGAAAATTGTCTTTAGGTTCCATGTGCTCTGTTGTTTCTAAAATACTTAAATATAATAAGACATAACAATGTGGATACAAGTGAAAGACGCATAAAAAACGTACTTATTCTAGCATCACACATATTAAATTATAAACATTAATAACTCTTACACACATTTTACGACCGAAGGCCAACACCGCGGCCCAAGCAACATGGATACAATTTGGTCTCAGCAAGAGGCATAGATCCTCATGAGCCCCCGTCGTCGCGGGAGTTCATGAGGCTCTATGTCTCTTGCAGTTGGATCGTGTTCACTTTTTTCCTCGGCAGTGAAGGGGTTAAAAGTATAGATGCTGTGATGTGAGCCTACCTTGCTAGATAACTGAGTACATCTGTCTGGCGCGCCTATATAAGGGGCATCTACTTTGGGGGTGGGGGGGGGGGGGGGGGCTACTATTCCACTTCCTTATACAAACCGTTCCATCAGCAACAGACATTCCAACAAGCCCAATGCCATTGGACTGGCATCGGTCCGCTGACCTTGTGTGCAGGCACAGGGATAAATTGACCGGCCTACGCTATATATATATATATATATATATATATATATATATATATATATATATATATATATATATATATATATATATATATATATATATATATATATATATATATATATATAGCCTAGCTACAACACAGCCACCATTGGCATAGACCTTAACGTAATTTACTTTGTAATGTGACGTCAATGGTTTGGATGCCAGACAAATGTTCCTAAATGATGACGTGATAGTGCAAGACATGAGGCCAGAGTGCCAGTCGCCACAATAAAATGATGTCATTGCATGTGAGCTGAAAGTAGGTCGAGTTTCACTGTCGCGTGTCAGTACCTTTTTGTTGACCAGACTTTCTACAAGCCAATTTTATGCACACGTGTCCGTTCACGCAACAGGGCTGTATCACACACGTGTGATACAATCAAGCTGTATCACATGTGTGTGATAAAGCTTTCCGTTCAAAGGCGTAAGCAAGGAGGTGTTTAAGAAATACGCGTCTTTTCCGCCCAGAGGTACCGTACCGCCAGTAGCTAACAGTCAAGGGGTCAATACACAGCTAGACCAACGAAGCCTTGCGGCATTCACACCGTAGACTAATTAAGTTTGACTAATTACGTTTGAGGAAGATGTGCTGGGACAGGCCAGTCACCGGATAGAGCAGGAAAGCAGGCCACAGAGTGTGCCGGAAAAAAATTTGATTTACGATGAAGAAAATGGCGATGAATATTATGATGGGGCGCTCGAGTGAACAGAAGCCTGGCGTTCAGAGACGATGACGAATGCGTGCTGATATATAATTTCTTGTAACCCCTTTGCTGCCAATGTGAAATCATTGCACACTGACCGACACTCGCGTGAAGAACACAGACGTAATGACGCCAGAAATAGGCAGACAGAACTTTGGAATAACAAGAGACATAAATCCTCATGAGACCCCGCGACAGCGGGGGCTCATGAGGGTTTATGTCTCTTGCAGATGGGTAGCGTTCGCCTTGCCCGGCAGTTAAGGGGTTAATATGTAGGAGTGGTAGTAGTAGGAGTTGTAGTAGTAGCCATTTGTAGTGGTATTAGTAGTAGGAGGAGTGGTAGTAGTAGTAGCAGTAGTGGTAGCAGGAGTAGTAGTAGTACTAGCAGTATTAGTAGTCCAAGCAGTAGCCCGCGGGGCAGTTGCAGTAGTAGTTGTTGTAGTTGTAGTAGTATTGGCAGCAGTACTAGTAGCAGTAACAGTAGTAGTAATAGTAGTAGTTGTTGTACGCGTAGTAGTAATAGTAGGAGGAGTGGTAGTAGTAGTAGAAGTAGTAGTAGCAGGAGTAGTAGTAGTTGTAGTAGTACTAGTGGTGGTATTAGTAGTAGAAGTACTAGTGGTAGCAGTCGCTGTAACTTCAGCGGCGAAGAATCCGTTTCGAAGAAAAAGCCATATTTGTGTTAATGATAGTAGTGGTGATGCTGGTGGTTATGGTTCTGGTGGTGGTTTGCGGTCTTGGTGGACGGTGTTGTTGGTGGTGGTGGTGGTGTCTATGGTAGACCTAGTGGCCTAATGGTTTATGGCGCCAGGGTTTTTCCCCCTGGGTCAATGAACAAAAGGTCCACGAGCCGACACTGGCCGTAGTTGGTCCCCGCGCACGACCGTGCGCGGGCCAACTGCGGCCGATGTCGGTCCGAGGGCCTTTGACTTACTGGGTTGGCAACGTGCTCCAGAGGCGATGTGTGAAATCAGAGAGAGTTTCACGCATGACGCCACATGACTTTTCACCGTGACTGAAGTCCAATTTAGAAAACTGTCTAATATCCATCTGAAAGATGCATAGATTCTCACAACCCCTGCATCTGCATGGACTCGTTAGAATCTATGCCTCTTGCTGGCACTGCGGGACCATGCAATTTACATCTCCTATTCCTGGTAGGGATGGACACTTTTGAATTTCTAAACTGCCGTATCTTTTTACTGTGCAGTTCTTTTCAGTGTTGAAAACATATGCTCAATTGAGAGAGGCATAGATGCTCATGAGCCCTGCATTTGCTTGGGGCTCATGATAATCTATGGGTCTTGCCGTCTTGTTGATATGGGCTAATAGAACTTATCTATAATACGCCTCTTCCTGTTAGGGATATACCAATTTCTATCCCCCCCCCCCCCCCACACACACACACACACGAAGAAGGTCATCGACAGTCAGTGAAGTGTTTTAGTTTTACCCCACCGCTGAGCAAAACGTTATCGGACGGACGTTGGGCGCCGTTGGCCAACGTCGACCAACGTCGGTCGGTACAATAACCTTTTGCGCACTGGGATGCGTGAAGATTCACTATGACTGCCAATCAATCTGGCGCCATCCAGTCCTTGTGGACTGTGACTAATGTATCAGTCAAAACTGTCAGCTGGGAATCACCGCAGGCTGGGGTAAAGAAATGCGTTCTTCTTCACAATATGTATCAATGTATAGTATTTACTTCTTCAGGTCTGTACAAAAAAAGAAGGACAAATAAATGATTAGGCCTACATAGTGAAAACTCTCTTCTCCACCGCTGCACTGATGTGACTGAAGCCATTTACCACATCTACCTCCACAACAATTTTTAAGCAAATAAACGAAAAGGCGACGGCATTCATGTGCAGTTTTGTTTAAGTTCCATTATCCTACGTTGTCTGTTTTTTTGCTGATGGACATAAAAATCAACCATGACAGTTTATGGGCAGTACTTTAAACGTGTTCTGCCATCTCAGGTATCAAGCTAATCAGAACCTACTGCTAAATTAATTATACGTTGGTACACGTCAGTCTTTGTTTCACCATACTGAATTTCAAGTATAACAGTCATTTAAACATATTTCGACCTGTGAAGAAACTAAACAAATCGAGAAGTTGTTCTTCGTGACTGCAGTTACATGTACACATTTTTGGCGGTCAGTATTATTTCTAGGTCATTTAACTGAAAGATTGTATAGGATCTCAAATAAATAAATAATTTAAAAAAAATGGACAGAAGTTACACTTCACGACTGAGATAATTGTCGCAGTCAGCGACAACACTGCGTAACACAAGTCACTTACATTTATGCTAGGCAAAAATTATATATTTGTCTTCATCAGTGCTGACCTAGGTAGATATATACATTAAGCACTGTTTCAGTGCTCTATCTTGTACGCGAGTACCATCACTAATTTATCAGAGTGGATAGGTGCTGGTCTGTCATTTGGGACCTTACGGCCAAACAGCGCAAGTATGATTCAGCAATACGCTTTTTGACGTGAGTCGGCGTGCCTGAATTTTAGGTTAAAAAGATAAATTTGTATCGCTTGACGTTGATGAGTTTTACATTGCCTACGTCTTCTGATGGATAGAGACTCGAAACCTTGTGTCTGTTTCACGCTTCTTTGGCCACATTCACAAGGTCTTTATTAGCCCCTTCACTGACAAAAAATTCAATGGAACACCACCCAACTGCAAGACTGAGGTATAGATCATCATGAGCCCTCGCAGTTGCGGGGCTCATGAAGATCTATGCCTCTTGCTGAAACAACTTTTGCACCAACGTTCCTTTAACCGATGAGCTTTTTTGTCGTTGAATTTACGATTTCAAAACACACGGTCTGCGTCCACTAGCATTGACACAATGCTAACAAGTCGCATAGTTTACAAAACAAACGTTCTCCCTCTGCAAGAGACATAGTTGCTCGTGAGGATCTTGTGCCCTTGCTGGTCACATTTACATTTATAATTATGGGTTCATCGTCTCTTTACCAAAAGTAATCTTATATGAGGTGTTTCGTTTGGCGTACAGTTAAAATTTGTTCACCCCTTAATTGCCGTAAAAAGGCGAATACAATCCACAATTTGCCACAGACGTATATCCTCATAAACAGTTGCGAGGCTCATGAGGATCTATTCCCATTTTCTGACACCACTTTGTATCCATGTTCCTTAAACGACTACGATCTTTGGCATTGAATTAACAGAATTAACACTGAGAAATAACAGAAATTCCAAAGAACACATTCTGCGTCCGCTGACAGTGAAGGGGTTAACCATTTACTGCCCACGGACGCAAATGGTGTTTAATGGTATTAAGTGAGTTTGGGGTCTATGGTTAATCTCTCTCCTGCTAGCTACATTTACATCTTCGTTGAACTAGTTAATTAACTCACTGTACCCCAAGACCGAAATCCCCAAATTTTGCCGTTGTCCTCTGAAGTTGCAGTTCAGTGCAGGACACAGATCGAACATGATAGTTCAAGGGTGATGCCAGAATAGCTTGGCGCCCATAGGCGCCAAGCTATTCTGGCATCACCCTTGAGCTATCATGGTCGATCCATATCTTGCTGTGGTGTGTCTAGGGTAGAAAGAGATAAAGAACCCAGTTTCCCTCTATTACGTAGTAGGGGGCACAGTCCAGAATAGTTCGGATCGGATGTTAAAGGTATTACAGAGTGTTTGCGTATCTGGTTTAAGTCTTCCAACAATTTCCGCTTCCTTTGAAACAGACCATAAACGATACTTGAATATAATAAAAAGTAATTCAATACTTGGCGCGCAGTCTTTTAACTCATTCTACCCCAAGATCAAAATCTCCAGATTCTGAAGTTGCCATCTGAAGGACTGTTTTAAAATTCTCTAGACAGATCGAGCATGATAGTTTAAGAGTGGTAACAGAATAGCTATTCTGGCGCCACCCTTAAACTATCATGTTCGATCCATGTCTTGCTGTGGTGTGTCGGGGTTGAATGAGTTAAGGTGTTTAACTTACACTTTCGCGGTTCGTAAAATTACAAAACGCTTGACTTAAAAATAGATGAACGGAGACTAACGCGTGAAAAAGAGGGAGCCCCCGGCTTCACTGTTCTACCGTTAAAGTGTCAATGAGTTTGCACACTGCATACCTCACGGAACATAACCCTTTGACTGCCGAGAAAAAGTGAATACGGTCAACTGCAAGAGGCATAGATCCTCATGCGCCCCCGCAGTTGCTGGGCTCATGAGGATCTACGCCTCTTGCTAACACCACTTTACATCAACGTTCCTTGGACGGCTCTTTGGCGGAGAATTCAGAAATATTTTACAAACACAATCTGCCTTCACTGGCAGGCCGGTGAGGCGGATAACCTAGCTCAGACGACGTACTCTGAGTAGACAGCGTACATGTATATTGCGAGCTACACTTTACTTGAAGGCTCACTACCGCCGTAGCTGTTCAAAAATACACTTCTGTAACAGACGGTTACAAAACGCTACATAAAGATTTAGTTATGGTTCGTTTAGACACAGGACAATCCAGTTCAGCACACATCGTTTTGATATCAAGTAATTTGACAATGACTCTACTCCGTTCTGAAGAGATCAGAAGAGCAGTGGCATTTTCGAAGAACGGCAAAGCAGCAGGGCCAGATGGCATCCCAGCGGAGTCTCTGAAAGCAGACCTAGAGACAACAGTGGAAATGCTGTACCCACTGTTTGGAAAGATCTGGGAAGAGGAGGTGATGCCGGATGACTGGAAGGAGGGGTACCTAATCAAGCTTCCCAAGAAAGGTGACCTCGGCAAGTGTTCCAACTACAGAGGAATCACCTTGCTGTCAGTACCAGGAAAGGTCTTCAACAGGATCATCCTAGAGAGAATGAAGAGCTCCGATGACCCCCAGCTGAGAGACCAGCAAGCAGGATTCAGGAAGAACCGATCATGTACAGACCAGATCGCCACTCTCCGCATCATCGTGGAACAGTCTCTGGAGTGGAGCTCCCCGCTGTACGTCAACTTTGTGGATTATGAGAAAGCATTTGACAGCGTGGACCGAGAGACTCTGTGTAAACTCCTACGACACTACGGTGTACCCACAAAGCTCGTCCGCCTGATCAAGAGCAGCTACGATGGCATGACATGTCGCGTGATCCACGAAGGGCAGTTCACCAGGGAACTCCAGGTCAGAACTGGTGTCAGGCAGGGGTGTCTGCTGTCTCCGTTCCTCTTCCTACTGGCCATAGACTGGGTCATGAAGATGACCACAGAGCACAGACGAAGTGGAATCCAGTGGACACTGTGGACACAGCTTGACGACCTCGATTTTGCAGACGACTTGGCATTACTGTCCCACACTCATCAACAAATGCAGGACAAGACCACAAGGCTTGCTGACATCTCGTCCCAAGTGGGCCTCACCATTCACAAACAGAAAACTAAGACAATGAGGCTGAACGCAACCAGGGAAGAACCAGTCTTGCTTGCTGACACCCCGTTGGAGGAGGTGGAGTCCTTCACCTATCTCGGGAGCATCATAGACAAAAAAGGCGGCACTGATGCAGATGTCAGAGCACGAATCGGTAAAGCCAGAGCAGCCTTTCTCCAGTTGAAAAAAGTGTGGAGTTCCAGAGAGCTGTCACAACACACCAAAGTCCGGAAGCAGTTCTCCTATATGGAGCAGAGACTTGGAGATTGACAAAAACCACAGTCAACAGAGTACAGACCTTCATGAACAGTTGCCTTAGAAGAATTTTGAAAATCCACTGGCTAGAGAAGATCAGCAACGTCAGACTCTGGGAGAGAACAGAGCAGATAACAGCAGAGAATGAAATTGGGCGAAGAAGATGGGGATGGATCGGTCACAGTCTGAGAAAGCCAGCTTCCAGTATCACTAGGCAGGCATTGTCATGGAACCCCCAGGGAAAGAGGAAAAGAGGTAGGCCGAGAAACTCCTGGCGTCGAGACCTCCAAGCAGACATCAAGAGACTGGGAACCACCTGGAGTAGAATCGAAGGAGAAGCACAGGACAGGAGTTGCTGGAGGTCTCTCGTCGACGGCCTATACCCGGGTATGGGTGACAGGCGTAAGTAAGTAAGTAAGTCTACTCCGTTCTATAAATACAACGCTTTCAGTACGAGAAACAGCAACAAATAGATTGACAGGCTAACGACTAGGCAGAATAAATAAGTGCGAATACGCGTGTGCTTTCAAGCTGCGTGTCCCAACTGCTGTTAAAGTTAATTAGGTGTGTCGACAAGGCATAACAGACACAAATGGTGCTGAAATGTTCTTCAAATTTACGCGTAATGGTACTTCTTAAGGGAATACTTTTTCGCCGCTGTCACACTCCGCAGGCATATTAGGTAAAATTTCATGATACCCACGAAACGAAATTCCAGCCCTAGTCGATGCAGAAACGACTTACTTCTTTCAACGTTCGAAAGTAATTGGTTATGTTCCATTACTCGTTGCAGGTATTTGCGGCTTGTTTTCTCTTTAATATTTTGAAGCGTGGAAAAAAGCAAAAACAAAAAGACAACAACAACTGAAAACATATCAAGTTTTTGCACTTCATTTCAGCAGGTGGTGTCTTCTAACCACTAAGTAACAGCTGCTCAGTGGAGATGGGTCGACCGTGATAGTTCAAGGATAGTGCCAGATTAGCTTAACGCCGTGGCGCGAAAATAATCTGTCCCTACACTTGAACTATCGTGGTCGATCCTTCCTCCATTTTATATCCTATCATGTGGTTGCAGGGTTGTAAACAGATTTAAGGGGAAACCATACCTCCTCCCATGCCATCATAGGCACATGAATTAGACTTGATAACAGTTCTCTTTGAATTGAAGTGGAAACTCCTTAGCCTCTCAAGTGTCGTTTGCCTCTTGACTCATTCGGGACGTAAGGTATGCGGATACCCGGCATATAGCCGCGTATCCTAGCTTATACGAGTTAATTCAGTTGACTCATTTTTTTTTCCTCATTCGCTCGCTTCAGTTTATGCACAAGCTTTCGTTTTTGTTTTTTTAAACACACACTAAAAGCACGTAACCGTTAAAAAAATTGAGCAATTACGCACCACAGCACTTTTTGTCTAAAACTGTTTACAATTTCCAGACGTGGCTGATATTTCGTATGCTGGTGTCCCTTTGAGCTGTGTGCATACAACCTTTCAAGAACTGTTGAAATTAGCGCAGCAAGCAAGTCTGAAGTTGATGCCGGAATCAGAAATGATTTATGCGTCCGGAAATCCCGGCCTCTGCAATATATATATTTTTTTTTTCGCGCCTGGCCGGACGGAAGCGCGAAGTGTGTTTGTCGGAATTCTATAATTCGGAAACAATGAACAGTCCGTACACCTGGAAGTCCGGGACAGCATCAGTCCCTGTTGTGGTCGCACTGAGATTGTGTTTCTGAAATACTCAATCCATTTAACCCCACGGCCGTATTTCCATAATTTCGGAGGTGTCACGTAACGACTATGTGTACCAGTTGCAGGAGATGGGTTGGCCATGATAATTCAAGGAAAGTGCCAGATTAGCTTGGCGCCATCAGACGCCAAGCTAATCTGGCACTACCCTTGAATTCTCACGGTCAACCCATCTCAAGCTGTATTGCTTTGGGGTTGGGTGGGTTAATGCAACGCCACAGACCCAGGGATCCGAAGAACTTGGCTACAAAGTGATGTCAGGAAGAGGCAAAGATCCTCATGTGTCTCAGCATCTACTGCGGGGACTCACGGCGGGAATAGACCTACGTGTCTTGCAGCAGCCGCTGGACAATGTTTGTTTCTCAGCAGTTAAAAACTTAGCACCGGTTACCAGAGCTAGTTTAGGGCCCCACCTCTTTTCAGCGGAAGCAGTTCGTCGACTCTACATACAGATTCGCGTTTCATGCAGAAAGAAATAATATTTGCTGTTTCATCAAGAGGTGCACCCAGTCAATATCTCATTACAGTCATTGCAGTGTTTACAGTCAGCATGCTGTAAAATGCGAAAGTTTCGGTGCGCCGAAGTGGTCTGCACTGATGAAAGATTCTGCTCCGAACTGTAAATTAACCTTTTCAGTGCCGAGAAAATGTGAACACCCCCCCCCCCCCAACTGCAAGAGGTATAGATCATGAGGGTCTACGCCTCTTGCTTACACCACTTTGAATCCATGGTAATGGGACATCTACGGTTTCAGTCTAGGTCTTAAATTAACGAAGATTGCAAAAACACAGTCTGCGTCAGCTGGCACAGAACGAGTCAATCAGCTGACGTCGTGACGATGGCTTCTTGCTTACTGGGTAGTCACAACACTTCCGTCGGCTGACATGATGACTTGCCCACGCCCAGTAATTTCTCAAAAGTAGCGATTCTTGTGTCACGCACTAGCGGCACAGAGTGTCATGGGACTCTACAGATGAAGGGGCTTATGAGCACCTTTACTCCTCATGCAACCAGAAGTGCGGTCTGTTTAAGCCCTCATACTAAGCCATCTGGATTTAACTAAGCATACTTTGTGCATAATTAGGATTACTGAAAATAAATATTATGACTGCCAGATGGAATAAGAGGGTTAGTAAGTTAGTTATTTGGGTTTAACGCCGAGTTACTAGTGGAATACGAGAGTTTGGGTGGAGACGGTAGATGAGCAGTAGATTAGTCAATGTACGAGGAGGGGTGGGAGAAGGGGGGATGGGGGTGGAGGTGGGTGGGTGGGGGGTTAGCGGGGGAAGTGTGTGTGTGTGTGGGGGGGGGGGGGGGCGGGGAGGGGGGGGGGGGGTTCAGTCACACGTAAACAATTGTCAATCACAGACATATAACTTGATTTCAGGCATCACGATTTTTGGGACCACGACTGACGAGGATCTCACAATGGTTGCCTCCCTCGATTCGATGAGCTGAACAGCGCAGCGAATCGAAGGAGACAGCCAGTTTGCGGCGAAGATCTGTCACGATTCGAAAAATCTGAAACACGGCAATCACTTACCCAGTGCGCAAAGGCCATCAGGCCGACGTCAGCCGCCGTTGGCCCGCGCAAGTCGTACCCGACGGCCTTTTGCGCATTGGGTTACATGCTGCTACTCATATTTCCACCCTCAGTCGCACTGAGATTTGAGAAAGGGGGTGGGGTGGGGGGGGGGGTAGAGGGTGGGGTGTGAGTGGTGGGGTGGGGGGGTGGGGTGGCTGGAAGATTAATCATGACGAGGGTGTGATGTCAGCTTTTACACTTCACCGGCATCAGTCTTGAGCACCTGCAGACCCTAGCTCTGTATTGATGTACATGTAATTACAAGTAAACACTCATCGAGAGAGAGAGAGAGAGAGAGAGAGAGAGAGAGAGAGAGAGAGAGAGAGAGAGAGAGAGAGAGAGAGAGAGAGAGAGAGAGAGAGAGAGAGAGAGAGTCTGCAGCCACTGGCAAACAAGACCATGTTACGCTACAGTTGAGTGGGCCCTGTGATTTATTTAACCCGTTGGCTGTCGGTAGCGCTTTTAGTCGAGGTGATTCCTGTAGGAATTATCTCGACGAAATACGCTACCGACAGCAAAATGGTTAAGATATTCAAGTAGGTGCATTATTTTGATCGGCTAATTTGAGGCGTAGGCGACAAGCTGTTACAGTGAAAGACTGCTAGTGGACTTTTATTCCTGCAAAGGCAGTCACATAAACATACAATCTGCGTGTGTTTCTGTGTGCAATGAAAGTAACACCTGATGCGTGAATAGATGCACATGGATTTACCATAAATTATCATAAGGGGTAATATGTTACAATTAGTGATCGGCTGATATCAAAGAGGAACTATGCTAAATAGGTCAGTCACGGAACATGTGTTACATGCAGTGAGTCATAGCTGTGGCATCTTGAGGCAATGTTGCAAATTACATTGTTTGTATTTGCACCATATATTGCCCTTCTGGTCCAAAAAAAAAATAACTGTTCCGTGCTTTTGATCACGGTGAATGGACAGGCGAAATGCCTAACTTCTGCACGAGGCAGCATAGGTCCTTAAGAATACCGGCTGAGTGTGGAGTTCATGAGATCTGTAATGACAAGAAAAGGTCATAATTTGAACCTTCGGAGACACTTTTGTATTCCCAATGATTCCAATGATATCGCATTTCTTTTCTTCGTCAGTACTAGTATATGTGTCTTGCTGACTTGAGTTACTCTGTGCTGGTTTGCCGCTGATGCAGAGTGTATCGTATGCTCACTGGTACCGACCGTGGTGATGGGCGTTTACTCACGGAGAGGAAAAGGGATGGGGTGACTAGTAGGAACAAGGAGGTGAGAAAAATCAAGGGTGCTTAGCCGTAGTCCATTAACTCATTCAAGACGCGCCGCATACGGATACGCGGCTGAGAGTCGCGAATCCATACGCGGCACGTCTTGAATAAGTTAACTCGAATCAGTGTGTAGATGAAAACATGGACGTGTTTATCGACTACTTACAAGAGACAGAAATTTGACATGTACCTGTTTTTTTTTAGGTCATAGCTAAATGGGTGCAGAATTTACCTAGTAAGCTATAGGTCCTGTAGCAGGATTTGTCCTGAGTCCCCCGTCCCCTGAGTCGACTTACGTCGGCCAGAAGACCATTTGCCGGTGCAGTGAGTGTTCCTCTAGTCGACCGCATACCATTTATGAAAAAGTGCATACAGACGATGAAACAGTAAGCGACAACATCGTATATAATCATCGGAAACACGTCAGGCCTTGACTGCAGAGAAAAAAAAAGAACATGATCCAAATGCAAGAGGCATAGATCCTCATGTGCCCCCGTAATTGCGTGGGCTGATGAGGATCTATACCTCGTGCTGACACTGCTTTGAATCAATGCTCCTGGGACGTCTGGAGCTCGTTGGCGTTGACATAAAGAAAATTGCAGAGACACCAGCGTCACCTGGCAGTGAAGGGGTTAATGTGCTTCGGATCATATCGATGTTGCATTTCTTTCGTCGTCAGTATACATAACCTCAGCTGTGCATTACCAATTACTGAACTTGCTGTGACTACAGCTGAGGACGTTCGCCCCAATATTTAACGGTGCCCGTTGAACTTTCACTGCTTGCTTGGATCCCCAATGTGCGATTGTTAGATATCTTTTACGGGTGTGCGTCTATCCTGCACCCAACACCTTGATACCAGCCTCCAAAAACAACAAAGAGGCCACGAGTGCTTGAAGTTAATGCTATTTGCACAAGGCCTGGAAAAGTTTCATTCTGAAATCACTTGAAACGAAAGAACCGTAGATTACAAAAGAAAAATTGCACGCACTCAGTTACACAGTGTGTGTCGTGCAGAAAGAACGATAAGCCAATCCTCCGCTCCGTTTAACCCATTCAGCCCTGACGCACTACAGCAGGACTGAGATGGGTGGACCATGATAATTCAAGGGTAGTGCCAGATTAGCTAGCTAATCTGGCACTACCCTTGAATTATCATGTTCGATCCATCTCCTGCAACAGGTGCATAGTCGTTAGATGACGCCTCCCAAATTTGGGAAATACGTGCGTCGAGCTGAATGAGTTAAACGGCAGAGCCAAATCGCTTGTTCACACAAAGTTCGTGTAATCTTACACGTAAGCCCAATTTCGGGAGGCACACTGCCGTTAGATGGCAAAAGCCAATAGGTCAATTTTTAAGAAAAGCGATATTTACATTGTTAAACAATTCTCAGGAGTCATTATCTGCAGCGCCGCAGGAGTGACACCATGAGAATCACGTCTAAACCTTTCGCTGTTAGTAATCACAAATCAGTTGCGCGTCTGAAACCACTTCCTGCACACTGGCCGACAGTATGATTTGCGTAGCGGCCACAATGTAACTGGAATATAATAATAATAATAATAATAATAATAATAATAATAAATGCATAACGAACATCGGACTAACAAGAGACATAAACCCTCATGAGCCCCAGCGACTGCGGGGGCTCATGAGGATTTATGTCTCTTGCAGATGAACAGCCTTCGCATTGCCGCGGCAGTTAAGAGTTTAATATGTTTCTTGTCCGTCATAATATTTTTTTCCGTGTTACCTTGCTGGTGTTCATACATCACCGGTTTTTGGTTTTTTTTTTTTTTTCGGTTTTTTTTTTTTTTTTTTTTTTTTTTTTTTTTTGGGGGGGGGGGGAGGGAGAAGTGCAGATGCTCAGGTATCACACATCTTTTGCTGTTGCTCATGATAGATCACGCAATTCTGTTTGCTGTTTGTATATATTTCTACATCCGTGTATTTGCTTAGAGTCTGCAAAAAATAATGATAATAATTCTTACATAAGAGGCGGCTCTGCAACAACAAGGATGCTGTGCCTTTGCCTTTGCTGACAAACCAGATTCATGAGGCAAGCGCTGGCGGGTATTAGATACAGACCGCATGCCAAAGGGAGATCCCTCAGCGCTGGACAAACAAACAAGATTCCCCGATCGAACACAACTGGGTGTCATAATTAGGAAGCCCTGGATATGAATCTGTTTGTTCGTCTAGTGCCGAGTGGTTTCCCGTAGTATGTGTTTCTCAACAGGGCAATTAGAAAACGACCCCTTTTTACACACTCTTCTCTATTAGCCTCTTGCAACATAAAGCTATCAACGAAGAACCTTTCTGCCCACACAAAAAAATCCACGCGGAGCATATCACAGGAGAAACACTTCCAGCAATTCTTAAACAAATTGTCTGTTAGCGTTTTACGCAACACTCTAATGCACTAAGTACCCCATGACAAAACTGTCGTCTGCAAGCCTGCATACAACTGTGCACATGCCCCATATAAGGCTCCCATGAACACACACGGTCGACTAAAATTACCCACATTTTGCTTCTTTTCACACCACCTGTCATGCCTTTTACTGCTCAAGAAGAAAGGAAAAAAAAATCCTCTCTAAGGCAACCTCTGATCAACACACACGTCGGGCCGGCACAGAAATAAAGACGGACACACTGCGCATTCCGCCATTAGAACGCTTGTGTAACGACAGGAATCCATCTCCTTCTACTCTAACCCACCCTCTGAGGCTAACACACACAGGCACACACTGAGAAATAAAGACGGACACACGACGATTCCCGCCATTCGTAAGCTCTGTGGTCTGGCTTAGCATAAATATTCTGAAGAAGAATGATAACACGAGCAGCGAAATGACGTCACTTCAAGCTTTACATCATGGCATCATTAGTCCCACGTCGCGTTCATAGTGACGACTCGATGTTATACGCCACTCATCGCAGTACAAACATTTGACGTATCAGAGAATCAACTTTGCAATTTTCTTGCTGATTTTCACACCTAGGGCTTAGGGCCGGGCCAAACAGCAGGGTTATGCAAACACTGTATATGATAAGTCATGCGGGTATTAATGAGAAGATATTTTTGTTTCCTTAAAAGAAAAATTAAAGTTATGTTAAATGACAAATGACTCCTAAAAAGTGGTCAGAACAAACTGGTTTTCAAACCTAGGGCTTACACGTCACAATTGACCTAATCGTACCCGACAGCCTAGACAAACTGTAGGCTTTTGCAAATACCGTATACGAAAATCATGCGATTATTAACGAGAAGATTTCTTTTCGTAAAACGATTCAATTGTTATAAGATTAAATATGTTAAAAAATTAATTATCACTCAAAATGTTTTAGAGGTACAATGCTGGTTAACGATCTCATTCAGTATGTCCTTTTTATCTAGCTACACGCAAAATAACTAGTAAAAATAAGAGAAATGATGGACTCCAGTGTGGATCAACCGGTTTTTGTAAAATGGACATTTTCTCGTCAATGAGCATCTTAATCAAAACATCGAAAAAAAGGTCCCGAGATTATTCTTTTAGTGGTAGTATGGACAATATCCTAAATTTTCAAGCTTGTCCGTCCTCAAACCCGGGCTCTAGTCGCTGTCACACACACACACACACACACACACACACACACACACACACACACACACACACACACACACACACACACACACAGTCACACACACACACACACACACACACACACACACACACGCACGCACACACACACACACACACACACACACACACACACACACACACACACACACACACACACACACACGCGCGCACACACACACGGCGCTTTGGCGCCAAAATGTCGTTCGATAGCAAGGCTTGCGTAGCTAGACGTGACTTCATGTTTATCTTGTTACTTCTTTGACAGAATTTCTGCCCCGCACGCCATAAACGTCATGTGCATGCTCCGGAATGCGCTCCGACCAGCCCCATTTCAAAATCTATCGTATTTTCAGTAGGGTAGACAAAAAGGGAGGAAATTTTTGGAACTTTTTCTTGCGGAAAAGTTACTACATGCACCGAAAGCAATTGCCATGTGTGGCCTGTACTCAGTGGCGGCCCTGCTCGCTTCTTGCTTGCTTATCTGACGACAATTCAGGGAGTGTAACTCTGCAGCACTGATTCAAATTATCCCTTTGCGGGACTGTTATGACGCCGCCGCTCGGCAGGAAAGAATGACGCGACGGAACTACGCGGGTATCGTTATTTTCAGGTAAAAGATTAATCACGTCACACCAAAAAGCCCTGACATGCTATGACAAGATGTTGATCGACCATAATAGTTCAAGGGTGGTGAACCACCCTTAAACTATCATGGTCGATCTGCCTCCAGAACTGCGATGTAGACCTCAGAGCCGGATATCTGAAAGCATAGATAAGGTTATCAAGTCGTTGGGAGGTATTCCTCAATCGAGCCCTTTTCATCCGCAAGAAGGCAAGGAGCCCCTAGCTAGCATGTCGTTTGATTCGGCCGCATTAGCTGGGTGATGGTGCATGAAATTGGATTTTACGGTTCTCAACAGTAACTGGGCCAAAATGACAGAATAGCACGCGTTTGCCCTCGCTCCTTAGCCGTACCTTATCACTAACATGCAGAAGGTCAAGTTCCTAAGACTCCGTGAGAGTCCATCCCGGCCTCGCAGTTCAGCTCGCAGCGGTTCAACTCGGATTTTAAAAAAAAATGGTTCGTACACCATATTCTGATGTGGAATGCTATTTCTCAACTTTCGGATTACAACATTATTCTGATGTCTGATCAAGATTCTTTTTTTTTTTTTTTTCAGGAGACGGACCTGCTCCATGTAATACAGTGTTTATAATTTGCAATGCCTCCTTTTAAGTCTTCATACGTGCAGTGTGTCGCATGGCTGTAATGCTTGACACAAAGGCGAACATTACTTATTAGGAAGCTTGAATGGCCTCAATAAATGAACGAATTTTCTGCTCTTCTCCTTTTTAGTCCTTCCAACACTTAGTCTGCCGACTCTAGCCCGGCACGGATAGTAGAAAACCTCCGCTACGTGTGCCTACTCACGTGAACTGTGAAAAGAAGGGTAGCTAATTCTTACTGACTTGAAGCAAATTGACAGCATGGTTACCCGCCGTTGCGCCAAATCTAGTTTTAGCAATTCCAGCCAACTCTGCAGCAGCACGTTTTAACCGGCCATTGCAAAACCCACGGCCGCATTTCTGAAATTTTGGAGAAGTCATCTAAGATTTATGTACCAATTGCAGGAGATGGCTCGACCATGATAATTCAAGGGTAGTGCCAGATTAGCTTGGAGCCTGATGGCGCCATGCTAACCTGGCACAATTATCATGGTCGAGCCATTTCCTCCTGTAGGGCGTCGGCCGGGGTTAAATAGATTAAGACAAGAATTTCAAGTCTGCGATGTTTCAACCTTCACTTTGACTAAACAGCGCAACATAAGAGAAAGCGACAGAAAGATGAATATCGGAAAATGAAGGCACGGAGCAGCTCATCATCATCTCACCGGGCCATGAGATAACTTCTCGTGCTGACGTCAAACGCGCGAGACGATGCCAAGGCCCGCTACTCTGGGAGACGTACGATAACCTGAGGTGCCTGTAAATACGCTATAAGCTGAACTGAAACCGCGATGGTTTCCCGCGTCAGAGGACCAACATAGATGGGAAAAACAGGACCTATCCCGATTTTAACGGGGGAATGAAGCGGAGCTGATTACGGCAAGAGGTATGGATTCTCATGAGCCCCCCTGCGACTGCAGGGGTTCATGAGAATCCATGCCTCTTGCAGATGGGAACATACAGGGTGCGGGGCTGAGTGTAGTCATTAAAAAGTTCCGAGCTGCCTCCGCAGGCATTGATGCTGAACAGATACCTGCGGACTTGTCTGGCCTGCGCCACGGTCTTGATCCGAGGGCTAACTCATTAACAATGGGCGCTTGAACTGATAAGAGGTGGGAGACACAGCTCGACCCTTTCAATTTCACAGCCGACGGCTGAATCACAATCGATCGTTCAAACACTGTGTTAGATGATTTCAGTCACGGTAGATAGGTAGATGGATGGACCACGACAGCTCAATTGTTGTGCACTCGCGGCGTCCGGCGCAACTTGTCTCTAATAACCAATTTTCTTCAGCAGCCAAAACTAGTCACTCACGTACAACTGAGACGCCAGCGATCCATATCAGTCCGGGCCTGAGTCGACAGAAGGGAATGTGTATATGTGTCTCCTGCTTGCCTGGTGTTAATGTTGCCTCTTTCAGTTATTGTTTGCCTTAATGGGTTTTATGCCGTGCAGTTAAGTAGCAAACTGTTGTAGACTGACATAGGCCCATCCCGAATAATTTCTTTCTCTGAGAGCGAACTGAATTAATTGAACCGAAATCTGGTAGCCATATGTCTGCTAGCAAAAGAGGTTCTCAAAGTCCACTGCAGCTACAGGAGCCCATGATAAGAATATCCGCTTCACTGCCAGTAATCCAAATTTGTGTTACTGAAATTTGTGTTATTTCAACCCCAAACAGCTCTGGACAGCCGTCCAAGGATTGTGGATACACTGAAGTCAGTGTTGTCAGCAAGAGACATAAATCCTCATAAGCCTCCGCAATTGCGGGGGCTTATGAGGATCCATGCCTCTTGCAGTTGGATTGGTTCGCCTTTTCTCGGCAGTGAAGTAAAAAAAAATATTATGCCTCTGAGAGGCATATTATTCTGATGAGCTCCCGTAAAACGTCTTCGAGCCTACGACGGCCGCAGTGGGCCCGCGCACAGCCGTGCGCGGGTCCACTGAGGCGGTCGTGGGCCCGGGACCTGTGCTTACTAGGACTCGGAACCTATCTGCGAATGACCCGAGTGAGAGGCCATATTAGTCTCGTCACCGCCTCATAGTACAGCTGCAATGGCTTTTGAGAACCTATATGGTGAACTTCAGTCTGTTGCACTGGGTTTTGAGAACTTGTCTATGTGGCATATACTCATACGTTCTTGGAGCTGCGACGGTTTCTGAGAACATATGCTTCCTCCTGGTTTCATTTGCATCCTCAAATCCAGGGACAAGTCCGTGCCACTCATGAAAGTGTATTTTTCTTGTGGATGCAATGGGCTCGAAGTGATACTTCATCCTGGTGATTACATTTTTTTGTGGGGGAGGGTGCAGATCGAATGAAAAACCAACAATAAACCAAAACCAATTTTTTTTGCACACATTGTGACTTTATTTATTTATTTATTTATTTATTTATTTATTTATTTATTTATTTATTTATTTTTACAATTCCATAGAACTTGTATACCGTATCGCCACAATCACGAGTCCCAGAAGTTTACCCTCACAACCAACAATAATGTATATTATATTGTCGAGCAGCGGCTGTCATTCATCTGCGCTCATTCGGCAAAGGATCTGTACTGACGCATGCACCCTTGACCGGAGAGGAATGCCGCCGGGACTGTCAACTTTTGACACGTCAATACACCAGCGAGAAAATACATCTAGATCTGAGATTCGCATAGGAGATCCCACGATTTGATCTCTCCCCCCCCCCCTCCCCACCCCCTTGGGCCGAGATACCCAGCAAACAAAAAGACCCGGGCCCTCAATGGCACGTAGATGGCCCGCGCACGGCTGTGTGCGGGCCATCTACGAGCCGATGCCGGCCGAAGGACTGACCGGCATCCGGACGTTTCGCCTAATACTATACGCGCTGATCATTCGTCGTCAGTCGGCCCGAGAAGGGTGAGCTTACTGGGTATTGCTGGCCGCAAGGCCGCGCACTCAGATTCTGATTGATTAAAGGTCAAATTGAATTCAAAAACACCCCGCCGCCAGGTTATTGGTTTGAAGCCGACCCCCCACATATTAGTCCTCAAAAAGCATGTCCCGTCAGACATTGGCTGTTCGCTAGCGGCATCCGACTGCGCCGGGATCTGATGCTGGACCAGCGGATCATGATGGTTGAGGGTTATTCGGCCTGTCCAGGCGACAAGCCGAATCTGGCATTACTTTAACCCATTTTGGAGGTACGGTGTCACCTAATGACTGCTGCAGGAGATGGTTCGACCATGATAATTCAAAGGTAGCGCCAGATTAACTTGGCGCCATCAGGCGCCAAAGCTAATCTGGCACTACCCTTAAATTATGGTCGATGGCGCCGAGCGAATCTGGCACTATCCTTGAATTAACATGGTCGAGCCACCTCCTGCAGCTGGTACCTAGTTCTTAGGTGACACCTCCATCCGGGAAATGTGGCCTTGGGTTTAAATGGGTTACTTTTGAGCTAACAAAACCGATCCGTTGCCTGCATAACGTGTTCTTGAAATGTGGGCCATTGACTGATTTGTCCGGCTGTCAAGGTCTGAACGTGGCTGAAGAGGATGATGCGCAGGAGTCGCCTGTGAACACCCCCCCCCCCCCCAGTGCGCAAAAGGCCATCGGCCGGCCGACGTCGGCAGCCGTTGGCCCGCGAACAGCCGTGCGCGGGCCAACGTCGGCCGGCAGATGGCCTTTTGCGCTTTGGGCATCGATTTGCAAAGGACGTATACATACACATGTACATAGATTCTAAGGGTCCCCACAGACTGTCTTGATGCAAAGGCTCATGTGTTACAGTCGAGCCGCAAGGGCCAGAAACCACACATACCCAGCACACGATACACACGCTGACATTACACGACAAAAACCACTATGTCCATTTTGGAGAAAAGCGAGATTTTCATTGTATAACGCTGAAAATGTGGCTTTCTTGGATATACGTGCTGTTGTCCTTAGTAACGGCAGAACACCTCGTACGTTACCAACGAAGCTGTATCTCTCCTTGATTTGACATCCGACTTCTTGCCTTCCTGCAACCACGAAAAAGTGGGGTGTGGATCTTCTGGGCGTGGGGCGGGGGCTGGGTGGGGGGGGCGGAGGGGGTAGGGGTGAGTCGCCTGGGGGAAAATGTGGAGGGGACGGGGGTGGGGTGGGGTTGAGGGGGGGGGGGAGTAGTGGGGCGAGGTGTGTGTGTGTGTGGGGGGGGGGGGAGTGGGAGGGTTCGTTCTAGTACATTTTAAACCTTCTGACGTGGGTATCGCGTGTAGTCGAGGTGATTCCTACAGGAATCACTTCGACTGAAATGTGCTACTGACTGCCAAGGGGTTGTGGCAGCAATTAGAATTGATCTAATTTCTTTCCTAAATACTTTTGTCGTGGGACCGTTTCACTTATTTTTAAATTTGACAAGCTTAATCACTTTCTCGCAAATGGACGCAGATTTTGTTGTTGTTGTTTTAAATCTGTGTCAGTTCAACCAAAGAGCCCCAGACGTCTAAGGAACACGGATGCAAAGAGAAATAGATCCTCATGAGCCCCCGCAGCTGAATTGTGTTCAGATTTCCTCGCTAGCGAAGAGATTAATACTCATAGAAAAGAGAGTTCCGGCACATACGTTTGTTGACTCCAGTTGTCGACAATATTGGAACAAGGATGGAAACAGACACCAACCACCCTTCGCCTATCATGGTCGATCCATCTCCTACAGTTGGCGGTGGAGATAGAAACGGACGTGAAAAAGCCCCGATCCTCGTATATGTACATTTTATATCTGATGCCTTACTGGTTGTCTTCCTCAATTCGCTGCCGCGGTTCAGCGGCAGCGAATCATCGAGGGAGACAACCAGTTTGAATTTTTTAAAACGCAAGAACGATATTAAACTCCAGTCACTCTCATGCCTCCCCCCTCCCTCCCCTTTCCCCGATCTCAATCTCTCCTTCCCTTCAGTGCGCCCCTGTTCTGACATCATCGCCCCTCTCGGCCAATAAATGGCTGGCCAGAGTTCCGGACCAGAACTTGGGCGAGGTTTTGTCAGAACAGCGCACACGACCACACGCTCTCACACCTCAGTCTCACGCTCAACTCCACACTACTTCCTCACGCTTATACACTGAACACGCGGCGGCAACACTTTTCTGTCAGTTGGGCAAAAATAACGGAGGCGTTTTATTCCCGTGACTCTCACTTGTCAAACATGTAAGACAACATCTAACCCAACCAGTAGGTTTACTGGTTGTTTCCAGCCCCCCCCCCCCCCCACCCTTCCCTGCAACAATACACACAAACTAAAAAGGAAACAACAAATCCGAACACAAAAAGGACCTCCATAAAAACACTCTGCGTACAACTGAGCCGAGGCAATTCAGTTCAATATAGTACTATCTCATAATAAAAACAACAACAACAACAAAGAAAATGTAAGGTAGTTGCCAGACTTATCATGTGCTACATAGAACATGCTTATCAAAAACAAAGGAAAAAAAAAATTATGGACACTTTATATGCAGCAGATTACAAAGGTGGTTGCTTGGGGTTGGATGGTGGGTTTTCAATTTCTAGCTGTCGCCTGACTGCTGCTGCTGACTGGCGTATTCGGTCGGCACCGTTCCCTTATCACTCCTGTAACCGCCCACGCATTCACCTCCCCCACACATTTTCTCGCCTCTCATACACGCCTACGCACTCACCCCCTACAGGCTTTCCCACCCTCCCTCTCTCTCTCTCTCTCTCTATCTCCATCTCTCATCATAGCATTCCACAGTCGGGAAATTCCCCCACCTACTCAGTACTTCCGCTACCGGACACCGCCCCCCACCCACGCATTCAGTCCTCTTTCGGCCCTCCGTTTAAAATATGTTTATCACTCCTCCCTCGTCTAAACACCACATTACCACAGGGCCGAAACAACAGGCATTGACTTTGCAAATTCCACTCACATCCAAGGAAGGGAAATATACGGCATTATAGGTGGCTCGTCCAAGATCATTTAACTCATTGTGTCCCGGGTACGAAATACCCACGATTTGGAGTTGTCCTCTGAAGACTGCATTCCAATTAAGGAGGCAGATCGACCATGATAGTTCAAGGATGGTGCCAGATAGCTTGGCGCCTATAGGCGCCAAGCTATTCTGGCAGCACCCTTGAACTATCATGGTCGAGCCATGTGTCGGGACTGAATGAGTTAAGAATGGTGTCAGTTCTCTAGAATATTCCCGTAGTGAAAGTCTCTTTTTCTTTCGATGTATGACTTTCATGCTGTAGTGGGACATTAATTTGAGTTTCACCTCACTGCGGGCAACGAGAGATATATCGCATTTTGGAACAATAAAAGAAGAAAATTGAAAAAGAATGACGCCGAGAGAATATTGAATGAAGGTCGCGGCGACCCAAGCAATGAGGTTAAAGAGGACGCATTGCCAGTAGCTTCGGGATGGGGAGGGTGGGGGGGTTGTGTGTGTGTGTGTGTGTGTGTGTGTGTGTGTGTGTGTGTGTGTGTGTGTGTGTGTGTGTGTGGGGAGGGGGTGTAAGGGGGCGGGGGTTCGAGGACATGAAAAACAGTCCACCTTAGCCTCTTCACACTGACAATATAAGTAGCAAATTGTATATATGCGCCAAGCTATTCTGGCACCACCCTAGTGATACATTAATCTGAGTTTCACCTCACTGCGGGCAACGAGAGATATATCGCATTTTGGAACAATAAAAGAAGAAAATTGTAAAGAATGACGCTGAAAGAATATTGAAAAAAGGTCGCGGCGACCCGAGCAATGAGGTTAAAGTCGCATGAAGTCTCGCTTTCGCTCGCTCATCAAAAATAGTTACTGATTAGCATGATGATCAGGTCGAACCATCTTCCACAATGGTAAGCTACTACTGAGAGGATGCATTGCCAACAGCTTTGGGGAGGGGGGGGGGGGAGGTGTGTTTTTTTCGAGGACAATGAAAGAGTCCACCTTAGCCTCTTCTCACTGACAATATAAGTAGCAAATTGTATACTTGTTTATATATTTTGAAACATCAATAAACTGTGTTGTAATTGTCTTTTCTAAGGGTGTTTCTTTCTTCGTTGCGTTATTCTCTGCACTTTATATGCTTGGCAGTCGCCTTTTTGGTCTGAGTCTCCCAAACGCTTCTTTTACGTATGAAACTGGTAAGAGCATGTACCATTATGATATTCATCTTGGTCAGGGGACGTAACTATTCCAGACGTATGAGCCACTAATAATAATAATAATAATAATAATAATAATAATAATAATAATAATAATAATAATAATAATAATAATAATAATAATAATAATAATAATAATAATAATAATAATAATAATAATAATAACGGTATTTACAAGGCGCTTATCTTATAATAATTATAACTCTAAGCGCGCACTCACAACTCGCGCACGCATGCACACGCTTTAGACAACGAATTACGAACCACAAATAGTGAAATACATTATGACAGTCTGCTTAGGGTGGGGAGTGTGGTGGTATAGTGCTAGAACTGTTGAAAGAGGTGAGTTTTGAGGGCGGACTGGAAGGAGGAGAGAGAGTGTTTCTGACGGAGAGAGAATGGGAGAGTGTTCCAGATGGATGGACCGTATACTGAGAAGGAGCGGGGGCCGAAAGTGCTGAGTTTGGTGCGTGGGATGTGGAGGCGGAGAGGGTCGGAGGCGGAGCGGAGGGAGCGGGGAGGAGTGTAGGGGTGAAGTAAGTTTGAGAGATAGGTGGGAGCGCAGTTGTTCAGGGATTTGTAGCAGAGAGACAGAATCTTGTATTGGATGCGTTGGGGGATGGGAAGCCAGTGAAGGAGTTTGAGCCTGGGAGTGATGTGGTCGGATTTTTTCTTTCTGAGGACGAGGCGGGCAGCATTGTTCTGGACGCGCTGGAGAATGAAAGTGGTGGAGTGAGGGAGGCCGGAAAGGAGAGAGTTGCAGTAGTCGATGCGAGATAGGATGAGAGAGACAGCAAGTTTGGTGGCAGCTTCGGTAGTGAGGTATTTTCTGATCAGACCGATGCGGCGGAGGTGAAAGTAGCATGCCTGGGCCGTGGCAGAAACAAAGCAGGTCATGGAAAGAGAGGAATCGAGGATAACGCCGAGGTTTTTGGCCGAGTCAGAGAGGGAGATGGGGGTGCTGTCGAGTTGAAGGTGGAGGAGGGAGGGAGCTGGGAACGTTTTTGGCGAGTGCCTACCAGCATGGCTTCCGTTTTGTCGTCATTCAGTTTAAGCTTGTTTGCTGTCATCCAGTTTTTCACGTCTTCGTAGCAGTCAGCCGTGCGAGTCAGTAGTGACTGAGTGTTGTCGAGTTTATCTTTGTCTAGTAGTTGTGAGTCGTCAGCATAGAGGTGGTGGTGTATGTGGTGAGACTGGATGATGTTGGACAGGGGAGACGTATAGAGTGTGAAAAGGACCGGGCCCAGGATGGACCCCTGTGGAACTCCGCAGGAGAGCGTGACTGGGTTGGAGGAGACGCCGTCGATGGTGACGGACTGCTGTCTGTCGGAGAGGTAGGAGAGAAACCAGGAGTGAGCAGAGTCAGTGATGCCAAAGGAATGGTGAAGGCGGTGGAGGAGGATAGAGTGGTCTATAGTGTCGAAGGCGGCAGAGAGGTCGAGTAGCGTAAGAAGGGAGATGTTGCCCGAGTCGGTGGAGAGAAGCAGGTCGTTTAAGATATGTAGAAGGGCTGTTTCAGTGTTGTGATGTTTGCGATAGGCAGACTGGAAGGGACTGAGCAGGTTGTTGTCGGCGAGGTGGAGGTTGAGCTGGTTGAGAACGACCTTCTCAAGAAGCTTGGATAGGAAAGATAGATTGGAGACTGGGCGATAGTTTTTGAGTTCGTTTGGGTCGAGGTTGTGTTTTTTGAGGAGAAGACGGACGATGGCGGACTTGAAGATATCGGGGACGGAGCCGTTCACTAGAGATGTGTTGATGATGTCAGTAATGAATGGCAGAAGTTTTGGAAGGCCGTCCCGGTAGAGAGAACTGGGAGAGGGTCTAGTTCGCAGGTTTTGAGAGGAATGGACTTTATGGTCTTGAGGACTTCATCCTGAGAGACGGACTGGAAGGACGAGAAGTGGGTGCCGGAAAAGGGGGTGTCGTGAGGGCAAGGCGGAGAAGGCAGAGTGTCGAGTGTGTTGCCCAGAGTTTGGATTTTGTCAGAAAAATAGGTGGAAAAGGCGGACGGGAGTTCTTCTTTGCTGTGTGTGTTGGGGAGAGGAGAGTCTTTAGAAATGCCTAGGAGTGAGTTCATGGTAGCGTGAAGGGTTTTGGAAGAAGTGGATTCCAGGATTTTGTTTTGAAGGTGTTTACGTTTGGAGTCGGAGATCATTCTGCAGACTTTGGATCTAGTTGTTTGGAAGATCTGTCTGTGAACGGTGAGGTCAGATGAGCGCCAACGGCGTTCCGCTTGTCGGCGCTCACGCTTGGCCTCAGCTATGTCGTCAGTGAGCCAGGGGGAGGGGGGTCGGTTGGGTATTGAGCAGGTGGTGACAGGTGCATGGGTGTCTAGAAGTTTTCGAAGGGAGGAGTCGAAATGGGATGCAAGATCAGGAGAGGAGGCGGGGTCCAGGAGAAGGTCGACAGCTTCGTCGAAGAAGCTCTCTCGGTTGACAGATTTTAGTTTGCGACGAGAGACAAAGAGCTTGGTTTTTTTTTCGGGGGAGGTAGATTGAGGGAGACGAGAATAGCGAGGTGGTCAGAGGGAAGCACAGAGAAGGTGTCAGAGTCGAGAAAGAGTTGATCGGAGGTGCGGGTGATGATGATCCAGTCGAGGGTGTGGCCGAGTCGGTGGGTGGGTTTGGTGATGTGTTGTGTAAGATTGTGGTTTGAAAGTGATGTGTAAAGGCGTTTTGTGTAAGGGTGGTCGGGTTTGTCGAAGTGGAAGTTAAAGTCGCCAAGAAGGATGTGTTTTCCGGGTCGTGTGCTGTAGTGGTCGAGGAGGAGGTCGAATCACTATCACGGGACTTGAAAAGGCCACGGGTTTTTAAGGTCAACTGGTCCTTTCCACCGATCTCTGCAAATGGGGCATAGGCGGTGAAATCTAAAGACACCAACATGCTGGGATACAGAAAAGTGTTGTCACGATATAATATGTATCGATGTGTGGTAGTTATTTCTTTTAGATACTGTAAAACAAGACTTATACTTTAGTGAATAGAAGAAATCAATACTATATACACTAGTGAAGCTTCGTTTGCAAAAAGTGACTCCCAACAACGCACGAAAGCGAAATCACGGCGGATAACCAGCTTTGTACCATAAGCATAGACAACATTCCAAACACCTCCAAGAGGGAAGATCCTCGGGGGCCCACCGGGCCCCTGAGGATCTATGCCTCTTGGAGATGTTTGGAGTGTTGTCTATGCTCACTCATGGTACACAGGATGGGTGGGGGAAGGGATGTGGGGGTAGGGGGGCCCATGAGGATCTATGCCTGCTGCAGATGTTTGTAGTGTTGTCTATGCATGTGGTACACGCTGGTTATCCGCAGTGCGGACTTCGCTCTCGTTTGGGAGTCGTTCATTACAAACAAAACCTCACTATTGACAGATAGCGTGAAAACGTACTTCTCTACCCTAGCCTACGAGGACACCAACCAATGCCGGCTATGAAGCTATTATTCATAATGTGGGTTAAGTAACTCAGTCAGACAGACGTGAGTGATGGTGGTAGTGTTGAAAGATGCTGACTCTTCTGATGCGGCCAGAGATACCATGTGTGCTTAACATTAGTCATTAGACATGACTAATGATAACCATGACGGATAATGATGACATAGATGATACTGATGATGAGGCCTGATTTGCGTGTAGGTCGTTTGTTAATTCTGAGGCAACGAGTCATCAGTAAGTGCTTTAGTGATAGGAGAGACCTATGGTCTTGGTGATAGAGTGTATGTACGTGTTTGCGCGCGTGTATGTGTGTGTGTGGATGTGTGTGTGTGTGTGTATGTGTGTGCGAGTGTGTGAGTGTGTGTATGTGTATGTGTGTGTGTGTGCATGTGCGTGTCAGTGTGTTTGAGTGTGTGTGAGTGCGTGCGTTCGTTCGCCGTGCGAGCGCGCGCGCATACATGCGTCGTGTGTGTGTGTGTGTGTGTGTGTGTGTGTCTGTGTGTGTGTGTGTGTGTGTGTGTGTGTGTGTGCGCGCGCGTGTGTGTGCGCGTGAGTGTGAGTGTTTGTTGCTCCCCACCCCCCCCCCCCCACCCCTCGCCACCCCCCCCCCCCCCCCATACGGCCTCTCCCTTCCTGCTGACATGAATGCCTGCATACCTTCCCGTGATTTCCTCTGCATATAATGATACGTGTATGTATGTTAACAATCTTTATTTTTCATCCGTAGAAATGTTCGTCTTCAAGGTTTACAGTGATTACCCACTACATTAAAAGGTCATCGGACCGTCGACGGCCTTCTGGTAACTGGGTAGTACTTGTCTACCAGTTATAGTTCGTCTCCCTGGATATAATACAGATCAAAATTTTCAAGTGATTGCCAGCTTATACGCAATGCGCAAAAGGCCATCGGGCCGACGTCCGTCGCCTTTGGCCCGCGCACGGCCGTGCCCGGGCCAACGGCGGCTGACGTCGGCCCGATGGCCTTTGCGCACTGGGTAGCTCTCTCTTTTAAAAACTGATTGTCAAGTGCAGCAGTACTTTGTGTGTGCTCGCCCAAACAGGACGGTCACTCCTTCGTCACATGACGAAGAGGTCACGGCCCTGTTTAACCCCTTAATTGCAGAGAAAATTTAAAAAGAACCGAACTGCAAAAGGTATAGATTCTCATGAGCCCCCGCAATTGCATCCACGTTCCACCTTTGAATCACGAATGTGGATCTTTCAGTTGACGTTGAATTCACATTGATTTCAGAAACACAAACTGCATCCACTCGCCATGTTACGGTTTAAACAGGATGGTGCTGACCCCACTGAGGCCAGACATAAGAATTCTACAATTCTACAACCCGAAATGACATCCTCAAATTTGAGGAGCAGCTGGTACTGATTTTGGGCAATATAAGAGGCATAGGATTCCCACGGGACCTGCAGCTGCTTGGGCTATGCGATTTCGTCACTTGCTGATGCAAGGTGAGGGCTGGTTGGCTGTATGCGCGGCCAATGCTTGGCTTAATTGGCGCCCGCAGGTCTGCAACCACTCTACATCCCAGGCAGTGCAACTATCGCTAGACGTGCAATATTGCTGTTATTTGGCAAAAAAACAGTATGCTGATTTTATTTTTTTATTTTTGGTTAAAAAGCGAGATTCTAACTGGGCTATAAAAATTATTTTAAAAAAATAAATAAAAATAAAATTAAAATAAAATAAAGATGAAAAAAACCAACACCGAACACCAAAATAAATACAGTGAAGTAAAATAAAAGAAGATAAAATGAAATAAAATTGAAAAAAATGGACAAAATTTTTTTTGTCGTGTAACGCCAGAATACTTGTCTGCTTTCGACACACACTGGTTAACCAGTCTCCCTCTATTCGCTACCGCTGATCCGCGCTAGCGAATCGAAGGAGACAACAAGTGTGCTTTCGACTGTCCCTCATCTTGTTTTCTCAGTTTCCATTTGCATCAGAGGGAAAGCTTCTCATGTGCCATCACATGGGTTTCATGTCTTGCAAGTAGCAAACCGTAGTAGACATGCGGACATCAGTGAGTTTGCGTTTAAACTGAACGAACGACTCATCAACGAACGACGAGTAACTAATGCGGTGTACCAGAAGCATAGACAGCATTCCGAACAACTCCAAGAGGCTCATGAGGATATATGCCTCTTGGAGGCGTTTGGGGTATTGTCTATGCTTATAATTCAAGCTGGTTATCCGCCGTGACCACGCTGTCGTTCGTAGTAACCTCGCTACCATCAAGTGCTCTTGCAGCCCGCACTGACTCACGAGAATCTGTATCACCAACAGACCGGAGATCGACTAACAGTTTGTACCTCAAATTTAGGGTGTTATTTTGGGGAAATTGTTGGTACGGACCTGTGGCGTGAGACTCCTAGAAAGCCGAGAGGGGGATGGAGGCTGGTATGACTTGGCCCAGAACCCCTCTGGCCATGATACGGAAGCCAGATTATTATTTTTTTCCCACTTGGGCCATACCTTCTAGTGGCCCTCATGATGTTAAAGTATTCTTGGATCTGGGCCAATCCTTCTCTAAGCACGTCCGACAAATGACTCAAGTAGATCAATTCTCACACGTACATGAATAGACAAAGTATTTACAGCTAGCTTGGCACACTTGATGTCACCCTTGATTCTCTACCGTTGATATAGCGTTATTGAATCGAGGGAGACAACCAGTGTCCTACCACCCCGCCCCCACCTCTTTCCCCGGCCTCCTCCTCTTGAAATGTTCCTGCGCCGGCCAGTGCGGACGATTGTCGAGGCTTATTGACCATACCAACACGGGGTTAAGGAGAGTTCAGGTACGACCCATGAACCCGGAAGGAGAGATATGAAAGTGGCCAGTACTAATCAGAAACAAGTTACGCCTCACCAGTGGCCATGCAGAGTGTCAGCAGGAATCTTGTTCAGATGATCAGACAGAGGA
>BTPG01000008.1:144775319-144777819 GCA_036245525.1 Semisulcospira habei
GCCTTACCCTCATATGTGATGTCTTTAACAGAATGAATTAACGAAGTGTAAGGTGAAGGTCGCAGAGGCCATATTTGTGTGAGCCTCTGTGCAGACAATATATCTGAAACCACAGGCCCGATTTATTTTCCAAAGTTGCTTGATGATATTTTCACTTAACCCCTTCACAGCCGAGAAACTCTCAATAAGGGCCATCTGCAAGATACATAGATCCGCATGAGCCTCGCGCGATCGCGGGTACCGTGACTCATGGCGATTTTGGCTCTTGCTGACACACCTGACATATATTTATTTGACGGCTGGAGTTCCTAGGGACTGCATTAAGAAAGATTTCAGAGCAATATTTGCGTCCAGTGGTAGCGAAGAGAATAAAACAGATATGTCAAAAACCACGTTTACGTCGGTACATTACTTCAAGATGATGCGTGCAGTTGTTGGGAATGCTTTCAGCCGGACAGACACAATGACGCATTACTGGCTGCGGAAAGGGATTGGGGCTAAATAGTAGTTAGAAGAGCAAACCTTGTTGACATAGGTGTGACAGCAAATGTGAAACAGTATAATTGTAGTCACCTATCGTCCATTTCATCCGCTCTTCAGCCGTCGTGTGTGTTATGCGTGCGTTTGTCTAAAGCAATTTCGAAGGGATTATAACATTCACAGACTTTAAACTCGACACAAGTGTACTTTACAAGAACAACTTTACCTACATATTTCACTTGTAGAAAAGGTCAAGGTCATCATAGGTCGATGTGTTTGTAAAGATTAGTCATTTTTCGCACACACAATTTTTAAAAGTTAACTTTGGGCGCAAAAGTTTGAAAGTACACAAGAGTGCATTTTATACCACGAATGACCTCTCCTTAAGGTAGAGGGCAGTTCCAAACTCCCAAAAATGGAAAATTACACATTAAAAATATCCTTGGAGCCGTGCACCTTGCAACACCCCTCTCCCCCTGAATTTGCTTCTGAATATGTACATAAACCTGTGTCGATAATGTTAGTGTTTATCAAGTTTTACTTCTGACGTGGAAAAAGCTAAATACAGTAGTTTTTATTCCCCCAAACATAGAACATTTTCAACACACTTGCTGACCATGCCTGCCCTTTGACCTTTCGAAGGAGCCAATAAAATTAATATGCATAGACAGTGTAACCCTTAGCAAAACATTTCTACTGGGGTCTTACTGCAAAGTTCACTTACAAACTACCTGTAATAGCAACAACCTAAAATAAAAGGCCTTCTTACTTCCCGTGACCTTTGACCTTAGCGAGAGGTTAACTTAGTAGAGCTGCAAACAAAAGTTTTATCATCAGTTTTCTCTTTGGCAAGTTTTAAAATAAGATTATAACAGTTTCTTTAAAAAGTCTCCCGTTTATTGACCTTTGTAACCTTGACCTTTCATGGAGGTCAGCGCAAGTCACAGTCAAAGCTATTGTCAAATAGGATCTTTGTGCCAAATTAGAAGTCTGTGGCCCTGATGTCTCTCAGAAATTCAAAATGATAAATCTGTCACAAGTGGATATACACAGGATGATGGATGGATGGACCAATAGTGGACCAGTGGCAGATGACTCACTATATTTAACTCACTTTCAATGTTAAATGAGCCTATAATGTGCGCTAACCATCTCTCATCCCTTAATTTTCCAACAAAATGTAAGTGAAGCTTGTAAAAAAGACATATTCACACTGTTTCACAATAAGAGACCTAGTGTTTCATATTAGGCAAATGGTGCTTAATGTGAAACAATGTGTCACTTTTTTCAAACTCAAACTACTTCTGCGTCGATTCCAGTTTTGAAATTTGGCTTTGTCCTAAGATGCATCAATATACTCTCGATCAACGCCTGGTTTCGGAATGAATCTAACTTTCTTTGGACGGTCGCGCGCGACGTTTTTGCTTAAGTGTTTCATACATGGGTCTCCTCCCCTACATACGCACATACGGCGCTTCGCGCCAAATATACGTTCAGCAGCGAGGTTAGCGTAACTAGACATGACGCAATTTTTATCTTGTTACTTCAATTGTGAGAGGTTTAGACCTGCCCTCCTTTGACGTGCTATTAAATTCGCCCCACCTCGACCCGTCCTAAAAAAAGTCCCTTTTATAAATAGAAGGAAAGAAAGAAAGAAGTTAACTCACTGCTGTTATGCCTATATATGGCAAAAGCCAGCATGTCCATTTTTGAGAAAAGCAAGATTTTCATATCATATCAATCAAAATCTCGCTTTTCGTAAAAAGACAGATTGGCTTGTGTCATATAATGACAGTATACCTCTGCCCCTGGCACGGCGAACGTCGTTATGGTTACAGCTATTCACTGTCCGGTCAGCAAAAGCTTATCGGGTCGACATCGGCCGCAGTCGGCCAAAAAGCCTTTTGCGTGCTGGGCCGCCCTGGTGGTCAAGGGTTTAGGTTAGGTAGCCGTCTCATTCATCACCCATGTGCACCCAACCACCACGTTCACCTGATGGCTCTGCACGTCAATGGTCATC
>BTPG01000008.1:144782819-144825319 GCA_036245525.1 Semisulcospira habei
GTGCTGTTCCCCCCGAGACCTCTCTGCCAGTTTCTGATGTGTCTTAATTGTCAAAGTCAATCTCTTCATCATCGCCCAGCTCAGCTCTAATGCAACTCTCAAAATCTGTCATCCCATTGTTAACTGACAGAAGAATCTTTGCCACTTTTGCCTTTTGAAGGACGTCTTGAGGTTGGCGGTAGATATGGCGATGTATCCGAATATCATGGCCAAGGAAATCTGCCAGCTGATCCTGGTCTAACTCCGAGATGGCCATTGACTGAGCCAAAGTTGCAACCTGCTTCCGTAACTGAGTAAATGTGAACATGGCTGGGTATGACACCCCTGCTTCTAGGGCATGGGCCTTCAGAACATCATGGCCTCTGTAAGGCCTCTGACCAGAAGGTGTGGGAAAGATGTACTGGGTATCAGCGAGAGCCGGCACTGATTGCCTCATTTGAAGGATTCTGTCCACATTTGTCATCATCTTCTTCGTCAGCAAAACGGGAACACTCCTATTAAACTTGCCTCTGATTTCCACTCGCTGAAAATGATTCACCATTTTCTTCTCAACCTCTGTGAGACCTTTCAAGATATCTTGATTGGTGATCGATCCAATCTTAGCATTCTGGAAGTCTGACACCTTCATTCTCTGAACTTCTCCCCCTCGTTTTCGGTTGAAAAGTGATACAGCACAAAGAGTTGCTTTAACCACTGTCGGATAATCTTCCGAAACCATCCTTGTCTCAAGAAGCTGTTGGACCTTCCTCACATCTTCACATGATGGGATCAGCTTGGGTTTGTTCATGGTCATTTTCCCGACCGACTGGGCTGCTGTAGCGGACACACAATCATACCAGTCCCCGTTGAAGACAGAGTCAAACCGCTGCGCCTCAGAGAGCTCCTGTCGCCACCTGTCGTCTGAACCCTGCCCAAGCTGTTTGGATGCCTGTGACTGTTTGATCTGTGAACACTTTTTAAAAGCATGGCCTATGTGCATTGGGAGATTGCCTTTTTTGAACTGATGTGTGTCCTCATCAAAATCTGCTAGCTCTTTTCAGCCAGGACAACATGATCAAAGCTAGCTGAATTGATCACAGCATTTAAACTTGCGATTTTCATTTTTCTGACCTCACTCTGATAATCTTTAATAGTCTCCCTAACTCCCGCATCCTGGAGCTGAGTTGTCCAGCCGTGTGTTATTCAATGTCCCTGCGGTCAAATAATCTCTTTTCATACTCAAGAAGCAAGGGGTCAGTTCTGATGAGACAGCTTATCTTATCATCTCTCTGGCTGGCCAAGACCTTGTGATAGAAGGAAAATTCAACGTCTAAGGGTATTGGAAGCATTAGCCGACCACGGCGAGCCGCGTCCCCTCGCTGAGTGATCTGAAACCCTCCTGGCTTCTGACAACAACGTTTTGAGTGTACAGAGATCAGCTTTTTTGGATAGAGCCCTTTGCAATGGCTACAGGCGAGAAGGTCGTCTACCTTACTAGTTTTGGTGCGATACTTGGGAATCAAACATCCTGATTTGTTTTCAAGAAAAGCAACGTTATGCATGTAATCACCCTCATCTTGTAGTCTGATCCATGCTCGACGTCTCTGCTTGGTCCCTTTTTTCATCGACAAAATTTTAGCAACGTCTGCCTCATCTGCATGGACATCTTGCGTGCTCATTTTCAAGACAAGCTTGCCACACAATTTGCATGCATGTTTCTTGTCCCATTTGTACTTTCCTTTCCCTCTCTGCGACACGTGCACACCTGTTTCTTCTGTAAGTGCTCTTTCCCCACTCTTTCCAGCATCATGTTCCTCATGCCTATCCACATTCTCATTACCACCCCCTAACGCACACTGCATCTTGCTGGTACTAGCGTCACCGACACCTGGCCACCCCGAACCTGCCACTTTGATGAAATCTAACATAGTCGATACAATACTGTCTATGTCAGAGATCCCAGCAATTGATGCCGACACACCCTCTGAATCCGGTGAGCTCGAGCCAGGAACAAACTCCTCGTCATCACTGCCCTCGTATTGCGATGCGCTGGCACTACTCTCAGTCTCGGGCGCCATTTGCCAACTGGAGAAAGAAAGAAAGAAAGAAAGATTGAAACCAAAGCTGCATTAGGACAGAAACAACCCAATTTTGGTTTAAGGGGCCTTGCACAAGAATAAAATGAGTAATCCCGTGTATGACCGATTTACATATGTGTGACCTCGGTGACGAGGGCTGGCTTCTGCAGCAGCAAAATCCACGTTTTCTGAAAATGCAAGCAGTTTTCACACATTTGTCAACCCTGCGTGACCCTTTGAGAGAGGTCGCTCAAATTGGCATGTTTAAAAAGGTCTTGACATAAAGTATCCTTGGGCCAAGCTTAAAGAATGTGGCTTGAATAGTCTCCGAGAAAATGCCACTGTTAACTCATTCTACCCCCAGACACACCACAGCAGGATAAGGATCGACCATGATAGTTCAAAGGTGATGCCAGAATAGCTTGGCGCCTACGGGCGCCAAGCTATTCTGGCATCACCCTTGAACTATCATGGTCGATCTGTGTCCTGCGCTGCAATGCGGTTTTGAGAGGACAGGGGCAAAATTTAAGGATTTTGGTGTTGGGGTAGAATGAGTTAAAGTTACCATGGACGACGGACGGACGACCAGTGGCCCAGAACATAAACTCACTTTTGCTTCGCACGCACGCCAGCCAATAAAATGAAGATGATCATAGAATCACTTTACTTACCAGTTTGTAATTGGGAGCATTCCGCTGCCGTCCATGCACCCTCTGTGGCAGAGGCTGGGGGGCCATGATGCTGCAGCTGACTAATTTGGCCATGGGCCATGGTCATGTGCCAGGAAGGGGCGTGCTTGTCCACTTCCATAGATCCCGATGGGTTTGGACATCCTGCTGCCATCCGGCACTGGGTGTGTGCAGAAAGTCCTGAGCCGGTGTGACCAAAATGGTGTTGCTGCAAACATGTCCAATACAACCATGTAAACCAATTGACATTTGGAATCAGATTGATTGTACATTGCTTAACGTCCCGACAGCAACAAGGCTTTCTCAGGACGAGCCTGCACTGCTTGTGAAAAAAATACCAAAACAGAACATTGCCATGTATGTCGCCAGCTGGTCAACACATGGGGCCTAAATAAAGCTAAGACCATTTAGCAACACACATCCAATATCAAGAGCTACAGGCAGTGCAGACAGTAGGGAGAGTTTTAAAAAGGCAAATACAGTTGAATGGATAAAGGGTAGACAGAAACACATGCCCCAGAATAGAGAGACAAACCCACCCTGTGGGGCTGACCAGGGTGACCCTGGGAACTAAAAACTGGTAATACAGTAAAAAGCAACACTTCAGTTGCACATTCCGAAAGACCTGTTTGTGGACGTTTGTTCTTCGAATCGCGAGGCAGTTTTGCGAACGAGGATTGAAATCTGGCGCCATTAAAAAAAAAAAGGTCAACTGATACTGTGCATGCATGTGTCAAGTTACTTTTTCGATCACTGACAATCACACATGTCAGAAAAAAAGAAACAAAATCGCGTGGCAGATTGACCTTGTAATGGGGTTATTGAACGAATTCCTTTCATTGAAGAAGAAAGCTTTTGTTAAAATCGTGGGGTTCTATTATCATTTACTACAAGACTCAACGGTCAGAGAGAGGAAGACACGGACCGAGCCACGGCTGAAGCAGACGCCTTATTTTTCTGGGCCAAACGGGTATCGGGGATTGGAGGCATCTCTCAGTTAAATAACTGCACTGAACAAGTACATTTGGGCGTGCTCTTAACTAAGAAATATTGCATAAAGTACCTCTGCAAACGCGGAAGAATGGCCCACTGTTGGGGACGAAAGACGACGTTTTAGGAAGGGCAAGGGAAACAACTCCGTTCATCGGTGTTGGGCTAACCAATCGGCGATCATCAAGTTGATCTGAAAACACTCCGCTTCCGTGTCAACACACAGGCCCAGGGCATCGCCAAAACTCAACATGAAGTAAATCTGGCGAAATGGGGACATCCTATTTTGATTTTTTTTTCTGACCTTTGAATGAAAGATAATGCAGAAATAACCCTCAGAAAAAATGGGTGCCTGACTTGGTCACCCAGAATTTTACACACACCCATTTTGCAATAAGGATGGTAAAGAAAGTAACCCATTTGAGTGGTTTGGTGTACGCACACACACACACACACACACACACACACACACACACACACACACACACACACACACACACACACACACACACACACACACACACACACACACACACACACACGTGCACACACACGCGCTTGCGCGGCTTAGGACGTTAAGCTAGTCAGTTATATGAGTAGCTGGCTACACACAAGCTGCACCGAATAAAAATGAGTCATCGAAACCTGGGATACACGCAATTAATGATCTAATCAGAATAGTATTTTTCAATACGTGCACACTTACGGGGATGCTGCTGACAAAAATATGTACTTGTTGAGACTGACTTTAAACGAGGAGAAAGTAGCTGATGTCGTGACGTTTCTAGGCAAGGCATTCCAAAGACTAGAGCCAGAGAATGTCTCTACTCGTTTTATAGAGATCAATTCTAGGTCGCGGCACAATAAGGGATTTTCTTGATCTGGAGTAGTGTTGATGACTGGACGCTAAATAGCTTATCGTTTAATGCCTTGAACTTAACCATTCCCTATGATCTTTCAGGGGCAGAATTTTTAAGGCTGCCAATTTTTGGTCAGTATTTAAGCTGGGATGAGGGAGTATTAGTTTCGCAGCTCTCCTATGTATAGAGTTCAATCTTTTCAGACTGACATCGCTCGAACCATCCCACACAGTAGAGGCATAGTCTATATGTGATCTAATATGGGCATTGAAGAACAGTTGACGTGTCTCCATATCAGTAATGTGTTTAAGTTTTGCTAAGACGTACAGATTTCCGGAGACAATTTTACAGACATTACTGATGTATGGCTGCCACCTAAGCTGGTTGTCCACCGTGACTCCTAGCAGGCGATGGTTAGTAACTTGGCTGATGGTTTTGCCTTGGAGGGACAGACTAAGTGAGAGAGAGAGAGAGAGAGAGAGAGAGAGAGAGAGAGAGAGAGAGAGAGAGAGAGAGAGAGAGAGAGAGAGAGAGAGAGAGAGAGAGAGAGAGAGAGAGAGACTCAAGACTCAATCAATTTATTGTTAAGGCCAAGAGAGAGAGAGAGAGAGAGAGAGAGAGAGAGAGAGAGAGAGAGAGAGAGAGAGAGAGAGAGAGAGAGAGAGAGAGAGAGAGAGAGAGGGAGCGAGCCGAGTTGGTGTTTTTGGTGGGTGCTAATTACCATGCTCTCCATTTTTGCCGGGTTTAAAATCATAATATTATGACTGCACCATTCATCAATATCTTGCAGTGTGTTTTGCAGTCATGAATTGATGTTTGATACATTCTTATCTAGCGTGTGTACAGCGGCATCATCTGCAAACATATCACATGTAACGCTTTCATTTTTTATCGTAAGAGGAAGATCATTTATGAACAAGCAGAATAAAAGGGGACCAAGAATAGAGCCCTGTGGTACGCCATGCTTCACTAACCCTTGATTCGAGTATGATCCATTTAGTAATACCTTTTGTTTTATACCTTCGAGGTAGGATTTGAGAAACAACGCCGAGTTGTTGGTATACATGGATATTTTCTTGATCAGTATTTCGTGGTTTACCAGATCAAAGGCTTTACGAAAATCTAGAAACACGACTCCTGTAAGTTTTGAGTCGTTGATGGAAGATAATCATGTGTCTATCATCAGCGCAGTGTGACATGAGTGTTCTGATCTGAAGCCCGACTGCAATGAATAGATTGATTTTCGGCTTTACGGGTATATAGATAGATGCTTGTGAATATGCCGTTCTAAGGGCTTGGACAGAACAGGTAGAAGTGATATGGGCCTGAAATTATTAATTTCACTAAGATCTTTAGATTTAGGTAGAGGTATTACTTTCGCATCTTTAAATGCTTCTGGAAAACAATTAAAATTAATACAGAGGTTGTAGATATAAGTGATACTCTCTACAATGTATGGGAGGGATATCTTGAGTATTTTGCACTAATCTCATCCAGTCCTGATCATTTTTTTTATTTTCCAAGGATGTAATCAATATACCAACTTCATGGACCGCTATAGTGGGTATGAAGAAAGGGTTTGTACCGGCAGTTCTCTGCTTACAGAAATCGACTAAGTTGTCCGGGCATACATAGTTATGCGACTTAGTTCCCGACGCGATTAATGATTCTGCTATGGAGACGAAGTGGCTGTTGAAGCTGTTTGCTGTGAGATGCGGCGGTAAAGCAGTAACTAAATTTATCGCATGCCATATTGTGGCACAGTCTTTACTTTCGTGAATAACTTTATCGAAAAGTAATTTCTTTGCCTTCAGAACCATGGATTTTACTCGATTACGTTCTCTTTTTTTTGTAATCGGCGAAACGCTTCTCTCTTCCCAGCCCGTCCCTGTGCTCCATGGCCTCGATAAGATCCGCAGTCAGCCAGGGTGGTAAAGTGGCGTATTTAACTCTTTGTCGTCTCAAGGGCGCGTGTTTATCTACTCTGAGAAAGATGTAATACCACGTATCTTTAGTGCTTTATTTGAGTCGGTTTCATTGTACACTTCAATAAACTCTGCAGAAGCTAGGTCGGACAGAAAGGAATTTTCATTGAACTTTTTAAATGATCTGTATATTATGCATGTATGTCCTTGCTTTTTAGTTTTGGAAGATTGGACAGCCTGGAAGTTTGGACAGCCACGTGCAGCTCACCAGATAGTGGTTCTCACGCTATGACTACCAACTTGAACGTTGCTAACTGCCGGAGGTTTATTTGTATGTGGTTCAAATGGTTTGAAAGTAATTCACATTAAACGAAAAAAGGATTTATTAAGAAAATGGTGTGCACCGGAAGTTCTGGTTCTCTAATGAATTTTTAGAGTCAAATTTCATTTGAGGCAGTTAATAACATCATAAGCAATCACACAACTTGTGTGTTAAAGATATCACAGAAAACTTGCTTTACAGAGTGTGTCCAGTTTTGCTTATTTTCACCACAAATGAAACCCTGTGTCCTCCAAGATAGCCATGGGCGAAAACTCATCCAATTTTTGTGTGAAGGTAGCTCAGACAGTAGGCTGAAATTCTGATGTAAGCAACAAATAAAATGTTCTTGATTTGATGTCAGGGTGGCTCTTTGTTTGCGGGTACACTTACGGACACTTTTCGCGTTTTTAATGGAAGTCAGTATACATTTCGTGCGTTCATACATACGAAGAAGTATTTCATTACTGTTACATATAAAGAGCTTGTTAATGTTGCGGTATGAAGTTTCGCGTTTCCGTTTTGAAAATGCAAGTATCATCAAGATCGAGTCTTCTTGGCACGCAAGGGATTTTGGGGAGGTTAAGTATATCAAGCAAAACTCATTAATATTAATTTGCTTGTTATTATATTATATTGAGCAACATGTTGCTTGATATAGTGCGATAACAGGCAGATGTGATTACGAGATTCGAATCAAACTGATGTCCGAATCGAAGTCGAGGACATTTGATTCGAGTCAAGTAATCACATCTGTCTGTTTATCGGCACTATATCAAACAAAATTGTTGCTCACTATAATTTATGTACCCAGTCCAAAACAAAACTATGCCTCCCGTCATTCATTTTGCGGCTTATTGCGGTGTTCAGACAAAACACATGACATGGCAGACGGCCGCACATCGTTGTCGACTCAGCGCGTAGATTTCGATTGACTAGGAAGACATCAGTGCATTCTATAATAGTGCGTGTTGCTGAGTAAATTATACTTGTAACTAGATCACAAATAATTGCGGAAAATGCCAGCAGGTTTGTTTATTTTGTTCTTTTCTCAGGTTGTCGATCGCCAGCTGACATCTCGTCAATTTCACTTGTCAGTCCAGCCCGACTCGCACGTTTTCTGGCGTCTTTTCTCCGTTCGTGTGTGTGTGTATAGGATATACATTTCGAGCATTCATACACACTAAGAAGTATGTCATTACTACTACAGATAAGGAGCGCGTTAATGTTGCAGTATGAGCATATTTCGCGTTTCCCTTTTGAAAATCCAAGTATCAGCAAGATCGAGTCTTCTTGATGCGCAAAGGATTTGGGAAGGAAAGTATACCTAGCAAGCTCATGAATATTAATTTGCTTGTTATACAATATATCAATACATGTGTCAATTAAGAAGGGAAAACTTTATGGAGTGGGTATATAGACTGATAGAGGAAACTCCCGAATTGCACACGAGCACGTATTTATGTTTTTGTCGGGTGATTCTCAATGCGCAAAAGGCCATAGGGTCTACGTCGGGCGCCGATGGCCCGCGCACAGGCGTGCCCGGGCCAACGGCTGCCGACGTCGGCCCGATGGCCTTTGCACACTGAGATACTTGCGGACATTGCGGGTTCATTCCGATTCATGGATAATTGCCTTCACACCTTTCGCCACAACAGATGGATCGACACGGGAAAGAGGGTGTGGATGGGTAGGTGGGTGGGTGGGTGGGTGTGGGGGTTAGTGGAGGGGGAGATATGAGGTGAGAACGGTGCAGGAGGGAGGGGGTGGTTGGGGGCTCTCATAATTCACAGATCGCTTGATTTCTGGAAACTACCTAGTAAACGACGATCGTACGAAAATGTTGGTCTCAAGCAGGCGAACGGGATATTTGATTAACTCATTCTACCCGCGACACACCACAGCAAGATATGTCTCGACCATGATAGTTCAAGGCTGGTGGCAGAATAGCATGGCGCCTATAGGCGCCAAGCTATTCTGTCACCACCCTTGAACTATCATGGTCGATCTGTCTCCTAAATTGTGATGCAGTTCTCGGAAGATAACTCCCAAAATGTGGGTAATTTGTACCTCGGGCGGCACAACGATAGGCGTGGTCAGAACCAAATTTGTTGATTGCTTGTCCTCAAAGCAAACATTTCATCAGTCCATTGACATTATCACAATTTCTCATTTATTGTAAACTACTATGTCTGACCGTCTGTAATGTGTTACCTTAACCGTAGGGTCCGCGATCACAGTCCAACACAATCATCTAAATTAAGCGTAATCCTCAATAATTTTTTCTTTTTGTTTTATGAACTTGACACTGACATCATGGCCGCACATCAGGAAATGTCAATACTACACGCCTACAGCATTAGCAACAAGAATAGCAAACCGGAACCTGCGCGAAGATTACTTCCGGTAAGCAATACATTCATGATGGCTTGATAACAGGTTACAAGAAAGCATCAAGATGAATGATACACTCGTCCTATTACTGGAAACGAGTGCAGAAATATTGAAAATTGGCATTTTAGAGTTAGCATTAACACAAAATGCATTTTTCTTTAGTTTCAGCAACCTCTTGAGAGACTAAAAAATTGAGAACCACACAAATGCAAGAGATATAGATTCTTATGAGCCCGCCAGGCGCGAGGCCCATGAGGGTCTGTGCTTCTTGTGAAACCACTTTGTATCCACGTTAACATTCCTTCGACGGCTAGGGATCTTTGTCGTTTAATTTACACAGCACAATCTGCGTCACATGGCAATGAAGGGGTTACAGCAAAATGAAATTGAAAAGAGCTCTCTCTCTCTCTCTCTCTCTCTCTCCCCCCTCCCCCTCTCCCTCCCCCCCCCCTCTCTCTGTATGCGTGTGGGTGTGTGCGTGCGTGCCTGCGTGCGCGCGTCAGCGTTTCTCATTATCTGCACGGATCTGTAGTTAGCTATTTCGCTGTATTTCTCCCTAGCCCGAGTTATTTTTTTTCTCTTTGCTTGTGTTTGAACTATGTTTATCCTCTAACTTTATTTACAGCTTATTTTTCCGAACACGTGTTGTTGTATCGTTTGGTCTTGCTCCAAAAAAAAAACCATAGGCGGTCGTTAGAATTACATCGTAAAAATAATGGGAACATCAGCAACTTGTCATCAGCTAATGGGGACCGTCTGCTAGAGGCAAAGATTCTCATAAGCCCCCAATGCGGGGGCTCATGAGGATCTATGCCTCTTGCTTGTTCTGTAACGTCATTCATAGAGTTATGGATGATCATTGTAATCTGTGGTGGAAAAGATAAAGAACCTCTTAAAATTTCTTTTGTAACATCTAAAAAGTCTTTTGTGTATAATGTATACGTTACATGTCGACAAATACGTGCCATTTTTTTATATTAAAGATTATAGTACAAATGATTCAAAACACCTGGGCCCGGATTTATGGCCAGACGATATTGCTCTTACCTATCCGGTAGTGCTACCGGCTCGGTAAGTCTACAAACTTGCCATTCATGGACTGCCGGTAGGCTTACTGGCTGGTAGTTTACACGTCAAATCACACCGGCTCCGCATTGATAACGACACGGCAAAGATGTTGTCCCGTTAGCGATTTTATTGGCCCAGTAACTCTACCGGCCCTGTAAGTCTACAAATTTGGCATTCATGGACCGCCAGCAGGCTGACCTATTGGTAGGGGAAGGGCCACTTTTCTACAGGAGGGGGGCAGTGACTGACTGTAACTTTACCGGCGTCGAGACAGAAAGGACCCAAAAGTAATAAATCAGATGAAATTCCTATTCTGGAAAAAAAAATCCGTTTCTACTCTTAAAATCTAAATTAATTGCCACTTCTGAATAGTCTTTATTGGTGAAAAAAGCTCAAGGCATATAATACCGGATTTACCTGTATGGTAAGGTCCCCATATTGAGTCAGCTCCATAATTCAACATCCCCCTTAGACTAACGGTCTACAAGCACGGTGCGGGAGGGAGTTAGGAGTTATGACTTCAAAGAATAATTATAACGCAGTTGTTTTTTTTAAAGGTCACTGTGTAAATAACATTAAATAATGAATCGACCCGTATTAAAAAAGAAAAAGAAAAGAATAATTGATTAACTGCAAAATATATGTAAGCCAAAATTTTACTTATCGAGCTAAGGGGAGATTTTCAAACTGGTTTTGAGTCTTAACGCTATGGCTCGGGGGCGGATCTGAGGGCTGGAAGGGATGCAATCCCCCACCGTTTAAAAAAAGAAAGCGGGAGATTTGTATATGGAAGTCGCATATGTACACATCGCTGTAAATGTTATAAACTGAATAAGAGTAAGGCATAATACAAAAAAGAAATGGCTTGCGTAATGTGAGCCTCTAATATAATAGTTAGTTATTGGTGTTTTACGCCGAGCAGGCAACTAAAGCCATCTCACTTCGGGGAAGGAGGGGGGGGGGGGGCGGGTCGGGGGGGGGGGGGGATAGGTGACGGTTCAGTGCTAATCATGACAGAGAGAAAAAAAAAGTAATCAAAAATCTTTTAGATAACTCACTACTTGCAAGGGGGGGGGGGGTGCGGGGTGGGGGGGGGGGGGTGTTATAGGTGACGGTTCAGTGCTAATCATGACAGAGAGAAAAAAAAGTAATCAAAAATCTTTTAGATAACTCACTACCTTAAGTTATATACAGTTTAATGTTCATTTGTAAAATTTGCACACACACACACACACACACACACACACACACGCACGCACGCACACACACACACACAAATTATGTATAAATGCACAGTAACTTGCGTTATATCATCGTTGTGTGTATGAGAAGTAATTTTGCATGGTTTGTACGTTAATTTTGACACGCTCAGGTTTTCAGTTTTGTTTCTATTTCAAGTGTGTCGCAATAACAACAAAATTGTCCCCTTCAAGCGAGCATAATTATGTTCACACAATGCGATGACCGTCATTTCATTATCATACTATTGCAACTACAGAGGATAAGAGAACGTAGTGTTTGAGCTGTTTAATTTTCTTATCGTCAACAGGATGCATGCAGCCGGTGTTTTTAGGCGACAGCATCTAAGTGTTTCACTTTCATAACTCAAATTTAACCCATCACTCAAAAGTGCCGCTAAATGATACATGTATTGGTATTGTACGGGAAAGCTCACTTTGTTAAGATATTTGCACAGAGCATGGTGCCCTGAGGCATAACTGCCTGTGAATTCGCTGGCAGTCATGCGGTTAAATATAGACTAGACAGGCCGGTAGTTCTTACAGGTTAGCCAGCTACCGACCCGTTAACATTTTACCGGCAAAAATTGTTTACAGGCCCTTTGGCTCGGTAGCGTTTTATCGGCCGGTAAACTACAGCGAAATCGTGAATACCGGCTCTGATGATTTGCAGTACTTTCTGCATCTTTGTCACTTCCGTAATAGTTCAAGGACAATTGTGTTACGATCCAGGCGCCAAACTATTACACATACTAAAATATACGTTCTTGCAAAGATCTACCAAGGACATTGGACTCAGTGATGGTATCTGAGAAACTCCTGTCGACTCAACCTCTTCAGTCAGGTTGGTATAAAATACTTCAAAATACGTAGATTTACTTCGAACGCCAATTAATAATAATAAAAAAAAGGTACATCGGCCGTTTGCAAGTGGCATGTGGGCTCATGAAAATATATGCCGCTTGCAAGCCGCTTAGACTAGCTTGAAATTACCGGTATCCTCACATTGAGGATGTATGTCCCGGTTGCATTCAATGACTTTAGAGTCTCGACTACTGTACAAGAAGTGTTGCTTCGATGGCAAACAGCGTTAGAGACCCTCCAAGTCCTAATGATTTTTCTAGCTGTTTTTCTCGGCACGGATTCGAAGGAAAAGCGACACTGGATCGTTAGCATAGCATCATCTTGCAATTCCTCCCCTCAGCCGTTTATTTTTACACCATTTAACAGGTTTTCCTTCTTTTGACTGGCGGATCGCATTCACGCTCCAGCCGGGACCGTTTCACGTGTGCAGAAAGCATAGATCCTCACAGGCCCCCTACGCTGCATCTAAGACACTAGATTGTGGGGGCAAATTTACTTATTTGCTTCTGAAGAGTAAAAATTTGTTTTATGTCTGCTTTTGACGTGAATCACATTTGTTGATGCTACCACAGGGTATGTTTCACACCCCCAAGAGGCACAGATCTTCATAAGCCGACGCAGTTGCGCGGGCTCATGAAGATCTATGCTCTTGCTCACACTACTTTGGATCAATTTTCCTCGGGCGGCTGGGGCTTGGATCGAACCTCTGCTGGACAGCTGCGTAGTGGACAATGCTGTCTCTGTGTGCTTTTGGCTTAGCAACATCTACTGATGCTCCCTCAAACAACGAACGCCAGACATCTGAAAGAGGCATACATCCTCATGATCCCCCGAAGTCTACGCGGGGGCCCATGAGGATCTACGCCTTTTGCTGGGCACATCGATATACCTGTTCCTCGCGTGGCGGCTATTTTGTTTCCGTTGTTTGTGTGTGCGTCGATGTTGTTGTTGAGGGCTTTGACTTCAAGATCACACTGACGATGTCCATTTAGAAAACAGATTGGGGGCAAAACAATGTGTACCGTGTGTGTTTTTGTAGGGTCGGAGCGTTTGTCTATCCTGGCCAGGTGTCAGCTACCAGTTTATTGCGCTGTTTCAATACAGTGGTGATTGACACCAATAGTACTGAGTTCAGATGGGTTAATTTAAAGACGCTATATCTCACGAAAGGGCATTCGAAGTGTAGCATTTACTCGTTCGATACGTGCTGCATTCGGCGGCACGTCTCGAACGTGTTGATGTGATAACTATGTAGATGAAACATGTGCATAATCAGTAAAGGTTCCCTTGAAAGGTTTTAACTCATTCTACCCCAGACACACCACAGGAAGATAAAGATCGACCATGATAGTTTAAGGGTGATGCCAGAATAGCTTGGCGCCTATGGGCGCCAAGCTATTCTGGCATCACCCTTGAACTATCATGGTCGATCTGTGTCCTGCACTGCAATGCAGTCTTCAGAGGACAATGGCAAAATGTAAGGATTTTGGTGTTGGGATAGAATGAGTTAAAGTGATTACTTCTCGCGATACATCTTGTTTGCATGCTCCAGTACAAGGCCACCATCAAAAAGTTGATTATTCTTTGCGTGGTCTGACTTCCAGTTACCAGACACGTATAGCGTACGATGTAGTTAATGGTAGAAGAAGTAAACAGGACTGATGCACAGGAACATACGATCCCCATTCTGTATGCACATTTCGAATATACAGAGTTATTTGCAGGTTCTGAGATCGAAATGAGTGCCTGAAACGCTGATTAAAGCCCAAGTGTGTTAACCCTTTGGCTGTCGGTAGTGCTTTTTGTCGCGATTATTCCTGCAGTTATCGTCGCGACAAAATGCGCTACCGACAGCCAAAGCGTTATACAATAGCTATATATTTTAAAAAGGTGCTCTATCTTATGTCATGCAGGCCATTCAGTTTGTTTTCTTTCTTTGCAGTTGTTCTGTCTGTTTGTATGGTCTTATTTTATTCGCTTGTAGCAGACATATCAGTCCATTTCAGGCTTGCCATGTTTGTCACCTTATTGATTTCTCAGTTTGTGCAGATGGTGCCAAAATGGTTGATTGATTGATTAATTGAATGATTGATTGATTGACTGACTGACAGACTTAATTTTTTTACTTTGAGAGAATGCACCTTCTACAATAATGATGATGATGATGATACTAATAATAATAGATGTATTACGAGTTAGGACCCGAGAGGCGATAAGAACCACTGGCAAAACCTAACTCGTAATACAACGATTTGTCTTCAACTGTAAGAAGTATAGCGTGAAGTATACCCTTGAAGGAAACCTACGGCTGTAGGGTGTGACGTAGGAATTAAGTGGAAGCAAATCTCAATATTTCCGACTATTAGTCAAGAGCCTCGCGCGAACTGCATTCGCCATTAATTTCTCTCTAAGGTATTATTTAATTTAACACATTTTCAGTCATTCTTTTGTATGAAATTGGTAATAGAGGCCAAACACAACGCGCGCTTATAGTTATTTTGTTGCATAAACACCTGAATTTTTAATTATCTAGTTTCAAGTCTTGTTTCTTCGCCGTTTTGAATACGGTTAGTACGCACGGCATAGGGCCTTCGCGCGCACTCACAACTCGCACACGCATGCGCACGCTTTAGACAATGACTCACGTATCACAGATAGTGAAAAACATTACGACGGTCAGCTTGGTGTGGGGAGTGTGGTGATATAGTGCTAGAACTGTTGAAAGAGGTGAGTTTTGAGGGCGGACTGGAAGGAGGAGAGAGAGTGTTTCTGACGGAGAGAGAGTGGGAGAGTGTTCCAGGTGGATGGACCGTAGACAGAGAAGGAGCGGGGGCCGAAAGTGCTGAGTTTGGTGCGGGGGTTGAGGAGGCGGAGAGGGTCGGAGGCGGAGCGGAGGGAGCGGGAAGGAGTGTAGGGGTGCCGGTAAGTCGGAGAGATAGGTAGGAGCGTAGTTGTTCAGGGATTTGTAGCAGAGAGACAGAATCTTGTATTGGATGCGTTGTGGGATGGGAAGCCAGTGAAGGAGCTTCAGCAGGGGAGTGATGTGGTCGGATATTTTTCTTCCTGAGGACGAGGCTACGTTGTTCTGGACGCGCTGGAGAGTGAGAGTGGTGGAGTGAGGAGGGCCGGAAAGGAGAGAGTTGCAGTAGTCGATGCGAGATAAGATGAGAGAGACAGCGAGTTTGGTGGCAGCTTCGGTAGTGAGGTATTTTCTGATCTGACTGATGCGGCGGAGGTGGAAATAACATGCCTGGGCCGTGGCGGAGACGAAGCTGGTCATGGAAAGAGAGGAGTCGAGGATAACGCCGAGGTTCTTGACCGAGTCAGAGAGGGAGATGGGGGTGCTGTCGAGCTGGTGGAGAGAGGGAGGGAGCTGGGAAAGTTTCTGGCAAGTGCCTACCAGCATGGCTTCCGTTTTGTCGTCGTTCAGTTTGAGCTTCAGTATTTGCTGTCATCCAGTTTTTCACGTCTTCGTAGCAGTCAGCCGTGCGAGTCAGTAGTGACTGAGTGTTGTCGAGTTTGTCTTTGTCTAGTAGTTGTGAGTCGTCAGCGTAGAGGTGGTGGTGTATGTGGTGAGACTGAATGATGTTGGACAGGGGAGAGGTGTAGAGTGTGAAAAGGACCGGGCCCAGGACGGACCCCTGTGGAACGCCGCAGGAGAGCCTGACTGGGTTAGAGGAGACGCCGTCGATGGTGACGGACTGCTGTCTGTCGGAGAGGTAGGAGAGAAACCAGGAGTGAGCAGAGTCAGTGATGCCAAAGGAGTGGTGAAGGCGGTGGAGGAGGATAGAGTGGTCTATAATGTCGAAGGCGGCAGAGAGATCGAGTAGCGTAAGAAGGGAGATGTTGCCCGAGGCGGTGGAGAGAAGCAGGTCGTTTAGGATATGTAGAAGGGCTGTTTCAGTGCTCTGATGTTTGCGATAGGCAGACTGGAAGGGACTGAGAAGGTTGTTGTCGGCGAGGTAGAGGTTGAGCTGGTTGAGGACAACCTTCTCAAGAAGCTTGGACAGGAAAGAGAGATTGGAGACTGGGCGGTAGTTCTTGAGTTCGTTTGGGTCGAGGTTGTGTTTTTTGAGGAGAGGACAGACAATGGCGGACTTGAAGATATCGGGGACGAAGCCATTCTCTAGAGATGTGTTGATGATGTCGGTGATGAAGGGCAAAAGTTTTGGAAGGCCGTCCCGGTAGAGAGAAGCTGGGAGGGGGTCTAGTTCGCAGGTTTTGAAATCCATGGACTTTATGGTCTTGAGGACTTCATCCTGAGATACGGGGCGGAAGGACGAGAGGGGAGTGCCGGAAAAGGAGGGATCATGAAGGCAAGGCGGAGAAGGCAGAGTGTCGAGTGTGTTGCGCAGAGTTTGGATTTTGTCGGAGAAATAGGTGGAAAAAGCGGACGGGAGTTCTTCTTTGCTGTGTGTGTTGGGAAGAGGAGAGTCTTTAGAAGTGCCTAGGAGTGTGTTCATGGTAGCGTAGAGGGTTTTGGAAGATGACCTCTGTTTCTTATAATATACATAAAGTTTATACATAAAGTAGTAGTAAAGTTAAGTTGTCCAGCACTATCAGTACATATCTGAAAAACTCAGTATACTGCTTCTTTAAAAGAGAGGAGCACTCACTGACACGGATGCAGGCAAGATTCAGCACTGAACCACACACAGCTTGTGTGAGGCACTGAGGGTCAAGTTCCATTCTCGTTAGTAAGTCTCACCGCTTATCTGTCGATCCATCCATCTGCTACTGACTTCACCCAACAACAAGCAAAAGATCCTCTGGCCATCGCCGGCCGCTGTTGGCCCGCGCACTGTGGTGCGCGGGCCGAATGCGGCCGACGTTGGCCAGATGGTCTTTAGCAGTGCTTGGGTGCTATAGTACCTACAATCTCGAAGTAAAATCAAGGGAGTGGGCCATTTCTCCAGAAAATGTACTGATAGATTGGTTGATAATACACGCATACCGTTCGTACTTTCTACTTCACCTTGAGGAAAGACGAAGGAGTAGTCAGGACACGTGTAGAACATGAAAAATAAATACATGTTAAATTTTGTAATAATGATGGTGATAATAATGATAGTGATAGTAATAATAATGATAATAATAATGATAATGAAAATGATAATGATGACGACGACGACGATGATGACAACAAACATACTAATAATGATAATGACGATGATGATAACGATGATAATAATAATAATAATGGTATAAAATTAATACATAATTAACAACAAAATAGAAATAAATACTAGTACTACTACTACCACTACGAAACAGTCGGCAACGGTAAAACTAAATCTGCTGCCTGGGAAGATAAAACCAGATAACAAAAAAACAACAGCAATAACAAAAACAGCAGTTTACTAAAGTATGAAATCAGGCAAACAACTACAGTGAGCTACATGACTTTTGTGACTTACTTTCTAACTTTCTTTCTTTCTTTTGTAACCGAGTGGTACAAGAAATTGATTTGATTGACAGGCCACAGAGGCATGTGACGGAGGAGTTAACAAAGAGGTCGCTATGACATTTGTTTATTGTACCAAGTACTAAAGCAGTGCAGAGGCAAAAACCCAGCACAGGAGTCCTTCACATAATCAGTCTTGCAAGGATGCAGTTCAAAATTCGAGCACAAAATAAGGTTCACATGGCACAAGTGATCAGTGCCCATCTCAGAGGTGAATGAATACTAAGCTGCGTGCAGGGTCTTTATACAGGGTGGGCGCGGGCCGCAAAGAAAGCACCACTCGTCCGCTTACAGAACTCAGTGCTTTTGAGGCGGGAATGCTGAAATTTGTGTTTGTTTACACTCGGTTTTCTGACCATAGCTCTGATACTACCAGACCTAGAAACTTGCGGTTTGTTACTAACGAAAAAGCCGCGATTGTAGTTTCACTAGTATCAAACATTGATTCGATTAAGGACGGCTAAAATTAATTATGAATTTTTAAAGGACTCTTCTCCAAGGACCTGGTCGATGTAAAAGGTGCAAAATCCCAAAATAATGTTTAACTCAAAATCGATCGGTTGCGTCCCCTGAACAGATGCTGAATACCTAGTAGTCATAAAAGTAAGCCGGAGGGGTCGGACTAACGCAGGCATCACTGAAAGCAATACCTTGCGAGACCTTACATTGAAGGAAAACCACTGAATAATAATACACACCACTTTTGCAAACAAGTAAAATTCTAAAAAGTCGTGATGCAAAAAAACAAACAAACACCACAGTTACATCAGATGGGTTATGAGAGCCGGGTGTACCCGGTCACACTTTCTTTGTTGTTTGTTTCGTGACTTTCTCTTACTCTTCTTGTCTGCCACCTTCCTGATCTGGCTTCAGTGATACTGACATGAACACAGAACCAGTACTGCTACTGTGCTATATAACCTTATACAAGTCTGAACTACGGTAAAATGCGTCGACTGCCTTATGTGTTGCCGTACACTGGTTGACAAGCGGTAGCAAATCGAAGGAGACAACCAGTGTGGTACTGATTAGGCCTATACTGATGTCAGACTGTGTTACCACTGTCAGATTGTACCTATTTGCTCTGTGGCGTGAAAAACAGTCTATTATAAAATTGAGCATCATTTGCTTGATATAGTGTCGATAACAGGCAGATGTGATTACGAGACCCAAATCAAAATGTCCGAGTCGGTACGACGAGGACATTTTGATCGGGTCAAGTAATCAAATCTGTCTGTTGTCTGTCTAAACTGTGTTGAGTGATTTTGAGCGTTTGGCTGTTCCGACTACCTCCTAGGCTAATACAGTTTCGGTGGTTTTTTTTAGATTGTGATGTTGCATTTCGCGACTCTAGTTTGCGTTACATATCTACAACAATAAAGGTTTCAAGTTATAGGTTAGTGTCTTTAGCCTTTTGTACTCTTTGCGTCGCTTTTTACGAGTTTCCACGTTCAATGCGAGTGCCGAGGCACACGATGACAGCGCGGATGGCACGTACACTGACGAAAAAAGTATCTTCGGCATTGGTGAAGAACGGCAAGTTTAAAATTAATCAAAGTGTACGCTGTCACAGTTGAAAAGGAGGTATTAGTGTTGCAGCAGAACATTATTTTGTGATTTATTTCGTAAGACACTGGCTCGAGAATCAACAACTTTGCGGGCGGGGTCGCAAGGCTTTTCAGGAAGGAAAGCATATCGAGCAAGCTCATGAATAATTAATTTGCTTGTTATACAATATATCAGTACATGTGTCAAAGTAGGGAAACAAAATATGGAGTGGGCTCATACAAGAATAGCGCTGTCCAAACAAACAAATGCTCACAACAAAAACACCGACCATCTGAAAAACAGTCGCTTACATATAAATATAATAGCTAATGGCTGCTTCGGTCTGAGGATGTAAAAGTTGATGTGATTCATCTCTACCAACAAGAGACATATTCTCATGAGCCCTGTATTTGCAGATGCTCATGAGGATCTATGCCTTTTGCAGATATGGTTTAGGCACATAGGGACTGACAAGTCATTGTATAGTCCTGATTTTTAGTATTTAGCTTAAACAGCATTATTTTCCTCTTGCTGTAGAGCAGGAAAGTACAAAAATACGTCCGATACCTACCAGCAAGACGCATAGATTCTCATAAGCCCCTGAGTCTTTAGGATCTAATGAGCATATATGCTGCTTTCAGACAGAACGGTTGTTTTATATTTATTGTTGTTGATCGTTCTGCTGTATACAGCCGGCACTGTATTCACTTTCATCCGTATAAACCGCAGATGCGCCACAAAATAATTGTATAATTGTCTTGTGCCTTTCAACCGTTTACACCCAAACAGCATTCAACATTTAATACCCAAATATATCGTATAAACAAATTATACCCAAACACCATAAACAAATTATACCCAAATGGCATAAACAATTTATACTTCGATAGCATTAGCAGATGGGAATGCACCATAAACAAATGAACTGACTCACGGCATGCTGACTTTCAATGTGTTCACCAGAGAAGATCGACCGACAACAATTTCTTTAACACTGAGCACTTAGTGCCTGTTCTGGCAGTCAAGTTCATTGAACCTAATTACTTTAGCTGCCGGCAAAATTCTGTTGAGCACGCAGACAAAAGCTGAAAAACACAGCTTGTTTACTGTGCATAAAAAAGAGCGTATAAGCAAATAAGCAAAAGAAGCTGACATCACCATATTTTTTTTTAATTTTGTGGGGGGGGGGGGGGGGGGGGAGGAGCGGGGGGGGGGGGGGGGGGGGGGGGATACCGATATACATACGTGGTGGTCAGTGATTTTAGACATTACGGCCCCAGGCCGTAAAGTCCAAATATCACAGACAAGCACAAATAAGCCGGAGGAGAGAAGTCCACCATGAACCATGCAGGTAACTACAAGACAGTGATAAATTCTGAAAAGACCTATAAATACAAGTTATTTCTACATCGGAATCTTTAGAAAGATAGTAAGGTGAACTTTACAACAAGAAAAGACAGTAGATTAAGCCCCATTGTAGTATGGGCTAGAAGGATTGTTTCGCTGGATTGCCCGGGTCACTGCCGGAATGCGTACTCGTAGCCGTCGTACAGTAGCCACGTTCCTAGATGATGGTCTTTAACCTCTTTTCACTGCCGAGAAAAGAGAACACGATCTGACTGCAAGAGGCATAGATCCTCATGAACCCCGCGACTGCGGGGTCTCATGGGGATCTATGCCTCTTGGTGAGACCACTTTGTGTCTATTTTCTTTGGACAGTTCAGTGGACACAGTTTTGAGAAACAAATTATGCGGACGTTGGTAGTGAAGGGGTTTGTGACGGGTGACACTTCTTGAACCTCTCTCCCCACCCGTTCTTTACCCCCCCCCCCCCCCAAATAAAAAAATGAAGTTTTTTGCTGAAAACAGTTTTTTTTTTCTTCCAGCACACTATAGGATAGTGGCACCGTCAATACTGAATATAATTTAACAGCCACTTGACTCCACCGGAGTAATCAGACGTTAAACGGAACTGTGCACATCGACGAAGCGCCTTCCTTTTTCCCCCCTTGTCTGTCCTTTTTTCCCCCTTGTTTGTAAACGGAACGCCTAAAGGGTTATCTTGGCATTAACGACTGACGTAACCGGTTTATAAACAATCGGAAGAGCCGATAATGCCAGATTCCAGTTCATTAAACACACGTTTAATGCCAGGGCTGCACTGTCGGTGAGGAAAAGGTCATCGGGCCGAAGTTGACTGCAGCCGACCAGCGCTCGGGCCGGCTGTGGTCAACTTCTGCCCGATCGCCACACACACACACACCTTTTGTCGCATTTCTTCGCCCGTGTAAGGAGAAAGGATTTCAGAAGAAATGAGCGTGCTCCTGCGAGAGGCACAGATTCTCGTGAGCCCCTGCAGACTGCAGGGGCTTATGAGAATCTATGCCTCTTGCAGATGGAGAGGTTTGAATGCAACAGGACAGTAGCATAACGGTTCCTTTTTTCTCTAAGTGAACAACCGGGGAGTGAACCCGACTCTCTGACCTGCTTAGACTCCGCTGCTGATTAGATGAACGTTACAAGTATTTAATCAGCAAATCTCCGACCGGAATAATTTTCTTATCACAGCTCTAGGGCATGATACACATATTTCAGATCATACTCCAGGCCAGTCAGGCACTAGCATTAAGCTGTCATTGTCCATTCACCGCCCCTTGACTTATCTAGAGTGTTTAATACGTTGAAACTGAGGCTTCGTTATTTTTTTGTCTGACATGTTTTTAACTCACAGCGACTCTGCGATATGACTGGATAGCTTCTGGCTTTTTTTCTTCCACAAAAAGACATTTTTTTCTCGCTGGCCGTCTTCGGATTTAGTTGCCCTCCCCCAAACAAACAAACAAACAAACAAACAAACAAACAAACAAACAAACAAACAAACAAACAAACAAACAAAAACAACAACAAAAACAACAACGACAACAAAACCCACCTATATCCAGCATCGGCCCGAGAACCGTAGCGTACTTGTATTTTCGTCAGTCAGCAGTATTACATTTTTTCTATTTTTCTGCAGAAAGTTGTAGCTCAGATCTGATTTTTCGGAAGGTGTTATAGGCCTACTTTGTGATGGTAGTAGTCACCAATGGTAGTGGCGGTGGTTGTGGTGATGGTGGCTTAACTCATTTAGGCTGCATTTTCCAAATTTTGGAAATGTCACTTAACCACTAAGTACCAGTTGCAGACGATGGCTCGACCATGATAATTCAAGAGTAGTGCCAGATTAGCTTGGTGCCTGAAGGCGCCAAGCTAATTTGGCACTACCCATGAATTATCATGGTCGAACCTCCTTCTGCTGTGCGTCGCATTAAACCGATAAATCTGTAGTTATCTAGCTGGGTTCATCAGTAATTATTAATATCCTCCGTGGGAGGTGGGCAAAACAGCTAATTGCTCGAATCTTCCATTGACCAACTATTTAACGCTTTGCGTGTCGGTAGCGGTTTTTGTAGGATGATTCCTACAAGAATCATCGCGACAAAAAACCGCAACCGACACGCAAAGGGTTAAGGTCGTAGGAGATGCTGCGTGACTCCTAGAAATTCGTTTCCCTACACGCTATTATACGAGGTATGTTCAAAAAGTAATCATCGTTTCACATTTTGTAATAGCACTACCATCCACTGTTCATACACAATTTCAGCTACTTCAGGCAAGATTCAAAGGCAATTTGGCATTATGATGAAGGTCAGGATCGGACCTGTGTATTTACGGCTTTTGCTAGGTCCTGGATCTGGGAAAAGTCCATTTCTGCCAGCATTTTGTTTTAGTCTCGGGAAGAAAGAAAAGACACATTCATTGGTCAAGGCAAGGACTGTATGATGATTGAGGAAGAACACGAGTGTTTTGCTCCTCTGTATAGGACACAGTGACCTTGGCTTTATGGTCACCGTCATTTTCAAGGAAAAACAAGATGTTGGACCCTGGTCATGAATAAACTTGAACACATTTTTTTTTACGTGATATTTTGCATTGACTGCGCTTTCCACTGGCGATATTTGCTAAACGTTTGGAGTAGTTTATCTAAGCGATCAACTGTCTGTTGCATTTGACCCTCTGTCAAGAAATGGGTATCCTTATTGCAGATAGTTTTTGGAAGTCAAGGTCATGGTACACTATCTTTTGAACTGTTCCAACAGAAAAAAAATCGAAAGATTAAGATATTTATCAAAATAAAATGTATGGATATTTTCCTTTCAATGTATAAACAAAAAGCAAACGTTGCTCGTTCATGGCTGAAATTGACAGTCAGACCAGTACTCGTCTTCAAAGTCCTCCCTTTCATAATTAAATTGCACAATCCACTTGTAGTCAAACAACTTCAAATTTGTTTGGATTTTGACAGGATCGTCTCGATGTTTCACTCTTTTAGCTGAAAATGTAGAAATAAATCTTTATCTTGGAGAGTCCACTGTTTTCAAGTACACCTGTTTACATCACTTTTTCAATGACGTCACACAGCGGCATGGCTGAAGATACCAGCTCCACATTGTGCACGAATAAAGGGCAAAAGCTGAAATTTGTTTTGATCCTGATTTTATTTATGTGACTTTAGTAGTTTATAAATGGCAGCCCAAAGATCATTACTTTCTGATCATACCACGTATAACATTTCTGCGATTGTAAAAGTGCAGCCGTCGTGAAGGTAAAGCAATTAATTCACCTTAGCTTGACTGTAGCCTAGAAATCAGCCAAGCAACAAACTAGTTAACGATATTGCGCATATGGCTCTAAATCCTCCCTCAAGTCCATAATCCATCTAACCTCCGTCTGCAAGAGGCATAGATTTTCACGAGCTCGTGCAATCGCTGGGGCTCATGAGAAGCTATTACCTGTTGTTTGGAAAGATCGGTTCAATCTATTCCTCGAAATGGGTTTATCATGTGCGGTTTAAGCGTATACGGACTGACACATCTAACAGTTGCAGCACTTTTGATGAGTGCGGCTCGGTTGCATGCACACTTGCACAACATTTTATGATGACTTGTGACAGCTTTTTATGACAGCAGCCAAGAAAAATGGACATATTTTTGCTTTTGCCTTCTGTTACTGCAGCGATAACCACCAATCTTGCAAGGGGCATAGATTCTCATGAGCCCCCGCAATTGCGGGGGCTCATGAGAATCAACGCTTCTTGCATTAAGGTGTTCGTGTACAGGGGTATATTTAGATCTGTTCTGCTTGACAGCCCCATAACCGATGCACTTACAATTGTGGTGCTGCGTGCTGCGATGGACTATTTACATCTTTGCCCCCTTCCAAACTTTTCATTTAGTAGTGTACTTGTGTATGCGTCAGTGCTGCGATGGGTACTTTATATCTGCGCCTGCTTGCTCTGGTAGGTTATTCGTCTGTATTCCTCAGTTGAAGGTAGCCATGGGGAGTTGACATGTCTCGGAAAGTTGTGACAGATGTGGCACATTAGCACAAATGGTACTTCAATCAGTTGTTGTTCCACATTTTGGTTTTGCGACCCATATGCAGAACTGTGCCAGGACAAATATCGAAGAGGTCAACGACTAATTAGTGCCCTGGAGGAATGGCTCGCAGAGAATTTGTTTACGCGGTTGAGTGTAGCATTACGAGCTTGGCAGTGAGAAGATAAATAGTATTTACAATTTGTTTAGCTTCCGTATTAGGTCCATTTTAAGTTTACTCAGTTCAATCGCCGTGAGAGAAGTCAGTCGTTGCTTTCAGGCGTTAAACTCTAATCAATGAAACAGTTCATTTCAAATCAGCCTTTATTTAAAAAAGCCAGTATATATCCACTATATCCAGTTTTGAGAAAAGCGAGATTTCCATTGTATAACAATGAAAATCTTGCTTTTCTCATAAATTGACAACCTGGCTTTTGCCAAATAACGGCAGAGATGCCGTTAAACCCTTTTAGCCTCAAGGTCCCATTACTCAAATTTTGGAGGTGTTGCCTAACGACTATGTACCAGTTGCAGGAGATGGATTGACCATGATAATTCAAGGGTAGTGCCTGATAAGGCGCCAAGCAAGTCTGGCACTACCCTTGAATTACCACTAGCCTTGAATTATCATGGTCAAGCCAATCTGGCACTACCCTTGAATTACCACTACCCTTGAATTATCATTGTCAAGCCATCTGCTGTAGGGATCCGGGGCTAGAAGGGTTAACAAATTGCGGGGCTTCCCCTGAAGACTGTGAAGTGCAGCCGTTCAGTCATGAATTACGCTGCCCATGAATGCCGGATTAAGTGTCAGGGAGGCCGGAACTATCATGGTGGATCCAATTTAAAAACAAAACAAAACAATTTTTTGGCAGGGCCATGGGTGTCGAAACCAAGAGAGATTCACATAACAATGACATTTCACCGCCTAACGACGACGGCTTAAGACATAACGGGCAGGCAATAACTCGTACATGACACCAGACTTGTCTACATTTTTTTCTACTGTTCTCTGTGTTTTGTTTGGAACGATTGCACGGCATGTTTTTTAAGCCCCTTCTAGTTATAGAAGGGACTTTTTAGGACGGGTCACGGTGGGGCGAATTTAATAGCATGTCCATGATGTCAATGATGCACAGGCCTAAACCTCTAACAATTGAAATAACAAGATAAAAATTATGTCATGTCTAGTTACGCTAACCTCGATGCTGATCGTACATTTAGCGCGAAGCGCTGTATGTGTGTGTGTGTGCGTGTGTGTGTGTGTGTGTGTGTGTGTGTGTGTGTGTGTGTGTGTGTGTACGCGTGTGTGTACGCGTGTGTGTGTGTGTGTGTGTGTGTGTGTGTGTATGTGTTTGTGTGTGTGTGTGTGTGTGTATGTGTGTGTGTGTGTATGTGCAAATTTTACAAATGAACGATAAAATGTATATTAATTAAAGTAGTGAGTTATCTAAAAGATTTTTGATTACTTTTTTTTCTCTCTGTCATGATTAGCACTGAACCGTCACCTACCCCCCCCCCCCCCAACCCCCCCTCATCCCCCGCAGTGAGATGGCTTTATTCGCCTGCTCGGCGTTAAACCGCAATAACTATTATATTAGAGGCTCACATTACGCAAGTCATTTCTTTTTCGTATGATCGTGCCATTAAGTACTTTAGTCGTCACTGGCATGAACTTCTATTGTTTTCTGATTTGCAAGTGTAATCATAAATTTCGTTCAAGAAAAGGAACAATAATAAATGATAGTATAGTATAGAGCACGCCGGTGTGTGTGTGTGTGTGTGTGTGTGTGTGTGTGTGTGTGTGTGTGTGTGTGTGTGTGTGTGTGTGTGTGTGTGTGTAAACAAGAGAATCTCCGATATTTCTGTACACACAAGCTTGGCGAAATACTTTCCTAAAGGGGTGGCTAAGAGAGCCTCCGAGCATATTGTAAGTGAATGTCTCATTGAAGACATAAACAACCGTTCATAGGAAGTCGGTTAACCCAGATTAAAGTAGAATTTTTGTCATATTTACTTGAACTTTTGGATATAGCTAGTTTGGAGAAAGACATTGGATGAGTTCGTTAGCCAGCTTTGTATCCCTTCAACTTCTTTAGTAAAAAATTTTTTTCAGAAAAGAATTAAAACAGTAATAAAAAAAATACTTGACTTCTAGAGAAAGTCAGACAGTGGCGCTGACGTAAAAGAGGCAACTCCGTCACCACGCAGACATTGACATAATACTCTAAATATGACGTCATTCTCTCTCTCTCTCTCTCTCTCTCTCTCTCTCTCTCTCTCTCTCTCTCTCTCTCTCTCTCTCTCTCTCTCTCTCAATCACACACACATACATGCGCGCATCTCCAGGAGGGAATAGATCTTCATGCGCCCTCCGGGCGCATGAGGATCTATGCCTCTTGGAGATGTTTTAAGTGTGCGCGCGCACGCACGCACGCACTAACACGCACATACACATCGACGCGCTTCCAGAAGAGCATGCAAGTGACTTAGTATATCATATATCTAGGTAGAGTCAACCTGCTTTCACACAAATTATAGCAAGAGCAATTTTAATTGTACCGTGAAGTTCTAGTTTTGTCACCATTTTCTCAAGCCTATGAAGCGAATGTGAAATTCATATCACGTAAAATATAAAATTACGTACAAACTAAAACTTAAGTCATGAAAATAATAATAATAATTACGGTATTTATAATGCGCTTATCTTATAATAATTATAACTCTAAGAGGGCACTCACAACTCGCGCAAGCATGCGCACGCTTTAGACAACGACTCACGTACCACAAATAGTGAAATACATTAGGACAGTCAGCTTGGGGTGGGGAGTGTGGTGATATAGTGCTAGAACTGTTGAAAGAGGTGAGTTTTGAGGGCAGACTGGAAGGAAGAGAGAGAGAGTATTTCTGACGGAGAGAGAGAGTGGGAGAGTGTTCCAGGACCGTATATTGAGAAGGAGCGGGGGCCGAAAGTGCTGAGTTTGGTGCGGGGGGATGTGGAGGCGGAGAGGGTCGGAGGCGGAGCGGAGGGTGCGGGAAGGAGTGTAGGGGTGAAGTAAGTTGGAGAGATAGGCAGGAGCGCAGTTGTTCAGGGATTTGTAGCAGAGAGACAGAATCTTGTATTGGATGCGTTGTGGGATGGGAAGCCAGTGAAGGAGTTTGAGCAGGGGAGTGATGTGGTCGGATTTTTTCTTTCTGAGGACGAGGCGGGCAGCATTGTTCTGGACGCGCTGGAGAGTGAAAGTGGTGGAGTGAGGGAGGCCGGAAAGGAGAGAGTTGCAGTAGTCGATGCGAGATAGGATGAGAGAGACAGCAAGTTTGGTGGCAGCTTTGGTAGTGAGGTATTTTCTGATCTGACTGATGCGGCGGAGGTGGAAGTAGCATGCCTGGGCCGTGGCGGAGACGAAGCTGGTCATGGAAAGAGAGGAATCGAGGATAAAGCCGAGGTTTTTGGCCGAGTCAGAGAGGGAGAGGTGCTGTCGAGTTAAAGGTGGAGAGAGGGAGGGAGCTGGGAGAGTTTCTGGCGAGTGCCTACCAGCATGGCTTCCGTTTTGTCGTCGTTCAGTTTACTCTTGTTTGCTGTCATCCAGTTTTTCACGTCTTCGTAGCAGTCAGCCGTGCGAGTCAGTAGTGACTGGGTGTTGTCGAGTTTGTCTTTGTCTAGTAGTTGTGAGTCGTCAGCGTAGAGGTGGTGGTGTATGTGGTGAGACTGGATAATGTTGGACAGGGGAGAGGTGTAGAGTGTGAAAAGGACCGGGCCCAGGACGGACCCCTGTGGAACTCCGCAGGAGAGCGTGACTGGGTTGGAGGAGACGCCGTCGATGGTGACGGACTGCTGTCTGTCGGAGATGTAGTAGAGAAACCAGGAGTGAGCAGAGTCAGTGATGCCAAAGGAGTGGTGAAGGCGGTGGAGGAGGATAGAGTGGTCTATAGTGTCGAAGGCGGCAGAGAGGTCGAGTAGCGTAAGAAGGGAGATGTTGCCCGAGTCGGTGGAGAGAAGCAGGTCGTTTAAGATATGTAGAAGGGTTGTTTCAGTGCTGTGATGTTTGCGATAAGCAGACTGGAAGGGACTGAGAAGGTTGTTGTCGGCGAGGTGGAGGTTGAGCTGGTTGAGAACAACCTTCTCAAGAAGCTTAGACAGGAGAGAGAGATTGGAGACTGGGCGATAGTTTTTGAGTTCGTTTGCGTCGAAGTTCTGTTTTTTGAGGAGAGGACGGACGATGGCGGACTTGAAGATATCAGGGACGTAACCGTTCTCTAGAGATGTGTTGATGATTTCGGTAATGAAGGGCAGAAGTTTTGGAAGGCCGTCCCGGTAGAGAGAAGCTGGGAGGGGGTCTAGTTCGCAGGTTTTGAGAGGCATGGACTTTATGGTCTTGAGGACTTCGTCCTGAGAGACGGGGCGGAAGGACGAGAGGGGGGTGGGTGGGTGGGTGGGGGGTGTCGGGAGGGCAAGGCGGAGAAGGCAGAGTGTCAAGTGTGTTGCGCAGAGTTTGAATTTTGTCGGAAAAATAGGTGGAAAAAGCGGACGGGAGTTCTTCTTTGCTGTGTGTGTTGGGAAGAGGAGAGTCTTTAGAAGTGTCTAGGAGTGTGTTCATGGTAGCGTAAAGGGTTTTGGAAGAAGTGGATTCCAGGATTTTGTTTTGAAGGTGTTTACGTTTGGAGTCGGAGATCATTCTGCAGACTTTGGATGTAGTTGTTTGGAAGATCTGTCTCTGAACGGTGAGGTCAGATGAGCGCCAGCGGCCTTCCGCTTGTCGGCGCTCGCGCTTGGCCTCAGCTATGTCGTCAGTGAGCCAGGGGGAGGGGGGTTGGTTGGGTATGGAGCAGGTGGTGACAGGTGCATGGGTGTCTAGAAGTTTTCGAAGGGAGGAGTCGAAATGGGATGCAAGATCAGGAGAGGAGGCGGGGTCCAAGGTCGACAGCTTCATCGAAGAAGTTATCTCGGTTGACAGATTTTAGTTTGCAACGAGAGACAAGGAGCTTGGGATTTTTTCGGGGGAGGTAGGTTGAGGGAGACGAGAATAGCGAGGTGGTCAGAGGGAAGCACAGAGGAGGTGTCAGAGTCAAGAAAGAGTTGATCGGAGGTGCGGGTGATGATCCAGTCGAGGGTGTGGCCAAGTCGGTGGGTGGGTTTGGTGATGTGTTGTGGTTTGAAAGTGATGTGCAAAGGCGTTTTGTGTCATGGGTGGTCGGGTTTGTCGAAGTGGAAGTTAAAGTCGCCAAGAAGGATGTGTTTTCCGGGGCGTGTGCTGTAGTGGTCTAGGAGGAGGTCAAACTCGGTGAATAACATGGAGTTTGTGAGTTTGTTTTGAGAGCTTGGAGGGGGGCGGTAGATACATGAGAAGAGAGGGACTGGACAGGGAGTGTTGCTACGGCCTCGAAAGATTTAAAGGAGGGATGAGACTGAGAGAAGGAAAGGTGAGCGGAGAGACAGTCCATGTAGATGATGGCAATGCCACCCCCTCTGGAGGCACGCGGGAAGGAGGCAAGGCGGTAGCCACTCGGAGTGACGCTGGCAATGATGGGTTCATCGCCAGCTGAGCGGAGCCACGTTTCGGTGATCACGACAACGTCTAGGTCATTGTCTAGAATGAAATCTGAAATCACGTCGGCTTTGCCATCTTTGCAGACAGACTATGCATTGAACAGACACAGTTTTAGGTTGGGTGAGACAGAAGAGGAAGAAGAAACGGGCGAAGAAGAGGACAAAGGAGGAGGAGGGTGGGGAGGGGGGGAAAGAGGATGGAGGGGCGGGGGGGGGGGGGAGATGAGGGAGGGGGGAGGAGGGAAAGACGGGGAAGGAGAACCGGGCAAGAAAGAGGATGCGAGAGGAGGGTGAGGGTGGGGGAGGGGAGAGGGGGAGGAAGTAGAGTAGGAAACGATGAGGAAGAGGGAGGGGAGGGTGACGGGGAGAAGAAAGGGTGGGGAGGGGACGAGGAGGAAAACGCAGGTGAAGGAGGAGGGGGTGAGGGGAGGGAGGGGGACGAGGGTGGGGGAGGAGGCGGCCGAGGAGAGCAGGGAGCGGTACATGAGGAAGAGAGGAGAAGAAATGGGAGAAGAAGGAAGGGTGGGGAGAAGACGGTGAGGCGGAAGGGGTGGAAGGACATAGGAAAAGGGGAAGAAGTGTGTGGTTGTGGGAGTGGTGATAAGTCGTGCCTTCTGCTAATTCCACCCCTGCGGCCTCTCTTTCGCGGTCGGATGCCACTTAAGGCATTTGCAACACTGTCGGCGGCACCGGCCGCGCAGTAGGTGGCGTGGCGACGTAGAGATAGCAGTTGTTGGCGTGTGTATCTGATGAGCATGATTGTTTGTGAGGACAGGAAAGAGAAAGACGGGACGAGGGTGCAGTAAGGGTGTGTGTGTGTGTGTGTGTGTGTGTGTGTGTGTGTGTGTGTGTGTGTGTGTGTGTGTGTGTGTGTGTGTGTGTGTGTGTATGTGTGTGTGCCGCTGTGTGTGTGTGTGTGTGAGCGGTGTGGTAGGGGAGCGACCCGATAATACGCAAGGGAGAAAAAGTACAGTAGGTGTGTGTGATTGTGTGTGTGTGTGTGTGTGTGTGTGTGTGTGTGTGTGTGTGTGTGTGTGTGTGTCGGTATGTGTGTGAGTGTGGTATGGGAGCGACGCTGATAATACGCAAATACCAACACTGAAAGCGCAGAAAGGATACAGGAGAAACAAATTACAGGCGGACAATCCCGGTCGGTCAGCGGCGAGATCACAAGTGGGGAGGTCGAGATGTCGACGGAAAATAACAAATTTGGGGCAGCACACGTAAAACAAAAACAACCTATAAAACGGTAGGAACACGAACAACAACCAGCAGCAGATGCGGGTAGCGAACAGACTCAGTCACACAGTAAACACTTCGCACACTAGCGCGTAGCACGTAAAACGAGGCAGCGGAAAAAGGCCCGGCGAACCGGCCACGCTGCGAGGGAGGCAAAATGGCGACGTAAACAAAGTTCAAACGACAGACACTATTCAATAGAATACAAAATCAGCAGCAAGCAGATCCGACGAAAAACAAGCATACAATCCTCATCAGCGCACTCTTACACGATACTCAGCAGACTTTCAGCACACATAAACACAGTACATCCAACGAAAAGCACTAAAACACTGGAGCACAAAACACGTGGTGGTCGCGCAAACAAGATGGCGTTTACAAATCAATGACGCGTATGTCCTGCAACCTTATTGAACTCACTGACGCATTGACAGATCATCGAATCTTTTTCAATAAGAGATAATTCAACATCAGAATCAGATCAAAGGCAAAAGGTAGAGACCCTTGACATCGAGGACAGCTCTCATATTGAAAGGACTTTGTGGGTTATGGTTCATCTTATCTTGTTTTTAAAAAAAAATATTATCTTGAAAAAACAAGAACACAGGAATATACATAATATATTACATTTAAAAAAAATCATGTTTAAAGTATGAACATGAGAAACACCTGAGTACATCTCAACCTCTGGCACTGAAGAGTTCAAACAAACAGCACCACCGCACATGCTCTTGAATAAGTCAGTGTTACGATTGTGGCTGTGTTGTTCTGTGATAGCATGTGTGTATTAATCGTAGGAAACGATCCTATATTTATTTGAGCTATCATGATTACGAATCACGTACCTTTTTAGTAAGATTCGCTATCGCTCGAATAAACTCCGCTGTTTTCTGTAAGCGTGAAGTTAGCAGCCAGTATGTATTAGGCGGAGTCTTGAAACTTCCGGAGAATTCGGGCAAGGTCGTGAACTATGTAGCGTATTCTTGTGTAACGTCATTACACACCGGGATTTCCCAAAATTGGGATTGCAATTAGCAGTCGAATTTTGTAGACTATTGTAGTCTATTCTAGAAAGTTCTTTTTCATCAATATTTATGAGTTTCGCTTACGTGTTCTGTTCTGATTGGTTGTGTTATATGAATTTGCTAGATTATTCTGGAAAGCTATTATATATAAAAAAAAAATTGTGCTGGGAATCGCGTTTGTACATTGTCATACATTGTCAGTGATGGAGTTATGCAGCGTATAGTGTTTACATTGTATGATAGCCACAGTGTGTCAAAAGCGTGGATACATTGTAGAGGAGACATTGTATCAGTGTTGGTGCATTTGTGAATGCATTGTTTGGAGATCGCATCGCTGCAACAAAATATTGTTGGAACTGTTACTCCAGTGTGGTCTACATCCTTAGGCCACGTGTGACGGGTTGCAGCTGAGTGCAGTTTCTTTAAAAGAAACTTACGTGCGTGCGTCTGGTGTGACTATCAAACTACGACTACGACTCAACACGTAACATTTTGGCACCTCCGACGGGACTTCTTCAGTTGGCTCAGTGGAAAGGGTAGCCGGAGAAAACAGCCAGCAGTGAAACGCAGAGATGGCGACATCGGAGATGGAGACATTTCTGAAAATTGGAAAGGAATGTGTACTCGAAGGAGCTCAACTCCTCGAGTTTGTAAAAGAGAGAGAGAGAAGGAGAGACTGGAGAGAAAAGAAAAGAGACGAGATAGAGAAGAAAGGGAGAGACTGGAGAGAGAGGAGCGAGAAGAAAAGAGACGAGAGAGAGAAGAGAGATTGGAGAGAGAAGAAAGAGCTAAAGGGCGTAAAATCAGGAAACTCGAAATTCAAGCAGCAGAGGCAGAGAAACGGCAAGAAGAAGCAGAGAAACAGCGAGAAGAAGCAGAGAAACAGCGGGAAGAGGCAGAGAAACAGCGAGAAAAGGCAGAGAGGCAGCGTCAACATGAAATTCATTTAAAGCAGATGGAGATAGAGGCACAGAGCCAGAGAGTAACTGAAGTAACAGCATTAGCCAGCAAACAACCCGTGCGCCAAAGCTTCCACCTTTCATTGAAAATTCAGATAAGATGGACGCTTACCTGGAGCGATTCGAGCGCGTCGCAAGCAGCAACAACTGGAGAGACAAGAGACTTGGGCTATCAAGTTGAGTGCACTTCTAACTGGCAAAGCACTTGAATTTTATACCCGCTTGCCAAGAGAAGAAGCCGAATATTATACGCAGTTGAGAGCTGCCCTGCTTAGACAGTACGACTTCACTGAAGAGGGTTACAGGCGACGATTTCGGAACTGCAAGCCTGAAGAAGGAGAAACACCCGGCCTATTCATTGAAAGAATCAGGAGTTACCTGGAGAAATGGATCGAGCTGGCTGGTTTAAACTGAACAAAGAGTACCAGGACCTGTGTGACCTCATCATCAAAGAACAAGTCCTCAACGCATGTTCTAAGGACCTGGCCGCCCACCTCAGGGAGCAAAAAGACCAGTCCCTGAAGGCCTTGGCAGACTTTGCTCATAGATACCTGGACGCCCACAACATGAAGTTCGGGCCCAGTAAGCCGCAGCGCGGATCTACACCAGCAGAGGAAACCCACAACGTCAGAGACATCCCAAAACACATGCCGATGGAGAGCCTGACATGTTTTCTTTGTGGAAAGAAATGTCACAAGGCAATACGATGTCCTTTCAAGGATGTTCCCCGAGGCGATAACACCAGAAGACCCAGCCAAGATCGCAGGATAGCAGGCAGAAGCAGTACCAACACAGAGCCGCCGCTGTACTAACCAATGATGTGACGTCATCTAGTGACTTTGAATCTGGAGAAAGGCGAGTGACACCGGAGCTGATTGAATCTTTCAAAAAGAATGGACGCATCCCAGTAGGAAATGGGGCTACATTCTTACCAGTCTCAAACATTGCGCTGCCTGAGAATGAAGTGCCGAACATGCCGGTGGTGTCAGGATTCATCGGAAACACACCAGTGTAGCTGCATCATCGTGAGAGAGGACCTAGTAACTGAAAATCAGAAGCTACAGGAGTGGACCACCCTCATTTTGGCCGACGGAACTGTGAGGATTATCCCCCTTGCTAAGGTCAGTGTCAACACCCCGTACCTGAGAAGAGAGGTACTATGCGTGAAGACCCAAGTCTACGATCTTATCATCGGAAACATTGATGGTGCCAGAAACGCAGACGATCCAGATCTAGAGAGGAGACCTGAAACGTGCAGTTACTACGAGAGATCAGGAAGAGAAGCACCACCATACCATCCCTCTAAAAGTGGCTTACAATATAGAAACAGCCATGGTGAAAGAGAAGCTGGAGGAAGAGAAGCTCAAGGCGTTGGAGCGACTGCAGAACGAGGGGGACGCGACTGTGGACAGCGAGCGAGATAGGCTGGAGGCGGAACAGCGAGCAGCCGTCCACCGTCTGCAGCAAAAACAGGCGCAGGAGTTGGACAGTCGGCGGAATGATGCCAAACGCCGCCACAATGATCAGATGGGGTCGCCGAAAATCCAAATGAACGAGGGCCACGAGCGAGACGGGGATCCTCTGAGACAGGAGATGTCGGAGCTGCAGGAGGAGGATAAGGAGAGAGAGAATCGGGAGCTGGAGTACGAACGTAAAAGTCAAAAGGTCGTTGACGATTTCGACAGAGGGCTGGATAAAGTTCGACAATAACGGAAGCAAGACCACAAGGTCAGCTATCAGATCCAGCTTGAGAGATCGCGGCAGGAACAAGACACAGAAATACGCCGACTGCCACTTGACATGCGGGATAGGGGACCGTGCGTGTTTAACACCATGGTGGGCATCGACAACTACGGAGTTGAATTTAACAACAGAACGAATACTGACCGGGTGAATTCACTGAAGGAGTACATCGAGAGAAGTCGTCATTGTAAACCGCAACACGCTGCATCAGTGCGTCTGACTGTTTACACCGAAAGACTAAACGACGAGAACCTGTTCGACTTTGGCGAATTCCACCACCAGGAGGGTGCGGAGGACGTACAGTCTCGCCGACACTTGGCCCAGGCAAAACAGGAGACGCTGAGAGTCCAATCTATGGAGTTCGGGCATCGATTTGCGCCCGACTCTGAGACTGCGGATATTGTCCAGCGTGAGGTTGATCCGATATCGAACGAGCCGGTTCGCGACGAGCCATGTCGTCTGCTTCGCAACACGAGAGATGGACTGAGGAAAATGTTGGAGAGACGCCGGACGTGTGAGTTGTCAGAGATTACAGATCGCCAGTGCTAGTGGTCATTGTGCTGAGACCAGATAAATCCAATTTGGTGTGTATGGACTCTCATACATTCCATAAACCGACAATGTTTGACCCCGTACCAGTAACCCTTGGACTGTTTGAACTGTACCCCATGATTTGGCGATGTTCCATAAATGAACTTTCACGTTAATTTTCAGTTTAATCAAGGGTTTGCAGAACTTCGGAGCGGATTACCTAAGCAGAGTAGTTTAAATGAACATTTCTGTGTCCAGAACAGTTTAAAAAAAACATTTCGGTGTCCATGAAAATTTAAAGAGACCTGTCTGCGCTCAGGACAGTTTAAAGGAACTGTGAGACGATTATTTTAAAGTAGTTGATTTGATTTGATCTTGATGTGAAGTTCTATTTATTTAGGTTTTTGTGTAGGTTAACACAGCCACAACCGTATTTTTGAGATTTGAGAAGAAATTTTGTGAAATTTCATTCTAAAAAGGGGGTAATGTTACGATTGTGGTTGTGCTGTTCTGTGAGAGCATGTGTGTATTAATCGTAGGAAACAATCCGATATGTATTTGAGCTATCATGATTACGAATCACGTACCTTTTTATCAAGATTCGCTATCGTTCGCACAGAGAGCGGAATTGATTGTCTTTTGATATACGGAGTTGAATTCCGAAGAGTCCAGAAACCGCTCGAATAATCTCCGCTGTTTTCTGTAAGCGTGAAGTTAGCAGCCAGTATGTATTAGGAGGAGTCTTGAAACTTCCGGAGAATTCGGGCAAGGTCGTGAACTGTGTAGCGTATTTTTGTGTAACGTCATTACACGCCGGGATTTCCCAAAATTGGGATTGCAATTAGCAGTCGAATTTTGTAGACTATTGTAGTCTATTCTAGAAAGTTCTTTTTCATCAATATGTATGAGTTTCGGTTACGTGTTCTGTTCTGATTGGTTGTGTTGTATGAATTTGCTAGATTATTATGGAAAGCTATTATACTATAAAAGATTGTGCTGGGAAGCGCGTTTGTACATTGCTATACATTGTCAGTGATGGAGTTAAGCAGTGTATAGTGTTTACATTGTATGATAGCCACAGTGTGTCAAAAGCGTGGATACATTGTAGAGGAGACATTGTATCAGTGTTGGTGCATTTGTGAATGCATTGTTTGGAGATCGCATCGCTGCAATAAAATATTGTTGGAACTGTTACTCCAGTGTGGTCTACATCCTTAGGCCACGTGTGACGGGTTGCAGCTGAGTGAAGTTTATTTAAAAGAACCTTACGTGCGTGCGTCTGGTGTGATTATCATACTACAACACGTCACAGTCAGTGACTGCCGGAGGACTTGAAACTGTTTTTACAAAATGTGTCCTGGCATCCGGATTCAAACTCATCGATGATAACAAAGACAGTACGGGTGACATCCCAGGAAACAAAGATCCTCGGGCAGGACGGCGGTCGCAGTGGGCCCGTGCTCGGCTGTGCGCGTGTCCACTGCGGCCGACGTCAGCCCGAGAGTCTTTTGCGGCTTACTGGGATGATGCTGGTTCAGTGTCTATGGGCCAACATTTGGTAGTAATTATCAGATCAAAGAAATATGGAAATACAATTTGATCGGCGTAGCCGGCGCTTCAGCGACCTTCGCTACGGTACTATCGTCTCGCCTCTAATCAAACGGCATTTCGAAGGGTCTGTGAGATGTGACCTCAGTAACGATAAACAAATTAACCCTTTATCTAACTGCGGAACCATAATTTTATGTCCTTGAAACCAGCATGGCACATTCAGTGTCGCATAACCTCCTTCTGTCTTCATATAGTGACATGGGGGAGCATGAGGTTATGTGCCTCTTGCAGTAAGGTGGAGACGCATTTTAATTCCCAGCATTGAGTGAAGAGGTTAACCCATATCATACTGAGGCTAAAAGCTTCAAATTTATACACTGCCACATGCAAGGTACATTATAGTACTTACAGATAAGGATACAGACCAATGGCTTTAGTTCAAGGGTGGTGCCAGAATAGCTTGGCGCCTAGAGGTGCCAAGCCATTCTGGCACTACCCTTGAACTATTTTAGTCAAACTTATTTCACACAGTGGTGTATTCCGAATGATAAGGGTTAACTGCTGATCATCTACTCAGCTGTTTATAACCTAAGACAGCGTTTTTGGGATTCAAGCGTTATCTACCGTATTTCGGAGTTGTCTACGTTTGCCCTAGTTACGTGCTCCAGTTGACGGTTACTTCGACGTGGAATGCTTCTACCGTCTGACGATTTGCTGTCGAATGCCTGTGATCTAATGATCTCTCCGATAAAAAAAATATATATATATAAAAAATAAGAAAAGGGCCACTTCACCATCTTGGAGCAATGAGACATATGCTTGAAAATGAAAACGGCGAACGACCAAACAGCCGACGCTGAGTCCAGGGCCTCAGCGTTCTCGTATGTCCCTGCACAATCCAGTTCTGATTTGGAAATGGAAAATATAAATTCTCATGACAATACCACGGTAGGGGCACGTGAGAATATTTGATCTCTCGTTGGCAGAAGCTCAGCCTCTTTACGTCTAAAGACTGAAGGATCCTGGACTGAATTCGTTCAGTTTCGTCGAAGGTCGAAAACCAATGATTGACCCAGACATTTTGGAGAAGTCCTTGGGCAAGGTTTTACAGTCGGACGCTTAATCCCGAGCAACGCCCTCAATCAGAGGACCAGCTGACTCCAGTGACGCCAGCAAGAGGCATGGATTCTCATGAGCCCCAGCGGACGTAGGTGCTCATGAGAATCTATGCTTCTTGCAGATGTAACTGACTGGTACATGGTTTCTACTTTGGGAGGAAGCGGCCTTTTAGCGGGAAATCGGCGGTATGTGTGCACAAGCAGTCACCCAGTGTCAATGCATATTCCTTGTCTGACATCCCCTTTTCGTTCGTGAGATGCCACCCATTTTTTTTTGTTTTTTGCAAAAGGCATAGATCCTGATGAGCCCACGCCTTGCGTGTGCTCAACAGGATCTATGCCTCTTGCAGACGCTATTTTCATATGTGTACCTACCACGGAGTCGGTCGTCGAGTGTACAATGTGGACTGTGGTCCCTTGGACGGAGAAGAAGGGGACTAATTGGCCGCTTGCGTAACGGAACTGTCTGGTACGCTACAAATGTTCTTGATGACCTTCTAGATCACTTAACCCTTTAGATGATATTCGTGATATGCCAGTCCACATGATTAATTAAGGCTCCAGCAAGCGGATGCAGGCTAGCATGTCGACAAAAGTATTCCCCGGCAACGCAGCGCACTGAACGTTTTGTCTTAGTGTTACAGTGACCCACCCCAGAAAATACTTGGATAACAGTTCCCCTTATTTCCTTTATAAATGTTCTTAGGATGTCTTACGACAGGACGTACGTGTTATCTATGTCTCTGCGAACAATAATGCCGCGTGCTGCACACAAGAGACAACTTCAATTACGAGGTTTGCTAGCAAGGAGAGTTCCCTTGATACGCACCAGGAGCAATACAAAAAACTCAGTCGCTTGTGCATACTTATTTGGATTATGAGAAAGGTTAGAGAAGTCTTAGTTTTTTTTAAAAAAGACAACATTGAAAACCGGCCGCTGTATCTGCATATTTTTGCAACCAACGCCCGCCCTGAAGCAAATCGTATGCAAACCAAGGGGAATCACAGCGCTGGACAGACAACAGTTAGATCCCCTGCCCTGAAGCAAATCGCTTTAAATACAATCCGCTAGGAGTATACTGTCTGATTAAATATTAATTCTTGTATTCATTATGCGGCCTGACTCTTGTATAAAAAATTTAATTGGCACTGTCTCTGACGTAGGCAGCGGGAATACCGGCGTCATATGATAATCTGACATCACATACAGTGAACAAACACCGCTGTGACGTCAGACTATGACGAAATGTATCCGTCTGCGTCCGAGACAGTGCCAATAAAGTAATTTATGCGAGACTTGCCGCATACGGATGCGCGGCTATTTGCCACGTATCCGTATGCGGAACGTCTCGAATGAGTTAAAGAGGCCGCGACCACGGTCACATTTCAAGGGACACAGATCGTATGCATTCAGCTTTTGTATGAGATACGAGAGACATCTCAAATACAGAGCTACCAGTTATATGTTACATCATTTGTTGTTAAATTTGTTGTTATTCAGTGGTCAATATTTATTCAGGCGCAGTTCGGTGCCCCGTCTTTGAAATCGCCTCCGTGGTGGACAAAAGACGTTAAGCCCCTCCATCTATAATATAATTTATGTGTGTGTGAGTGTGTGTGTGTGTGTGTGTGTGTGTGTGTGTGTGTGTGTGTGTGTGTGTGTGTGTGTGTGTGTGTGTGTGTTTAGGCCAAAACGGTCTACGTTCACTGGTCATACACGCACAGTTCTCTGCCATGTCAGTGGTTTTCCTGCCTACATGGTACGTTTTCCTGTATTTTGTCAGACGTGAGCTGGGAGTAATAACACAGAGGTCACTGACTTACTTAGGAAGTTGTATGTAAACTTGCCGCCCATGTGTATAAAACATGCTTACCGACTGAGGAAAACAAAATGACGCTTACACAGCGACCACAAAATATCCGCAAGAGGCATAGATCTTCATGAGCCCCCGCATACGCGGGGGCTCATGAAGATCTATGCCTTTTGCTGACCCATCACACAAGATTTTTCGAAGAAGGGGGGGGGGGGGGTGGGGGGGTGGAGGGGATATAGGCGTGTGGTCTACGACGTAATAAAGATGCATGATTTGTTTTATAGTGTTTTCAGTGCGAAGTGCTTACAATCATCACTTAATGGTTGATAATTCGCACCGCTCTGTTTGCAGCTACGTTCTGGCGGTTCTTATAATAAACTGGTCCTATCTCGTGGCGAGGCAGATAAGCGACCGTAACCAGTCTGGTGTCAGGTCGCGACCACACTGGAACAATTTTAGTTAACAAATACACTCTACATCGCTTATTACAAGGTCGGTTATAACAAAAAATCGGATATTAACAACACTTCCTCAGAGGTCCAGACAGCACTCTTTCCATGTAAAATATTTCGTTTATAACAAACTTCGGATATAGCAACAAGAAAAGCTGGGTTCTCTTTGTTGTTATGTTTTGTTTATTTTTAAAAAAAAATAGTTTTTGCATCGAAAATGATCCTTGCATTTAGTGTTTGCACAACTAAAACTGATATCAGGTGCACTTCAAAAATATATTTTCGGAATCAGCTGTAGTTAGAAATTGTGCGTGTTTCAGTCGACGAAAACATTGGTCTAACCCCTTAACTACCATGTTCCGTTTCCGAAATCTTCGTTCATTCAGCGACCAAAGGCCACAGCCGCAAACCCGACATGGATACAAATTGGTCTGAGCAAGTGGCATAGATCCTCCTGAGCCCCCGCGGTCGCGGGGGCTCATGAGGATCTATGCCGCTTACTCAGTGATGGATCGTGCTTACTTCTTCTCGGCAGTGAATGTGTTTAAAGTTACGCGTAAATTTGAAGACACACTTCAGCACCATTCGTGTTTATTTTGCCTTGTAGACACATCTAATGAACTTTAACAGCAGTTGGGACACGCAGGAAAAGCACACGCGTGATCGCATTTATTTATTCTGTGTAGCCGCTAGCGTGTCAATCTATTTTTAGATTTTCTCGTTCTGAAAGCGTTGTATTTATAGAACGGAGTGGAGTAATTGTCAAATTACTTGATATTAAGACGACGCGTGCTGAAATGAAATGTCCTGTGTCTAACCCGCCGAACCATAACTAGACCTGTGTGCAACGTTTTGTAACCATCAATTACAGAAGTGTATCTTTCAACAATTACGGCGGTAGTGGGCCTTAAAGCCTTGACAAGCATGCTACATCGTTTTTGATACACTAGCTTCAATGTCAGACACTACATATTTGACCTAATTCTGATTTACAGAAATCGTTGAAAATAATTCTCTATAAAATGTTGATGATACCCGGTGTATCTCCACCGCATACCGTATGATTTGTATCTATCTTTGTCGAGATGCTCACAGTGCCGCGATTCTGAAAGCTAGAGCTTTGAAAGCCTGCAACTGCTAAGCGCTATTGCAAGTGCAAATTCCCGTCACATTGCCACGATTCGTAGATGTGACGGCCTTTGCGGTGGACATCTTTCAAAGTCTTTGTTTGTTAACGTTTGTTGCGATACAGAGGCCTCAAATGGTGAATGGTGAAAATAAAAAAAAAACATATCACTGACACATGTTCTGTGACCATTCTGTGTATCTATTCCCAGCAGCAAAAACGTCCTCGGGTCCACTACGGCCGTCGTGGGCCCGAGGCCATTTGCTTACTGTGATGTAGGGTCAAGAATATCACAGATCAACAGAATCTTATTTTGAGATGCTTCGGCTGCTTTGCAAACTAAAAACATCATTGGGACCTCTATCTCTCTCGCTTTCTCTCTGTGCCAGGGACAACATAACATTAAATAAATGACAATGTGCTGGTCTGTGATTTTGGACCTTACGGCTGAAAGCCGTAAGGTCCAACGTCACAGACAATCACCTTTCTACGTGTGGGATTTGTCAGTAACTGGCTCGTGCGTGCAGACAATATTGGAAGGGCGCGGAGCCAAGAAGTCAG
>BTPG01000008.1:144830319-144900319 GCA_036245525.1 Semisulcospira habei
AGAGAACACAACAGGAAAAGAAACATAGCATGCAAATACTAATACTAATAATAATAATAATAAAAACGATTTCCTAATGTATTGTTACATATGGCAATAAAGTTCTATCATAATAATAATAATAATAATAATAATAATAATAAGATGAGGAAGCAAAACTACGGGGGGAAAAAACACAATAGGGGAATCATCAGAGAGAGAGAGAGAGAGAGAGAGAGAGAGAGAGAGAGAGAGAGAGAGAGAGAGAGAATCAATGAATCAATGAATCTTTATTTTACAACGGTGAAGATATTAACACAGTCAGTGACTATGTCATTTTTCGTACCTGCCGTTGCTACAACTACGACTAACTAAGTACAAAATATACATAAAAAAGAGACATCAAAGCACAGTAATACAATAGTCCACTAAACACAAACACGTGCATACGCCGCACACAAACGCACTCACGCGTCCACACACACACACACACACACACACACACACACACACACACACACACACACACACACACACACACACACACGTACACACACACAAACGCACAAAAGCCTCACAGTGGGTTACCTACCATTTCATGTGAAAATGGGTTCCCATATTTCTATTTATTCTAGGGCTCTGGAATTGATGCGAATGTTTAGAACTCACCTTATAACTAAGCTCTATAACTTAAAATAAAAAAGACATTTCTAGAAACAGAGCCACTAGATGCCGAAAAAATGGGTTTCTGCCAATAAAGTGGGTGGGTGTCTCTCTCACACAAAAACTGGCATTACAGTCAAAATGGGTGTCTTCACAACAGTAGGCGTCTGTAATCAGGTCAAGTTCATGGAATACTTCTTTGCAATGTTAAGAAAGTGCTCATTAAATACATCAGCTGTGAGGTGCGGGGGGACACTCGTTGTTTTGCTAGATTGTCTTTTAGTAAATGTGTTAATCACCTGCCACACGCTGCGTATGTCTTTGCCGCCCGCAATAATCTTTTCAGCATACTGCCTCTGTGCTTTACGTACTAATGATTTAACTAGGTTTCGCTGTTTTTTGTACTCGTCAAATTCTTTTGTTGTTTCAATAGATCTCTTAGTTCCATCGCAGTTTTAATCTCATCTGTCAGCCACTCAGGCACAGTGGGATGTTTAACACGCTTAGTGCGCCTCGGGGCATGTCTGTCAAGAACACCGAGGAACAACTTATACCAGTGGGACAGCGCTACATTGGGATCGTTATAGTTATACACATCAGAAAATGGTGTTTGGGAAAGTTCATGCAAAAAATTATCTTGATTAAATTTTTTGAATGATCTGTAGAGAATGGTTATATTATGCTCCTTATGAGGTTTCTTTGGCAACTTCGCAGATAATGAAAAACAAATAGGAAAATGATCACTGACAGAGGTGCTGGGTACATAGACATTGCTAAGGGCACTGTCGTTGGTTGTATAAACATGGTCAATTAATGTGGATGAAGTAGCAGTGACCCTGGTGGGTGACTGAACTACTTGTGTAAGGCCTAAGAACGTTATCATGGATCTCCATGACGTGTTGCCAGGTTTCAATAAATCAACATTAAAATCACCGAGTATATGTATATCACATAGAGAGAGAGAGAGAGAGAGAGAGAGAGAGAGAGAGAGAGAGAGAGAGAGAGAGAGAGAGAGAGAGAGAGAGAGAGAGAGAGAGAGAGAGAGAGAGAGAGAGAGAGAGAGAGAGAGACAGACAGACAGACAGACAGACAGACAGACAGACATATGCCGCAAATCCGGATGCGACACTTCTCGAGCGTGTAACAGAATAAGCATTGAAACAAGGACTGAAAGAAGTCAAAGAACTGCAAGGAAAAACTGTTCAACCAGGAAAGTGTTGCTTGTGAAAGGTGCGAGCTGGTCTTGTGAAACGGATAGAAATATCTCAAACAAGTGAGTGAGTGTGTGTGTGTGTGTGTGTGTGTGTGTGTGTGTGTGTGTGTGTGTGTGTGTGTGTGAGAGAGAGAGAGAGAGAGAGAGAGAGAGAGAGAGAGAGAGAGAGAGAGAGAGAGAGAGAGAGAGAGAGAGAGAGACAGAGACAGACAGAGACAGAGACAGAGACAGACAGACAGACAGACAGAGACAGACAGACAGACAGACATATGCCGCAAATCCGGATGCGACACTTCTCGAGCGTGTAACAGAATAAGCATTGAAACAACGACTGAAAAAAGTCAAAGAACTGCAAGGAAAAGCTGTTCAACCAGGAAAGTGTTGCTTGTGAAAGGTGCGAGCTGTTCTTGTCAGTGAAACGGATAGAAATATCTGAAACAAGTGAGTGAGTGTGTGTGTGTGTGTGTGTGAGAGAGAGAGAGAGAGAGAGAGAGAGAGAGAGAGAGAGAGAGAGAGAGAGAGAGAGAGAGAGAGAGAGAGAGAGAGAGAGAGAGCCAGAGAGAGAGACAGAGACAGAGACAGAGACAGACAGACAGACAATTAGACAGACAGACAGACAGACAGACAGACACAGACAAAGACACAGAGAGAGACAGAAAGAATGACAATGGCAATGAATCTTTATTTTCCAAGGATAAAAGGATTTAGGCCTGAAGACCTTTCATACATCTTATCCTTAAGAATGAGTACCGCGCATATTTACATTAATGAGAGAGGGAGAGAAAGAGAGAGAGAGAGAGAGAGAGAGAGAGAGAGAGAGAGAGAGAGAGAGAGAGAGATACTAGAGAGAGAGAGAGAGAGAGAGAGAGAGAGAGAGAGAGAGAGACAGAGAGAGACAGAGACAGAGAGACAGAGACAGAGACAGAGAGAGAGACAGAGACAGAGACAGAGACAGACAGACATATGCCGCAAATCCAGATGCGACACTTCTCGAGCGTGTAACAGAATAAGCATTGAAACAAGGACTGAAAGAAGTCAAAGAACTGCAAGGAAAAGCTGTTCAACCAGGAAAGTGTTGCTTGTGAAAGGTGCGAGCTGGTCTTGTAAAACGGATAGAAATATATGAAACAACAGCAGACGTTTAGCAATCTGAGTTGTCTTTTCCGCCAGTATGACATTAATCACTCTGACTAAAAACAAAGATATAGTGTGCGAACACACACAGACTTGGTGAGACGAGGAGCGGGGAGCGAGGAGGAGTAGAGAGGGGGAGAGAGAGAGAGAGAGAGAGAGAGAGAGAGAGAGAGAGAGAGAGAGAGAGAGAGAGAGAGAGAGAGAGAGAGAGAGAGAGAGAGAGAGAGAGAGAGAGAGAGAGAGAGAGAACAATGAACAATGAACAATGAACCTTTATTTTCCAACGGTAGAAGTTATTGGTAACAGGACCAGTTTTCAAACTTGCCGTTGAGAGAGAGAGAGAGAGAGAGAGAGAGAGAGAGAGAGAGAGAGAGAGAGAGAGAGAGAGAGAGAGAGAGAGAGAGAGAGAGAGAGAGAGAGAGATACAGAGAGAGAGAGAGATACAGACAGACAGACAGACAGACAGAGAGACACAGAAAGAATGACAATTTCAATGATTCTTTATTTTTCAAGGATAAAAGGATTTAGAGAGAGAGAGAGAGATGATGATGATGATGATGATGGATGATGAATCTTTATTTATTCAGGATAAACTTAGGCAACTTAATGTCTGTCTTACAAGCTGTCCTGTAAACAAAACAGAACATAAGAGAGAGAGAGAGAGAGAGAGAGAGAGAGAGAGAGAGAGAGAGAGAGAGAGAGAGAGAGAGAGAGAGAGAGAGAGAGACAGACAGACAGACAGACAGACAGACAGACAGACAGACAGACAGACACAGAAAGAATTACAATTTCAATGATTCTTTATTGTCCAAGGATAAAAGGATTTAGAGAGAGAGAGAGAGAGAGAGAGAGAGAGAGAGAGAGAGAGAGAGAGAGAGAGAGAGAGAGAGCGAGAGAGCGAGAGAGAGAGAGAGAGAGAGAGAGAGAGAGAGAGAGAGAGAGAGAGAGAGAGAGAGAGAGAGAGAGAGAGAGAGAGAGAGAGAGATGATGATGGTGATGATGGATGATGAATCTTTATTTATTCAGGATAAAGCCATTAGGCAACTTAATGTCTGTCTTACAAGCTGTCCTGTAAACAAAACAGAACATGAGGGAGAGAGAGAGAGAGAGAGAGGAGAGAGAGAGAGAGAGAGAGAGAGAGAGAGAGAGAGAGAGAGAGAGAGAGAGAGAGAGAGAGAGAGAGAGAGAGAGAGAGAGATACAGACAGAGAGAGATACAGACAGAGAGAGATACAGACAGACAGACAGACAGGCAGACAGAGAGAGAGAGAGAGAGAGAGAGAGAGAGAGAGAGAGAGAGAGAGAGAGAGAGAGAGAGAGAGAGAGAGAGAGAGACAGAGACAGAGACAGAGAGAGACAGAGAGACAGAAAGAATGACAATGGCAATGAATCTTTATTTTCCAAGGATTAAAGGATTTAGGACTGAAGACCTTTCATACATCTTGTCCTTGAGAATGAGTACCGCGCATATTTACATTAACGAGAGAGGGAGAGAAAAGAGAGAGAGAGAGAGAGAGAGAGAGAGAGAGAGAGAGAGAGAGAGAGAGAGAGAGAGAGAGAGAGAGAGTGAGAGAGAGAGAGAGCGAAGAGAGAGAGAGAGAGAGAGAGACTGAGAGAGAGAGAGAGAGAGAGAGAGAGAGAGAGAGAGAGAGAGAGAGAGAGAGAGAGAGAGAGAGAGAGAGAGAGAGAGAGAGAGGTTAAAATTCATAATATATTTGGTGCGATTTACGGTTGAACTAATAATGATTAAGATGTTGATTGTGGAAAACATCGACAACAACAATATTTTAAACATAGCGTTATGTCTAGCACCTTTATGCTTAGCCCAGCAGCCTCATCAGCGCACTTAGCAACCACTACCACGCAACTCGGCAAGATTTGACCCTTGGTTTGAGTACAATTCTGCCAGCGCTAGCCTCACCTATCTGGTTTGTGAGTAAGATTTGACCATGTTTCTTGAATCTTCACTTTCGAATCACGGCGCCAGTATTAATGAATGCAGAGTCCAAACTCACAGAACAACAGAGCGACATTGTCCACGTAGTGTCGGTCTATAATTATTAGGTCATGGATTATGCCTGCGTCTGCGTACAGCTAGTTGACACCAAGTGTACAAGTAAATGAAGACAGAGAAATACTGTATTAATAAAAACATTGGTACAAAGAAAAATAATAATAATAAAAGTAACACGTGGTTGCTGGTCTGTAATTTTGGACCTTACGGCCTGTGGCCTTAAGGTCCAAAATCACAGACCGGCACTCACATGTATTGACGTGGGCGAAAGACCGCTTGACCTTTCGATTTGATCACACCGGGAGTGTGTGAATGGACCACAAAGGCAAGTGATATGTCATCCACGGCGGGCAGAATGGATACCGAGCATATTTACATTAATGAGAAAATATAGGAAGTGCCGGGAGGGAGGGAGAGAGGAAGAAGGTTAGAGAGAGAGAGAGAGAGAGGAGAGAGAGAGAGAGAGAGAGAGAGAGGAGAGAGAGAGAGAGAGAGAGAGACGAGAGAGAGAGAGAGAGAGAGAGAGAGAGAGAGAGAGAGAGAGAGAGAGAGAGAGAAATGAAATGAAATGAAATGAAATGAAATGAAATGAAACTTTATTTCTGAACGGAAGAAGCAGTTAGCACATGTGCCATTTTTCACGCTTGCCGTTGCTAAACTACAAAGGTACAAATCTGCTAAATGTACAAAGCTACTAAGATAACATGAAAGTGCACATAATATAATAAGTCGTGCAAAAAGAGATGGATAAGGCAAAATGGAGGGCACCAATTATGATTACTAACAATGTGAACGGGGAAAAAAAAAAAGAGAGAGAGAGAGAGAGAGAGAGAGAGAGAGAGAGAGAGAGAGAGAGAGAGAAGAGAGAGAGAGAGAGAGAGAGAAGAGAGAGAGAGAGAGAGAGAGAGAGAGAGAGAGAGAGAGAGAGAGAGAGAGAGAGAGAGAGAGAGAGAGAAATGATGATTATGATAATGATGATGATGACACTTTATTATTAATGGTAAAAGTTTTGACAGAAAATTTCGTCAATTTACACACTTGCCTTTGCTACTCGCTACGAAAAATGAAAATAAACAAAGGAGAGAAAAGCATGTTGCACAAGACATTATCACTACATATCTTACATCTATACCATGAAATTTAACTAATCATAATCATGAAAACCATTTAAAAAAAAAATAGCATTAACGTTGTTATTATATGTGACACACCTATACTTCATCTAAAAAAAAAAAGGACTTAAAATCAACAGAAAGACGTAATAAATTCTTGACATGAGACTACTCACCCACCATTATTTATGACATAGTCAGACGCATAACGATAATAAATGACGATGAATTAAATTAAGGAAACAATAAAAAAAAATCAACACTCGTATGCGTATATGTGTGTTCAAGCTCTACATAAGGTTTAGGTAGTACTGATGTGGCTTATCTTTAAATGAGTGTAAAGACGGTATAGTTTTAAGATAAGAAGGAAAAGTATTCTTTAATGGAGGTCCTGAAAAGGAAAGACTGGTTTTAAAAAGATCAATACGAGGTAGAGGAAGAATACTGTTCCTCGAGGTCCCCGCACTCTTGTGGTGCGACTCAAATTTCGAAGTTAAGTACCGAGAAGCGTGTTCGTGTAGGATCTTGTGCAAAAATACGGACTTATTGAAATTTAATTGTTGACCCAAGCCAAAGATGTTTAATTCAGTTTTTCATTTTGTCTAATGTTGGAATGGGTCGTTGTTCAATCATTTTTACCGTCCTTTTGGTGCAGAGTTCAGACTAATCTTGTGCACGTCGCTACATCCGTCCCCGAACAGTCGAGATGTAGTCTAAATGGGATTTAATGTGTGCATGAAAAAAAAAAAATGCTTGCGAATATGTGTGTCTGTCACGTGTCTAAGCCGTGAAAGTAAGAAAATATTTTTAGAAACGGTTTTATATATTATACTGATGTGAGATTCCCAGATAAGCTGTTGGTCTGCACATGCTCCTAAATATTTCCGCTCAGTAACTTGCTCGATTTGTTCATTTGCCTACTAGAGTTGTAAGGATCGGAGGCCGACGCTGATGCTTTTGTCTTGTAGTGACTAGCATACGTTTGTTTTTTGCTGGATATGGGATCATATGATTATTACTACACCACTCGGACACTACATTTAAACTTTCTTGAAGACTGCGGCTTGTTTCGGATGTTTCTTTGCCAGAGGCGTGAAGGCTTGTGTCATCGGCAAAAAGGTCTCACCCAACATAGTCGTTATTAACACATAAGGGGAGATCATTTACAAATAACAGAAGCAACAAAGGTCCCAAGATAGATCCTTGAGGTACCCCATATACCCCAGAGAGAGAACAATGAACAATGAACAATGAACTTTTATTTTACAACGGTAGAAGTATTTGGTTACAAGACCAATTTTCAAACTTGCCGTTGCTACAAACTACTAATCAACATTGTCATAAACAAAACAATGGTCTAATATATAACTAGGTTAGACACACATACACACGCACGCATTTCACACGCAAACACACACACACACACACGCACACACCCACACACACACACACACACACACACACACACACACACACACACACACACACACACACACACACAAACATACACATTCCTTTAAGGAAATTTGTCAGAGTAACAATATATAACTTATATATGGTACATACTGTCACAGCTGACGTACCTGAAGGTAAAAATGTATGGGATGACAATACAGTCTCTCTCTCTCTCTCTCTCAGTGTCTCTCTCTCTCTCTCTCTCTCTCTCTCTCTCTCTCTCTCTCTCTCTCTCTCTCGCTCACATACACTGTCACACACACACACACACACACACACACACACACACACACACACACACACACACACACACACACACACACACACACACACTCTCTCTCTCGCACACACACTCGCAGGTAGAGAGAGAGAGAGAGAGAGAGAGAGAGAGAGAGAGAGAGAGAGAGAGAGAGAGAGAGAGAGAGAGAGAGAGAGAGAGAGAGAGAGAGAGAGAGAGAGCGGTGTTCGCATGCAATCTCATAATTAGCATTCTTGTGTTTTCGACTGAAAAAAAACCTGTTTCTGCCTGCGTCAGTTTGGTTACAATACTTGATGATAACGAAGTTGCATGGGAACACTGTCGACATGCTACTGAGTTCAGGACGTAAATCGGCCCTTAGGCGCCAAACTATTTTTTTTTTATTTATTTATTTATTTATTTATTTATTTATTTATTTTTTTTTTTTTGGGGGGGGGGCATTCAGTCCTGAAACTCCATGTATTATGGTCGTATCGATGCTCTCTCTCTCTCCCTCCCCCCCCCCTCTCTCTCTCTCTCTCTCTCCTTGAATCAGATAATCGATACTAACGAAGCGTGCTACGCTACCCCTGGAGTTAGTCCCTCTTAGTCACGCCAGCCTCCCCCGACCCTCTCGCCAAAAACTGGGTCATGATCATAAATTAACCCCTCCCTTGTCCTTCCCCCCCAATCCGACCCTCCCATCTGCAAGAGCCACACATCCACATGAGAACCTTGTTGAGAGGTAACTTGAAATTAAAAAAGAAAAGAAAAATAAAGTTATGAAGCTACAGATATATGTATCTGCTGTTGTTTCCAGTAACGTTGTTTCATAAGATCTATAAAATGATGTCCAACAATTCATAAGAAACATAGCTCAGTACTGCAAGAGGCATATATTCTCATGAGCCCTTGCTGCCGCAGGGGCTCATGAGAATCTATGCCTCTTGCTGATAAAGATTGGGTTCATCGTTTCCTCAAATTGAGGATTCTATATCGGGGTAAACTTTTAATTATCTCCAGCCGTTTGATTTTGTCTTAGCTCGTGGGTCACTCTAGGCCGAGTGTAAACTGGCCTTGGCTAGCAAAAGGCATAGAGTCTCATAGGTCCCTGTGTCTGCATGGGTTCATGAGAACATCAGCATGAGACTGTTGGCCAGTTGTAGATCTATGTATGGGACTAGCACAAAGGCTCACGAGATTCTACAACACGCTTTACAGTCCCGCTTATGAAAGGTCCGAAAATAATAATAATAAAAACAGGAGAACATCGAAGGTGACTCCAAATAGCGAGTTACGAAAAACTTCCTCTTGCGGTCACTCGTCCGTCACGCACTCATGTCTGGAGGCCACTCGTGTGGAAAGCAAAGAAGCGAAAGTCTAAGCAGTCATTGGACATCAGTAGAAAGGTACTATAAATAGCCCAAGTCAGCACTGGTCACTTTTGAGTGGTGGCCCATTTTTTTCTACACAGACTCGTACAGCTCCGGTTGGGAATTCAACTGTCAGTGGCCAATGCAGCATAACACATCTCTCAGTGGAGATCGGAGCTGATTTCGTCGACGTAAAATTGTGTATGATCACGTTTCCGATTCGTGTGTGCTGGCCTGTGATTTTAGACCTACGACTGGAAGCCGTAAGGTCCAAAATCACAGACCACCACAGTGGCACAACTACATTTTTTGTTATGGTCATCGCAGTGTGGCTTTTCTTTTCTGATCTATTTCGTCGACGTAAAAGTTGTGTGCGTTGCCAGCAAATTGTGTGATGGTCTTGCTTTTGAAGTAATAGTATAACATTTGCTGTTGTGTGATATTGAAACTTGCGCCTCAAATCCGTAAAATGAAAAATCACATAAAGTTATGTGATTTTTTTACGCGCAAGTATTCTGGCGGCGGCTTGATCACACTATCGATCGCCTACGTAGAAAGAGGTGTGAAAGAAAGGCAACGGATGCTAGACAGACTGGAAAGGCCATAGTAAACCAGACCAATATTGGTTCGATATCCAAAGTAACTATAGGAAGACTTTTGATGGGTGAAAGATCTTCACTGACCTAAACTGAACGAAAAGCTGTTCGGTAAGTTGCCTTATTTTTGCCACTGGGTGTTTTGGCTACTTGCAATATCATCTGGATTATCAGCGGCTTTGGTGTCGAGTTGCGCGTTGTTAATTATGATATAAACCAGATAAGTTAACTCATTCTACCCCATACACACCACAGGAAGATAAGGATCGACCATGATAGTTCAAGGGTGATGCCAGAATAGCGTGGCGCCTATGGGCGCCAAGCTATTCTGGCACCACCCTTGAACTATCATGGTCGATCTGCATCCTGCACTGCAATGCAGTCTTCAGAGGACAACGGCAACATTTGGGGATTTCGGTGTTGGGGTAGAATGAGTTAATGAGCAATGCACTGGAGTAAAAAAAAAAATGGAGTCAGCCCACGCTAAATAATACAGCAAGAGGCATAGGATTCTCATGAGCCCCCGCAGTTGCCGGGGCTCATGAGAATCTATGCTTCTTGCCGAGTATAACCGTTCGCTCAACGAGTTAGCTCAATGGCCCGTAAGTTAGGTGTTACGAGCGGTGTGACCAGTGACTCAACGTCTGGTGCCGCGTGTTGCGTTAGATTGCTGAATGTAGGGACTGGATTTAGTGGGCTGTTCGCAGAGTTCAGTCACTCATGTACTGACCTGTGACTTTGAACCTCACGGCCTGCGCCGGTAAGGTCCAAAATAACAGATCAATATAATGCAGATTATTAGGATGTCAGGTTATAAGCCATTGACTTAATATTCAGACCGGAAAAATAAGCTGCCAGCGGAACGGATTCGGTCATTTGACTTGTATGTGTCAGCTTTTTTTAGTGAGTTAAGTAGGTAGTTACCCATTACTGTGTTAGTCGCTATGCCGTGTTAGTAGGATCTTATAAGGGCTCGACTTACCCATGCTATACATTAGTCAAATTTACTGCCGCATAACCCAATGCGCAAAAGGCCATCGGGGAGACGCATTGGCTATTCTACTTTCCTCGCACAGTCTGTGCATCGCTGGGGCATATCGAGGTGCGGTTCTAGAGGATTAAGGTGTACTCCCCGCTGGACAATTTTGAAAAAGACACCCCCCCCCCCCCCAAACAAAAAAAAAAAAAAAAAAAAAGAAGAAAAAAAAAAAAACCAGGACAAGTTTGAAAATTGGTCTTATAACCAAATATTTTTACCGTACACGTTGTTAAAGAAAAATTCATCGTTCGTCGTTTATTGTTCTGTATACAACACTGCAATCTTGTTACATGGAATCACTGTGCACGGGACAAAGGATCTATTCATGTCTCTTGCAGTTGGATCGTGTTCATTTTTTCTCGGCAGTGAAGGGGTTACTCATTGTACCCCAAGACCGAAATCCCCAAATTTTGCCGTTGTCCTCTGAAGACTGCTTTGCAGTGCAGGACAGAGATCGACCATGATAGTTCAAGGGCGATGCCAGAATAGCTTGGCGCCCACAGGCGCCAAGCTATTTTGCATCACCCTTGAACTATCATGGTCGATCCATATCTTGTTGGGGTGTGTCTGGGGTAGAATGAGTTAAAACGGTAACGGCATTAGACATGTAGAACCGTTTGGGAATGAAAATGAAACATAAATGAAAGAGTCAACATCGTCAAACACCCTCAAAATAATGCCATCAACTATAATCAAGCATCGTTCTAATAGTCAAATGAACCATATCACGTTATCACTGTTTTTCTATACCGCGCAAAACGCTTGAAAAAACAAAACAAACCCCGTGATCATAAAGTCAGACTTTGTGACAGTGCACAACGCTAAATTAACAAATTCTGTAGCACGTATTCTCATTACAGTGCAGTCGTATGAATTAATAACTGCACAGTTTAAAATGAGCTGGGTCAACAGGCACAAGACCTAACATACTTAGAACAATCCGGGACTCAAGGTGCCCCGCATTAAAAAGGCCGCAGAAGTGTCGCATAGCTTTGCCGCCGGCAACGCTATACGACACTTCCGCAACCATTGATGCGGGGCGCCTAAAGTGAATACAATTTACGCTAAAATATAGAAAGGGTTCTCAATGTTGTCTTGCAGTTTGCATCTATACCCTTCTTTCGACCCGAGGAGTAATTTAATGCCTGTTAGGTGGCACCAAGATAGTTTGGCACCACACCAGTTTAACTATCGCGGTCGATCTATATCCTTATACTTGGTACGTAGGCCCTAGTCCTCAACTTGTGGGCAAACTTCCATATTTAAGATTTTCGATCTGAGGACTAAATGCCTCTTGCTCCACCCTTGAACTGTCATGGTCAATCTATATCCTCACGCGGAGTAGTCCTCAAACGAACGTGTCCATTCCGAGTTACTGGTCTGATACATTGCAGCATTGGACAGAATGACCGTGATGATTCAAGGGTGGTGCCAAAATAGCTTGGCGCCTGGAGGCGCCAATCTATTCTGCACCACCCTTGAACTATCGTGGCTCATTTATATCCTTGAAAGTAGTCCTCTTAAAAACTACCTTGTAATAATATACTCAGCAAATGAATTTCGACCTTAGGGCTATTCTCACACCACATTTGAACTATCATAGTCGAGCAGGCTATCCATCCCATTACTTGGTCCTCCGATGGCAAACAGTTATCTGTTGTGGAATTTGACCTTTGGGCTCATTGCGGTGAGCCGTACGACTGTGTCGTCAAAACAGCAGGGTTGCAGAACTACAGAGACAAAGGACCGTTGGAAACCCTCTCACCCGTAGCGTTAATATACGGAACATTTACCAGCCGGCTTAATGTTCGTTAGTCACAATAACGCAGGATAATTAGTCTGCTGGTGTGGTGTATGGAAATGCGCCGCTGTTTTAGCGGGACACAAGCAGTCACATCAGTGTCAGTAACGTGTCCAATCAAAGGTGTCCGCTGCGAGATATCGTATTACTGACTGGTATGTATGCTAGATTTGACTATCAGAACCATGCTTGTGTATGGCTTATGTCATTTGGGGGTATTTAATGATGTTGACTCATTCATTCATGTTTCATTGTCATTTCCAGACGCTTATATATGTATCATGCCTTTAGCGTTTTAATTAACCCCTTCGATGCCGAGAAACGTGAACACTATCCAACTGCAAGAGACATAGATCCTCATGAGCCCCCGCGACCGCGGGGGGCTCAGGAGGATCTGTGCGTCTTGCTGAGACCAATTTGTATCCATGTTTCTTAGACGGTTCATTTGGCTTTTGGTCGTTGAATGAACAAAGATTTCGAAAACAAAAACGTACGTACAGTGGCAGGGAAGGGGTTAAATCTTACAGAATCATAGACGTATTGATTCATTGCCAGTGTAATATTTTCGGGGATAGCTTTCAGACAAAAGAAAACCCGGATGTAAATTGGCTCAGAGTGATGGTCCTACGGTTATTGGTAATCTCCATATCCCCCTCTCCGGTCGCTTTCAAAGCAAGGCAAAATCAACACTGAATAATCCCATCAACCCGAGGAACACGGATCTTACTACTACTGTAATAGGGTCAGCAAGAGACAAAGAACAGCAGGAGCCCCGCATCTGCGGGAGCACATGAAGTTCTTTGCCTCTTGCATCTGGGTGGTGATCGAATTTTTTTCCGGCAGTAAATCGGCGGGGTATTCACGACTGAGTCGCGCATGGATAAGACACTTTGGGCAACAGGTCTTCATGGCTACGTCTGCCTTTTGCAGCCGAATATAGTATGTGTGATGACCTTTAGTCTCCCTCTCCGCCTCCCCGTCCCTCCCAACCCCCGTCTCTGTCATAATTATTTGCATGTATGTGTCTGACTGCGCAGACAAAACTGACTTAAAGGTATTTGTCTCTTGTCTGATAGAGGATTTTATTTTTTGCAAGCACGTTTACAGCGGTGCACGCCTTTGGCAGAATCGGGGTAATTACAGCAGTTAATAACAGAATTCAGGATTCTATGTCACTCATGCCATGGTCAGTCTCGCATGATTCTGCTGTTACAATAAGCTTATGCAGAGAATAAGCACAAATACACGCTTAGAAAAGACAGTTACTACACATTTGTGTGGTCAGTAACTGTCTTTTCTAAGCCTGTTTCTGTCTTCATTTCGTTGGGTTATTCTCTGCATTTTACACACTTGTCAGTCACCCACGCCTTTTTAGTGGGGTCTGGATTTTAATTTATAAGCTTAAAGGTTTTAATTACTCCTGCAATGATCCGGTAGTCATCTGCACAAGGCACAGACCCGCATAAGCCCCTCCAGTCTACGTGGGTTCAGTGAAATTGACCGGCCTTTCTGGTCAACATTTACATGACTGTGTCCTGGCTAGAGGGACAGTCCCGCATAGCCTGAGCCGTTCTTTTTACGACGGTAGCGTTAAAATAGCGAGCCAAGCCGCGAGCCTCCTTGACAGCACTGGGCCGTCCGCTCTCTTTTTCCACCCATTTCATCTGCAAGAGGCATAGATTCTCATGAGCCCCTGTTGTCGCAGGGACTCATGAGAATCTATGCCTCTTGCCAACTGTCAGTGCCTCTCATGTTACCCTCTCAGGAAGAAGGCATTCAAGTGGTGTCTACGACTGGCGCTGTACTGTGGGGCTAACGCCGCACTCTGCTGGCAAATCCAGTGGTTAGGCTGCAAGTCGCTCATAGCCTCATCATTGGGCCACTCAGGTGTGGTGGCGACTTTACCTGTTCAGCAGTTCAGTGCTGCCGTGGGCTTTATTGCAAGCGTCCGCTAAAAGGGTCGCGAATTTTCTGCGCTAGTGTTACTGAGTGTGAGTTGAGTGTGTGTGTTTCTCAGTAATACTGTTTCCAATGTGTGTGCTCGGAGACGGCGTTTATTGTGTCGAAATTTGGATGGATGTATCACCGAGCCTATTGAAAGGATTTCATTGTCGAGTAGGGGGCAACGTGTGGCAGGATACTATTGTCTGCGCGCCTACAATTTTAAGTGGTTCTTTTTTATTTCAAGTGGTTCTATTGTCAGTCTTGGAGCTAATCATTGTGTCGGAGCCCCTGCACTGCTTCGTTAAGTCTTCATGAGGTGGAATACAGTGCCTAGAATTCTTAATGGATTACTGTTATACGGCTGTAATCCATACTGACCTTAAGTCATGACCCAGTGCGCCCCAAAAATTATAGGGCCGTCGTCGGCTGTCGTTGGTCCGCGCACGGCTGTGCGCAGGCCAACGGCGGCCTACGTTGGCCCAATTGTCTTATGCTCACTAGGGGACTTGATACGTTCAAATATGCAAATTCTGGGCCTGGGAGTTTTGTTTGGGACCCATTACTGATTTCAGAAGACACGTTGATCGTGATAGTTCAAGGGTGGTGCCTAATCGCCAATGTCTGTTCTTGCATTACCCTTGAACTTAGTCACGATCGATCAATCCGCTCTTGTTGTATTTGTCACACATACACGCATGTACATAGTTACTGGCGCTTTCACTCACTTTACTTCGGACCTTTTGTTTCCATATTGTTGTTTCTTCGGTTGGTTGGTTGGCTAGTCAAGTTGGTTTACTGGTTTGGTTGTTTGTTTGTTATTTGTTTAAAGTGTATTGTCGTAGTGAGAGGGGGAGGGAGGGGGAGGGGAGGGAGAGGGGAGGGGGAGGGGAGGGGGAGGGGGGAGGGGAGAGGGTGAAGGGAGCTTCCTTTGAAGCACGTTGGCTCTTTGTAGCTTTTTTTGTCAAGGTGATTACTGCAGGACAAATGCCTGTTTAAGTAACGCTTTGGTTGTCGGTAGCGGTTTTCGTCGCGATGATTCATGTAGGAATAGCCGCCACAAAAACCGCTACCTGCAGGAATCATCGCGACAAAAAGCGCTACCGACGCGGCCCGAAAGTTTAACATCTTCTTTGTCTACAACAGTCAGCAATTTGTCATTTTTGTTGTACTATTATAGAATGTTTTTGTTGTTGTTGTTGTTGTTATTGTTGCTGTTTGTTTATTGATTCGCTCGCTTGGTAAAGAAACATTCTTTATGTTTATTACCGACGCCGGAAAGTTACAAGGGGGAGCAAAGTTTATTTTCTTGGGTATGCTTAAAGTGTCAGTCTCCTAATGTCATACACCTTGAAGTGGTTTACTGCCGACACGTTTTCGCACTTTTTCTTGTTGTTGATAGTTTGTTTTTTTACCCCTTCACTGACAATGGGTCAGTACTACTACAGGATGTCGCATATCAAGTTCGTAGTTAACTATCCTCGTCTGCATGTGGAACGCTGATATGATTATTGAAATGGCCACCAAGAGGCATAGATCCTCATGAGCCCCTGTCGAGTCGGGGGTTCATGGGATCTATGCCTCTTGCAAAACTGTGTGTTGTTTATTGTGTTTTGTCAAGGGTTACACCAGTCCTTGAACATCACTGAAGCCATTAAGTATATCCAACAATGAGCATAAATTATACACAATTCATACTGCTCAGTTTTACAATGCTTACCGCTTTCATGTCGAGAGAAGAACTGTATATTTTAACTTTTTTCCCCCTTCAATACATTTCTTTTCAGGCCTTAAAGTTAGCATGCAAATTGTTAGCAATATCTGTCGACCGCCGACAATTTTATATTTTCTATGCCTACGTTTTTTCATACAACATGTTTTTGTTGATGTTGTTGTTGTCAGAAATGCTTCTATTGAATATAAACATATCAAGCATTTTTTCAGTCTCTTGTAGTATTGTTATTTTTCTGTGCTTTCTATTGTTTTTGCTGATTTCTTACTTTCACTGGCGGCAATTTGTTTCTGTAGCTTTACGCGTACTCTGCCATCATTTCAGGCGTATTGGCTTTGTTGAGTGAATCTCTATCTCTCTCTCTCTCTCTCTCTCTCTCTCTCTCTCTCTCTCTCTCTCTCTCTCTCTCTCTCTCTCTCTCTCTCTCTCTCTCTCTCTCTCGGGGAGCCGGCTTGGTAGCTCAGGCGGTAGAGCGCTTCACTCTTGTCCGAAAGGTCTTGGATACGAACCTGACTGGGTGAAAATTTGCTGGGACCCCGTCATTTTTGGGAAAAAAACTTCGTCAGTGGCGTGAAACGTTTAACGCTCTCTCTCTCTCTCTCTCTCTCTCTCTCTCTCTCTCTCTCTCTCTCTCTCTCTCTCTCTCTCTCTCTCTCTCTCTCTCTCTCTCTCTCTCTCTCTCTCTCTCTCTCTCACGCGCGCGCTCGCCCGCTGTGTGTTTCTCACATAAGAAATGCCGGAGAACCCGAAGCGTTTTGTCTGCCGCATTACGTTGTCTTTGTGCAGCAGTGCCTATGGGCGCCAAGCTATTCTGGCATTACCCTTGAACTATCATGGCCGATCTGTGTCCTGCACTAGAGTGCAGTGTTCAGAAAACAATGGCAAAATTTGGGGATTTCGGTGTTGGGGTAGAATCAATTAGTTAAACTTGACCCGGACTCAAACAGGAGGAGCAGCTGCAACCCATCTTAGCAAGAGACAGATTCTCAAGAGGCCCTGCGACTGCAGGGCCGCATGAGGATCTACGTTTCTTGCAGAGGTGAGGGGCTTGACGATTGACTTTATTAATAGGCGTTCTCTTTTCTTACGAGTACAAGATCGAGAATAGGTGTTCCGTATATTCAGCTACACACATATCCCACCTGCTAGAGACATAGATCCTCATGAGCCCCTGCCTCCTCCAGGGGCTCATGAAGATCTATGCCTCTTGCTCAAAAGTATCATACAAATTTACACCTGTGTTTTTGACAGAAGCAATGTACATACGACTTTTGCTTTTTGCAGCTGACAATAAAATTGATGATACAACCTGAAGCCAAATTGTTCCTCAGCAAATGCACTTCATCTCTAAAGAATTCTAGCCTCATGAGGATCACGGTTGCCATTTTATCGGTTCTATTTACATCTCTGTTTTACTGGCGGATTGTAACGTTTCAACGCGCTGGTTTCATTTGGGTATGTGTCCTGAGGCGGAGATGGAAATCTAACTCTTTTTATTCCGTCTACAATCAGGTTATACTGGCTAGTTGAGACTGGATGGGGACAATGACAACAGGTACAAAATCTCAGTACATCCGTCAGATAATTGAATTTGATATGAAATCTGCACAAACATGATACCATGCACAGGGCACAGGCGCTCGCGTCACGTTGAAATAATCCAATAGTGATGTAGCATATCTGCAGATCACGTGTGTCAAAATTAACTCATTCGCGGCCAGCCGAATCCTGTATCGCGGCTTATGCCGCGCATCCGGATGCAGCTGGCCGCGAATGAGTTAATGCAGCTTTTTGGCTCGTCCTTCACAGAACCTCCAAAGAGCATACTGAACCTTCCTGTGAAATATACTGATGATTCTTACTTTCTCTGCATTTAACAAAGAATGATTCTTACTTCCTGTGCAATAAACTTCCTGTGTCACGGTCGTCCATTATGGCCGCCACAGTCACCTGACTGACGAAAACTGCAAGGTGAAAATAAACTTAGCTATGTACTGAAAGCTTCGAAGTCTGTACTTACACCATAAAACGTTGCATTATCAATTCACTTCACACAACAAAAGTACAACTGATCGTTTTGAAACGCAACACTATGTTCGCGTAAAGGTGAGAAGGTTAGACTTACGTTTGTCTTTTGGAACAGTGATCGACTGTTCGTAGCAAGAGATACACGATCTTGTCAGCTTCGTGCTCAAGCGTTGCATAATAGTTGATATTGTAAAGAAAAGACTTCAGTGTGCTTGATACTGAAACTTCTCGGGCAAAAATGTGTCGAGAAGTTACCGCGTGTTGAAAGTTTTCTTTATAGAATCATGTACTTGAATATTACGATTTTTGGCGTAAACTCTTTCACGCCCTGTTTTATTAACTCGCTGCAGAAATGTATTACCTCTACCTAACGGTCGCATTTAGAACAAAACTGATGTGAAATCTACACACCAGACTAGAAGCAAACGTGATAGGAGGTGTGATTAATCGCCTGAATGATTGAGTTTCACGCCGCGCAGATGACTAAAGGCACTCTCATGGAGGGATAAGATACGTTTGCCAAGCGAAGTAAAACTGGATATACAGAGAGACGAAGAGCAGATTCGGACTGTACACGACACAGCTTCATAGTAAGTTGAATTGATTCTTGTTCCAGTGTTTCAGTAACTTTTCGATGTGGAATCTTTAGCAAGATCTTTTCACTTCTTGACAAGAGACATAGATTCTCATGAGCCCCTATACCTGTTTCTGTTTCACTTAGACCTATGGGGGAGCTGGGTGGCTTGGTGGTAGAGTGTTTGACTCTCGTCCGAAAGGTCCCGGGTTCGAATCCAGCTGGGGTCAAAATTTGTTCAGACCCTATTTCGGCGCCCCGTCTTTGAAATCATCTTCGTGGTGGACAAAATACGTTAAGCCCTAACCGTTTAACTTTTTTTCATGTAGACCTATGTACTCATCAAAACAAATGAAGTCATCCTAGTCCGGCAGCGAAACGAGTGACTGTACTAGGTGACAAAGAGATTACGTATTTCTTGACGTATCACGCAGTACCCATGTTTCTATACTGACAAGCAAGAGAAATGCGACATTATTCGAATCATCGGAAACACGGGAGTGCTTCCGATAATTCGAATAACGTCGAATTTCCTTTGCTCGTCAGTATATTTATAAGTGTGCTGGTTTGTGATTTTGGATCGTACGATTAAGAGCCGTGGGGTCCAAAGTCACAGACCTGCATAGATACTCACTACAGTATTTATCAACGTAGACGCATAAGACGAATAAGACAAGACGAGACCTCCTTTGCTGTTGCTAAGTTCCCTTAACTCATTCAGTCTGACGGCCGTATTTCCCACATTTTGGAGGCGTCATCTAATGACTATGTACCGACAGGCGCCAAGCTAATCTGGCACTACCCTTGAATTATCATGGTTGTCCCATCTCCTGCTGTAGTGCGTCAGGGCTGAATGGGTTAAATCATCGCGAAATTTGTGAATTGAGTCTGACTTAACTTGTAGAAATGCAGGCTTGCAATGCATACAAATCCGGTAGACTAAAAACGACGGGTTGGTCCAAATAAGAAGCCCAGTAGGCTAAAACTTCTTGTTTAGACCAAGCCGACGTTTGATATTCCAGGGCCTTCATACAATGAACACCAGCCAGACTACTGCGTTCTCTATCCTTTGAAACGTGCTATTGATCTACCCAAACATCGAGTTCCAAAGTCTGATTAAAGCTGACACTGGATTAAAGTCTGCGAGTGACAGTGATTCTAACGTCGTGTTTCCGCGCTAGACTTTACCAAAATTCTTTGGCTCGTCTTTCTATCAATATGTACCACGAGTCGGGAGGGAGGACTTTAAGTAAGATTAGACAGCTTCAAAGTACCCAGTAAACTTGTTCACTTCTACTGACGACTTTCTAAACTTTGGGAGGTGTCGATTAGTTAAAAAAAAACAACAACAACAACAACAAACAAACAACAACAAAAGAAAACCCCAACAACTAGTAAACGAAAAGTTCAAGGGTTGAGAGATGGATATAAGGCTATGATAGTTGAATGGTTATGCCAAATTTGCTTCCTAACGTAAGCTAAGTGACTTCGGGCCGACGTCAGTATCTGTTTGCCCGCGCACGGCCGGGCAAACAGAAACTGACGTCTGTCCGAGAATCGTTTGTTTGATGGCATGTTCGCGATTTTTCAGACGGCATGCTTACCTAGTACTTCCCTCGAACTGTTTGTGTTTGGTCCATCTCCCAGTCGTGTGTGTAAAATTGTGGATGTGTTAACTCAATGGATACTGACGAATCGCATCCGGATACGCGGCTTAAGCGTGTCGGAAGAGTTAACCTTTTGGCTGTCGGGAGCGATTTTTGGCGCGATGACTCCTACAGGAATCATGTCGTCAAAAACCGCTACCGACAGTCAAAGGGTTAAACCATTAATTTTATTGAATGCAGTTTTCGCACATACTATTTTTTGTTAGTTCATCATGGTTTGATTGAATGATCATTTTAGACATACAGATGCATATTGCTATGCGAAAATGCCTATGTGGCAATATTAACTAATGATCAAGTTATTCTTGTTTAGAATTCAGGACTCTAACTTCGGTATATTTTTATTGTCAGAGAAACGGATACGCGGCTTTGTTAATATTGCATAAAAATTCATAATAACCAGAAAGCGTGATACCTTGTGCGCCGCAACCCCACGCATAGCAAATTACGTGTGGCACAACTAATACCCCCCCCCCCCCACTCCCCGCTCCCATCACCTCCCAATTAGGGAAATATAGCGGCAATCGGAAGTTCCACTTGTGGTATCTAGTGATCCCCCCTCCCTCCACCTTCCCCCCTCTTCTCCTCCCCCCCCCCTTTTTTTTAAAAGTCAGGAACAAACAAACGACGGTCGGAAGTGAGCAATCGGTTTATTAAATAGCCAAAAAAGCAAAAAGGTCCGGTATGTAATAGCTTTTACTCTGAATAGTTCGTTACTGCCTTCAAAGCGTTGCACAAGCAACGGATTGCCTACTGTGTTTACAGTACATGCGATCTTGTTGAGGAGATTAGGAAAAGGATGTGTCAACGTAGGTTTAACGTAGTCGTTGATTGAGCATTAAATAATAATAATAATATTTACACTCCTTCTCTTTCAAGATACGTTATCTGCGAAGGTTTACGTTCAGTGCACATATTACGTGAGGAAAAACATATTTTTGTTGTAAAGGCTGGAGTTACATTAAGCGTAACACTGTTTTCTCCTCTCTTTTTCACTAGAAAACTACACGTGAGTGCTGTTGTGTGATTTTGGACCTTACGGCCTTTGGCCGTAAGGTCCAAAATCACACAACAGCACGCCTTAATATCTACACTGATTATCTTCCTTGCAACTTGAGTTATTTTCAGTGCAAACGTCGTATGAGCAGATAAATTACAATCCACACTGCTGAAAATAATATTTATGTCATGAGAATCTCGAAATAATACCCTCAGTTTGAGGTACTCTGGTGCAGATCTTGGTCAGCACGACACAAAGCTCTCATAACTGCAAATGATCCATGCAAATCTGTGCCTCAAGTCACGATGCAAGGCCGGGGTTCGGATTGCGGACTGTGTATTACTCGTATTAGTACATGTAATAAATATTATGTAGTATATCTTGTGTCGATTGTGCCAGCGCTTTTCGTGTCAGAGATTTTGGACCTTACGGCGCGAGGCCGTTAGGTCGAAAATCACAGACCAACTCTGACGCTGTTATCTCTGATCTCTCGGTCGTCTGCTCCTTTCATTCGGCGTTGGGCGGCTTTCAGAGCGGACGTTTCTGACAACCAGCGAGACAGAAACAAGACGAATTGGGCAACGCTCCGTGTTCTTTTCACCGCTACGTGTGTGTGCATGTGTAGTTTAGAAAGCTCCCCCCCCCCCCTCCCAACTCCCCCCCCCCTCCTCCTTCGCCTTCCCTTCCGCAGCCAAAATGACTGCCGTCTGCAAGAGGTATAGATTCTCATGAGCCCCTGCTGAAGCAGGGGCTCATGAGAATCTACGCCTCTTGCTGGGGTTCATGAGCATCTATGCCTTTTTTGCTGGCAGGTAGTTCACCTACGTATCCGTCTCTTCTGGTCGCATCGGACGTTTCAGGTTTTTTAACCAATGAAGAAGTGTAGATGGATTACCGTAGGCCTGACTGAAATATGGGCGACTGTGTGCCAGATACGGGCCTCTAACTGCATGCGATACAGCTGCCAAAGACTGTTAGTCCGCCTGTCACGACTTTCTTATGTTTATCACGAGCTTTTGTGCTTTTTGATGATTCACGTACCGTCGACGTCACCAGAACATGTGCGGTCGGTAATCAGTCGCAAGTGAAAAACAAGAGATGGCCGTCTTTGGCAAAGTGTGTATGGAGTACCGTCGTCATTGGCGGCGCACGTTGAGGCATCGAGAGTTGACACCTGGGGTAAGAACTGCAAGAGATATCTATTTTTATGTTGTGGCAAGGGAATGACACAAGGACTTTAGCAGTCTGACGATAGAGTAATCGTATACGAAATAGCAACAGCGGATAGAAAAAAAAAGTATAATATACGAGTGACATAGTGTATACAGTCAAATTTGTCTACGGGCGACCGCTTTATAAGGGGTCCACCCGTCTGACCAGACTGACCACCCTTTTCTTCTCTTTGAGACTTAGATGTTCTTGTGTAGGAAGACCACTTGTCAGTCTAAGGCGTCCTCTTTTTCTAGTCCTAAGCGTGGTCGCCTGACACAGGCATGTCTTCGTATCCTCGCCGAGACCTGTACTTCGTACAGCAAAATTAAAAGCGTCCGCCAGCTTTTGAATGAGTACAAGAATAAATTTTGTTTAACACATTCCACCCCCAGGACCGACATCCTCAAATTTTGACGTTGCCCTCCGAAGGGCTGTATTACAATTCTAGAGACCGATCGAGTATGATAGTTCAGGGTGGTGCCAAAATAGCTTGGCGCCTATGGGCGCCAAGCTATTCTGGTACCACCCTTCAACTATCATGCCAGCTGTGGTGTGTCGGGGCTCAATGAGTTAACATATGCTTGCGCCTTTTTTTTTTTTTTTTTTTTTTTCTTTTTTTTTAATGCCGAGTGCTATTTCTCATCGTCTTGATTACAAAGGAACCGTTTTCATTATAAAGAACGACACAATTGTTCTAGGAGCGGAATGGGTCTGTGTGTGTGTGTGTGTGTGTGTGTGTGTGTGTGTGTGTGTGTGTGTGTGTGTGTGTGTGTGTGTGCTGGTCTGTGATTTTGAATCTTACGGCCCGTAGGCCGTAAGGTCCAAAATCTCAGACCAGCACACGTTTAGCGGCGCCGACAGATGTCGCCTCTCTCTGCGCATGACATGAGTGCCGCGATTTCCTCAGTGCGCCAAAACAGAATCATTCCTAGTGGCGAAAGTGCCGAGCCACCGGATTTATGTCAAGTGGGTTTTCCACCATGACAACACGAACTTGTTCTAGCGATGGAAGTGGTCCCCGGTTTCTTTGCTACTGAAGTGCAGTTCCTATAACCCGTACAACCGTACAGCCATGCCGCTACGACTGACAGGATGTGGATCGACCCTGATAGTTCAAGGGTGGTGTCAGAATAGCTTGGCGCCTGCCGGCGCCAAGCTATTCTGACGCCACCCTTGAACTATCAGGTTCGATGTTTCTTCAGAACTTGTGACGCAAACATCAAAGGATATCTAAAAAACATAAGAAGACAATTGCATCCTCTGGATGTATTGAGATAACAGGGAATATACTGTGCGTCCTGTGTGTGATCTGTTTGACTAAAAGTCGTCCTGTCCTGCGCCTTCGATATAATGTAAACTCCAGCTAGAACAAACCGAAACTGTCTGGGGACGAACACTTTTTGTTTTCTAATATAAATATAACAAACAGTCTGGTCCCCAGGCACTAATGCGTTTTGGGTCCTGAACACTCGGCCTCAGATATTATCCAAACTTCGTTATAAATGAATCAAAATTGAGAAAGAGAAAGTAGAGACAGCATTTGCGGGATGTCTGAATAAGTGTCGTTATATAGCCGATTTTGTTACACTGACGTACAAGCGACGTCGACCGTTATACAAATTGTATGGTGTATGCAAACCAAGGGGAATCACAGCGCTGGACAGACAACAGTTAGATCCCCTGCCAGGGAATCTTAACTGTTGTCTGTCCAGCGCTGTGATTCCCCTTGGTTTGCATACAATTCTGCCAGCGCTAGCCTCACCTATCTGGTTTGTGAGTAAATTGTATGGTGACATGGACGATGAAAACCCAGTCACTGATATTTTTTTGTGTGTGGTTGCGAACTTGTTCTAGCGGTTGCGAATATCTCTTTGTCAGTTGCATACAATACACTGGATTTAACCCCTTCGCTGTCGAGAAAAAAGTGAACACAATCCAATTGCAAGAGACATAGATCCTCATGATTCCCCCGCAGTTGCGGGGGCTCATGAGGATCTATGCCTCTTGCTGACACCACTTCGTATTCATGTTCTATGGTTGGACGGGGCTCTTTGGTGTTGAATTTAAAAAAAAAAAAAAGATTTCAAAAACGTAATTTGCCTCCACCGGCAGTGAAGGGGTTAACTTAGAGATGCCGTCTCGAAGGTTTTTTGAATCATAAACTTTTCAGATATTAGTTGCTTTATTTTGCTTGGCATCTGTTACGCGGCAAACTAATAAGGCAGTCCTTTGAGCTACAACAGTCGATCTGTAGCATGCGGCGAGCTCTGGCACCTAAAGGTAAAAAAAGTAAACGTTAAAGAAATAATGTGTATAAATGCAATTATGTTGTTCCCTTTGGGATCGCTAAATACATTGGCCCTCGCAATGGATTTGACCTCTTCACGGACTGGATTTGACCCCTTCACGGACTGGATTTGATCCCTTCACGGACTGGATTTGACCCCTTCATTGCCAGTGGTCGCAGACTGCATTTTGTGTATTAACTCATTCCAGTCGTACCGCCTCCAGATACGCGGCATAAGCCGCGTATCCGGAGGCGGCACGACTGGAATAAGTTAATACACAAAATAAGCCGCGTATCCGGAGGCGGCACGACTGGAATAAGTTAATACACAAAATAAGCCGCGTATCCGGAGGCGGCACGTCGCGAATGAGTTAATTCAACGTCAAAGATCCCCAGCCGTCAAAGAACATGTATTCAAAGTGGCCTCAGCGAGCGACATAAATCGTGTATGATAAGATCCTGCAACTGTGAGAGCAAATGATGATCTATCTATACGTCTTACAGTTAGGTGATCAATTATTCTCGGCATTGAACGGGTTGACGCCGTTTCGAAGAGTTACGAAACCCAGAGCTGTTCAAAGTAGTGCTTTATTTGCTTGACGCCGGTTCGGCGGAGAACATATAAGGCAGTGCATTAACCCTTATCATTCGAAATACACCAGTGTGTGAAATACGTTTGACTAAAATAGTTCAAGGGTAGTGCCAGAATAGCTTGGCGCCTCTAGGCGCCAAGCTATTCTGGCACCACCCTTGAACTAAAGCCATTGGTCTATATCCTTATCTGTAAACTTAGTATTATGTACCTTGCATGTGGCATGTACAAATTTGAAGCTTTTAGCCTCAGTGTGATATGGGTTAACAGAGTTCAACTGCAAGAGACATAGATCCTCATGAGCCCCCTTCCCCCCCTCCCCCCGCAGTCGCGGGGGCTCGTAAGGATTTATTTCTCTTGCTGAGACCAATTTATCCCTGTTCTTTGCACGTTTGTGGCGTGTGGTCGTTGAATGAACAAAGATTCCGAAATACAATATGCATCGATTGGCAAGGAAGGGGTTAAGCTACAACAGTCGACCCATGATCCTGCAGTGAGCTCTGCAACTGAAAATATACATGTTATGAAATAATGTGTTTATGCAATCATTGTGTTGTCTCCAGGATTAGTTTACAGTGGCCATTGCAAGTTTCCAGCCCACCAGGGAATGGATTTAGCTCAGTGTTTCCGGAGAATGATCACATACATAAAAACACCTAACGACTGAAAGCAATCGTTAAAACATGTCAGTGGCGCCTTTTTCACAGAATTCTGCAAATTCTACGAACATGAATTCGATTATCACGTGAAATGTGATCGTCCTATGTGGTGATTTTAGATTTGCATTACGGAGTCGTTTGACAGTTTCAACTGTTGTTTTGTTTTGTTTTCAATGTGGCAAACATTTTTCAAAGTAATGGACTAATTTGGTCGGATCTCTGAATGTGTGACAAATGTGCACTTGGTCGTTATAAGTGGCAATGCCCCCAGCACCAGCTGCCCACACAGACTATGTGGGGCCACCAACGTGACGGATCAGCCAGGGTCTGATCTTGTTGGCGCCGGTGTTGGTGATGTTGAGTACGGGAGTGTTCCGGGGCAGGACACTAGTCTACATAATGACGGACCGACAAGTGTAGACGCGGCTGTAAATCTTCTGGCAGAGATGCCCGTTTCAGGGGCAGGAGGCGTGAACGGTGTGTATGAGAAACACAACGACGGCATGCCTGGTATGGATGGCAGCAGTATGCAGAACTATTCTGTGCATGGAGTCACTTGGTATAACCACAGCCTTCACAACAGTGCTTTGTATAACAGTGTGTACAAGGACAGCGTATACAACAGTAGCATGTACAATGCTAGCGACAACGCAACAGAGGTGGGAGAATCACTGGTGCTAAGCCCAGAAGCCAAGCTGGGTCTAATCCTGCTGTACACACTCACCACCATTCTGGCTATCGGCGGCAACGTGCTGGTGGTGCTGGTCTTCACCAGGGGGCGCCGCTCTCGCACGGACATTCGCCCTTTTCTCATCAACCTGGCCGTAGCCGACCTCATCATGGCAATCTTCTGCATGCCCTTCACCTTCACCTTCGTCATGCTCAAGACCTGGGTCTTCTCCAAGCCCATGTGTCCCGTCGTGCTCTTCATGCAGCACCTCTCCGTGTCCGCCAGCGTCTTTACCAACATGGCTATAGGCTCGGACCGCTTTCTCGTCGTCATGTTCCCTTTCAGGTCCCGCGCCACCAACGTCCGTAGCCGCTACGTCATCATCATTATCTGGGTGTGCGCCGTGGCCTTGTCCTCCGTCCAGTTAGCCGTGGGTCGGGCCACAGAATGGCCTGACGGGGCGGGCGCGGTGGTGGTGAGTTGTGACGAGGTGTGGAGTTCTCAGGGCGCGAGGAGAATTTTCACCCTCTTTGTTTTGTTCATCACCTACATCATCCCGCTGGTCATCCTGGCCGTGGCCTACTCTATCGTGGGAATACTGCTGTGGACGCGCACCACGCCTGGCAACGCGCACGAGGGACGGGATCTGCAGCAGTTACAGGCCAAGAGAAAGGTAGGCCACTTGTACAGACCATCGTTTTCAGGTTGTTAAATCAACGCTAAGCGTGACAGAAATAACATTCTGACAAGTCGGAACCAGATTTTCTCACTGGGGTATTTCGGCTGTCTCCCGCAGGGAGACAGCCGAAATACTCCAGTGAGTAAAAGTGGGATACAGCGAAAATATTCCAGTGAGTTAATGTTGGATACAGCCGAAATATCCCAGTAAGTTAATCTTCATTCTGACTCGGAACCAAGATTTACACACTGGGATATTTCGGCTATCTCCCACAGGGGGACAACCTAAATATCACAGTGAGTAAATGTAGGAGACAGCCGAAATATCCCAGTAAGTAATGCTTGGTTCCGACTATTCAAAATGATTTTTTTTCTATCACGCCTCATCTGGAATTACACATCATTCCAATAACGCTAAGCGTGTTTGTGTGCTAGTCTGTGATTTTGGACCTTGCGGACCTTAACCACCCACCCCTCCTTCCTTGTGCATGTAACCATCAGTATTGTTAATAAGGTACCATTGGCGGCGGAAATAGCGGTATGTCTAGCATCTTCATGTCTGGCCAGCATCCTCATCAACACATCTATAGCAACCATTTCCACGTAAGCAAGATTTGACCTTGATTTTGAATCTACACGTTTGAAGCACGGCGCCAGTATTAATGAAGAAATAGCGAATGCAATGCAATGACGTACTTAGTATCATCATATGTGCTGCATGTTCTGTGACATTGGATCTTACGGCTTCAAGCTGCAAAGTGTCGGGACGTTAAGCAAAGTACAACCTATCAAGCTGCAAAGTCCAAAATCACAGAACAACACAGTGACATTGGCCACGCAGTGTAGGTCTATATAAGGTCATGGATTTAGCCTGCCGGTCGGCGCACAGCTTTTGACACCTAGTGTATTAACTTATTCACGGCCAGCCGCGTCCGGATGCGCTTCTTATGCTGCGCATCCGGATGCGGCTCGCCGCAAATGAGTTAATGAATACAGAGAAAAACTGTATTAATGAAAACACTGGTAGGGAAAAACAATCACACGTGTGTGCTGGTCTGTGATTTTGGACCTTACGGTCTGCGGCCGTAAGGTCCAAAATTACAGACCGGCACACATATGTATTGATGTAAGCGAAGGACCGGCTGACTTGTTGATTTGATCACACAGGGAGAGTGTGAATGGACGACACGGGCAAGTGATATGTCATACGCAGGGGGGAGAATGGGTACTGCGCATATTTACATTAATGAGAAAATATAGGAATTGCGGGAGGGAGGGAGGAAGATGGTTAGAGAGAGAGAGAGAGAGAGAGAGAGAGAGAGAGAGAGATAGAGAGAGAGAGAGAGAGAGAGAGAGAGAGAGAGAGAGAGAGAATCAATGAATCTTTATTTTACAACGGTAAAGATATTAACAATGCCAGAGGCAATGCCATTTTTCAAATCTGCCGTTGCTACATCTACAACACAACAATTACATTACATTAATACTTGTATAGGACGAACGCCTACGGTGTGTTGGGGGAGTTGGAGCAATGGTAAGGGGAAAGAAAGAAAGAAAAAAAAAAAAAAAAAAAAAAAAGCAACAACACAGCAGCACTATACATACACAGCAGTAGAATGGGTACATTACTAACAATGATATCTACGTATAGAAAGCAAAGCTTGAAGATAGTTATGGCTGCGAAGATAAATGTTCAAAAAAACTTTTCTTGAAACATGATACCGTTGGAGTGGTCTTCGTGTGGGATGGAAGCGAATTCCACAAAGTCGCCCCCGAGAATGCTAGACTGGTTTTAAATAAGTCTATTCTCGTTTTGGGTACTACATATAGGCTTTTTGTATCGCCATAGCGGGACTGTGACCGGACTAGCAGCTGGGTTAGATATTCCGGAGTGTTGTCATTCCGAATCTTAAAAAGGAGAACACCTTTGTTGAATGCAAACTGCTTTTTGAGAGAAAGAAGTCCCGCTTTGTAAATCTTATCATCCGTTGTCAAAGTAGGATCAGGTAAAATTAATTTCGCTGCTCTTCTGTGTAAGGAGTTCAGTCTTTTTAAATGTACATCTCTGCAGCCATCCCACACCGTCGAAGCATAATTAATGTGGGACTGAATATGTGCATAATAAAATAATTTTCTGGTTTCAAAGTCAGTGAAGTGCTTCAGTTTGGACAGCATGAAAATGTTCCTTGAAACAGTTTTACACACTTTATGTGTGTGTGCCTGCCATTTGAGCTGATCATCTATGATAATTCCAACAAGGCGGTGTTCAGACACTTGCTCAATAGAATTGCCTTCGAAGGACAAATCAAGTGAAAGGGGGCTTAATTGGTGTTTTTGGCGTGTCGCAATTACCATTGACTTAGTTTTTGCTGGATGGATACTCATCGAGTTACGTTCACACCAAGCGGACACCTCATCAAGGCTCTGTTGTAAGTCATCTGCAACCACATTAAGGTTTTTATTTGCCGTGTGGATTGACGTATCGTCAGCAAACAAGTCACATTCGACAGATTCTGACGTTAGGTGAAGAGGCAGATCGTTGATGTATAAACAAAATAGAAGAGGGCCTAACACTGACCCTTGAGGTACTCCAAACTTAACCTCCTTCACTTCAGAGTGTGATCCATTAACTACAACCTTTTGCTTTCTTTCCTTTATATATGAACTAAAGAAGGAAACTGCTGAGACGTTTTTTAAATAATGACTACGTTTGCTTATCAGAGTGTCGTGGTTAACCAGGTCAAACGCCTTCTTAAAGTCAAGGTAAATAACACCCGTTAGTTGCGAATTGTTTACGTTAGATAACCACTTATCTGCAAGTCTGCTTAGCGCTGTATGACAGGAATACTTCGGACAAAACCCAGACTGGAAGGGATGAAGCATATTATTTGTCTCTAAATAATGAGACAAATGTTTGTGTACATGTCGCTCGAGATGTTTGCTTAACACGGACAGTAACGAAATCGGTCTATAATTATTCAGATTTCCCCTGTCCTTGGATTTCGGTAGTGGAATTACTTTTGCAAGTTTAAGCTGTGTAGGAAATACACACTGATGGAGACATAGGTTGTAGATGTATGTCAGCGATTCAACAATGTAAGGTAGGGATAGTTTCAGAACTTTAGGATTTATGTCATCAGGGCCTGATGACTTCTTGTTCGCGAGACTACTTATGAATTTACCTACTTCATGTATTGCAATCGATGGAATGCTAAAAGGAGTCACAGTCTTCTGATTGCAGTAGTTAATTAAAATATCGAAACACTTATCATTGACACTTCCTTGTGTTGAGAAAACTTCAGCAACAGACAGGAAGTGATTATTAAACATGTCAGCGGATAGATCACTAGGGATTACCGTGGATGCACTAGAGCCTCGGGTAAGGGAATTCAGGACGCGTCAAATAGCAGACCCGTCTTTGTTGTTTTTAATAGTATTTCTTACAAAGGCTTTTTTCGCTTCACGTAACATATACTTGACGCGATTACGCTGCTTTTTAAACTCGTCAAACTTCTTTTCTCTCCTGAGGGTGTTCCTAAACTCCATGGCCAGAGAGAGAGAGAGAGAGAGAGAGAGAGAGAGAGAGAGAGAGAGAGAGAGAGAGAGAGAGAGAGAGAGAGAGAGAGAGAGAGAGAGAGAGAGAGAGAGAGAGTTAACGTTTAGAGCGTAAAGTCTTTTGTCCACCACGAAGGTGATTTCAAAGTCGGGGCACTGAATAGAGTCTGAACAAATTTTGACCCCAGCTGGTTTTGAACCTGAGACCTTTCGGACGAGAGTCAACGTTCTACCAGTTAGCCATCCAGTTCCACGAGAGAGAGAGAGAGAGAGAGAGAGAGAGAGAGAGAGAGAGAGAGAGAGAGAGAGAGAGAGAGAGAGAGAGAGAGAGAGAGAGATGTTTTTTTAAATGTTTTTATCCCCTTCAGGCACCAATACTCTTTCCAGTATCGGTGGACGAATCACCGTGAAGAAGAATCTTTGATCCGAAACGATGTATTTCATGTTTCTAGCTTAAATGGGTTTCAACCTCTATTTTCTGTTTTCCTTTCAGTCCTCAGATAGGCAAAGAAACGTACTTTCTAAGCGTGTCCCTTTTCGTAGGAAATTTCTTTTGCAGTTTTCACGCTAGACAGCTAGACCCATGACGTCACATATTTTGGGTCCTCAAATGGTCAAGCCAATCAACGTTGATGGCACTCGTGTTTATCCCGGGAAAAAAAAAACAAACATTTATTCATTGGGTTGATATTTGCGTAATACGCCTCGGACAGTGTACCACTGTAAATGTCATAATAGACACCGCCACTGTTTGTACACCCAGGCTGTGATGTGATACCGTTGAGAATGACAACAAATGGACAACACACATTTGATGCTTTTTTTTTGGCGCATGCGATAGGCAGTCTTAACCCGTTCAGGGGTCCAAAATAGCTCATGCGGTTAAGCGTCGGAGCAGGAGAGCGAAGGGTATCGCCAGGTCGTGAGTTCGAATCCCCGTCCCGGCCCCGGTAGCTGGACTCGCAATCCAGGGGGAAAAGACGGGCTTGTTCAATGGCATGTCGGCTGAAAGGTCCTGGTAAATCAAAGTGGCACAGTTGGAGTGCGCCTGGGTTGATCCGTGTTCAGATCGTACTCCATCGGCAATAGATTTCCCTGTCCCCCATAACCCGCCCGTCAGGGCCGTCCATTATCACTTCGGTGCCGTGGACGTTAAACCCGAACTAACCAACCCGTTCAGTGCCGAGAGAATGTAAACACCACCCAACTGCATGAGGCATAGATCCTCATGAGCCCCCGCAGTTGCGGGGGCTCATGAGGATCTATGCCTCTTGCTGATCCCACTTTGAACCCACGTTTCTGGGAAAGCTAGCGTTGTTTGGTGTTGAATTAACGAAGGCTGCACAAACACAATCTGCGTCAACTTGCCCAGGATGACTTAATTAATGCAACCCGATTAGCACCCTACATTGCCAGTGGACGCTCACTGTACTTTTCAAATCTTTGTTAACTCATTCAGCCCGGCGCACGTATTTCCCAAATTTTGGAGGCGTCATGTAACGACTATGCACATGTTGCAGGAGATGGATCGACGATGATAATTCAAGGGTAGTGCCAGATTAGCTTGGCGCCAACAGGCGCCAAGCTAATCTGGCACTACCCTTGAATTATCATATTCGACCCACCTCCTGCTGTAGTGCGTCAGGGCTGAATGAGTTAATTGAGCGCCGCAAAACGCAATGCGTCGCAGGAACACAGACACACGATGGTGTCAGCGAGAGGCTCAGACCCTCATGAGCCCCCGCAACTGCGAGTGTCCATGGGGATCTATGCAACTTGCAGCTGGATCTTGTTCATTTTATCGCTTCACTGAAAAGTGCCATATTAGCCAGTTACTTTCCCAAGACGATTATCAAATGCTAAGTTCGGAAATTTTACTGTGTCATCCATGTTGTTAGCATTGACCTTCATACCCCCACCCCCACCCCACCCCACCCCCACCCTTCCCCCCAAAAAAATAAAATAATAAAAATAATAAAAAAATAAATAAAAACGTAGAAAAGAATAGAAAAGACAGTTTTACTGTGTCATCCCTGCTGTTAGCATTGACCGTCATACACCCCCTCCCCCCCAACAAACAAACAAACAAACAAACAAACAAAACAAAACAACAACAACCCCACCCCCACCCCCCACCCCCACCCACCCCCCCCCCAAAAAAAAAAAAAAAATAGTAAGTACTCATCTGCAGGGTTTATGATCTTCTTTGTCTATGGTTGGCCCCGTTTATGTCCATGCTGTTTGTACGGTTAAGTATATATGGGGCGGTGTTGGTTTTACTGTATCTTCTTTTTAGGAAGTGGTGCGGTCACGATGGGAAGAGGGTGGGCCTGGGGGTCAGGGATACGAAAGGAGACGAGAGAATAGACTGCATTAAAGAAGTCGCGTCCCCCCTTTGTGATGTTCTGCATGTCGTGCACATTCATATCTGACAGCCATTACACCGTCCTGCGTATGATCTAATCAGATGGAGCACCAGCCAGGAGAGCAAAAGACCCTATGGCCGACTTATGGAGCAGTTATGCCCGCGCACGTTTGTGCGCGGGCCTAACTGCGGCATACGTCGGCCTGAGTACCGTTTACTCATCGGCACATAACCGCTTCCTTTTATCTCTCTCCGGGTCTCCTTGGTGAAAAAGGCAGAGTTCCGTCCCTTGAGAACAAGACGGGAAGAAACTTGAGAGAGTTGTCGACCGTGACTTTTAAAAGAGCGATAATCGAAAGGCGAATCATGGTCGACTCTGCACAAAACGGTTATCGAACCAACGGAAATGAGCTGTAACTGAGCATCTGATGAAAATGCCAACCACAGATTTAACTCTGTTCGGCTTATCAAACAGGAAGTCGAATGACCAGTAATCCAGTAGTTTTGTTCGATGGTTAGACCCCACAGTGGGAGAAAAGAAAGACTTGGTTTTCTAATCAGGAGAAGATTTGTCACAGTCTGTGTGATCCGCGAAGTTAGAACCCGTCGACATCCGCATACAAGGCGGCCCGTGGCGCAGTGGTTAAGGCGCCTGCCACCAATGCTAAAAGTGCGAGGTTCGATACCGGGTTCTGGCGTCGGACTTTTCTCCTCTAGTAAGTGTCACCGTGAATTCGGGTGGACCGTCGGCGGTTTTTCTCCGGGCACTCATTACAGATCAGGAGACAGATCAACCATTTAAGTTTAAGGGTGGTGACAGAATAGCTTGGCGCCTCAGGCGCCAAGCTATTCTGGCACCACCCTTGAACTATTGTACGTAGCCCCATTAGCCCAATTAATTTTAAGCAGTAGTGTAAAAGGATGAAAAGGATTTAATTCAAAGCCAAAGAGTCCCAGCCTCCCGGGAACAGGGATTCAAAGTGGTGTCAGCAAGGCGCATAGGTCCTCATGAACCCCTGCCATTGCGGTTGCACACGAGGCTCTATGTCTCTTGCAATCTGGATTGATGGAGGTTAATGGGGGTTTCAGTGTGTGTGTGTGTGTGTGTGTGTGTGTGTGTGTGTGTGTGTGTGTGTGTGTGTGTGTGTGTGTGTGTGTTTGTCGGGGCGGGGGGGGGGGGGGGGGATTTTCACTAATATTAAGCGCAGAGACAAGAAAATCGTGCCTCCCTACCTCAAAATACGTGTATCACACAATGCTAGAAAGAAGGAGGAAAAGGAGGGGGGGGGGGGTGGAAATGGGAAAGGGAGGGGGTGGTGGGGGGTGGGGGGTCGGGGGGGGGTGGGGGGGTGGGTGAAGAGGTAATCACCAATGATTCCAATAACACATTCTACCCTAGTACCAAAAGCCCCAAATTTTCAAGGTTCCCTCTGAAGGACTGCATTACAATTCTAAAGACAGATCGAGCATGATAGTTCAAGGGTAGTGCCAAAATACCTTGGCGCCTATGGGCAATCCAAGTCTTGGTGTGGTGTGTCCGGGCTGAATGAGTTAACCCCATCACTGCTAGTGGACGCAACTCCAAATTATGTTTATGAAAGCAGGACAAAGTCAACACCGAATGCTTCCATTAGTCAAGCATCCCAAAGAACAGAGATAAAGTGAACGTGGCCGGCAAGAAGCGAAGAACTTCGGGAGAATGTTTGCTTCTTTCAGTCGGTTAGTATTCTCACTTTTCGGGCAGGGAAGGGGTTTTGGGTTACACGTTCACCACCAGCGTTTCTGACGTCGCCAAACATTTTCAGTTTCGTTTATCAGTTTATGTACATTGCTTTTTTTTCTTCTTCATCTCATCCTTCATACCCTTACCCCATCACCGCATCAGCTCATCAGCACGTCTGATCGAGTTACAGTCAAAACTATTCTCTCTCCGTGCTAGACTGAAAGCCTGATGATATTTACCCATTTAACCCTGAGTCCGTAGTTCCCAAATTTTGGAGATGTCGCCTGAAAACGATGTACCCTTTACAGGAGATCGATCGACCATGATAATTCAAGGGTAGTGCCAGATTAGCTTGGCGCCTGGTGGTACCAAGCTAATCCGGCACGACCATTGAATTATCATGGTCGAGACGTCTCCTATTGTAGTGCATCGGGGTTTAAGGTTTATATTGATGTTGTTAGCGTGCAAGTCGTAACTGACATTATTATTTTGGGGCGAAATAATGGTTTGATGCGGTTGTCTCCTTTGATTTGTATTCATTTTCTGACGAAATCTGTGGCGAAGCAAAGAAATGCTGAAAGCCGCTTACAAAAAAAGCCTTGGATCACATAATTATTCTGACCAGATTTTCCCCCGTTTTTTCTCGAAAACACAAAATTGTTAGTTACAAGGTTGCCTGTGAACACCGTCGAAATACTGTTTTTCAACTTTTGGCAAGTCTACAGGCCAGATCACCAAGACGTGTAAGCTCATTAACTCACTGTAGCTTTTCCATCCGTATTGGGCTTGCGATGCTTGCTTTGTTAATCAACATCATTTTTTGCTGTAAAGTTCAAAGGCCGCGTGGAAATGCTTTATGTGCTTGATTAATGGATTACTAGGTTGGCATCCATAAGACAACAAGAATGTTCATGTCTGGTTAGGTTTTGCTTCCCACAATAAGGGGTGTCTATGTGCAGTGTTGCTGACCTTACTGACAGGATTAGGAATCCTACGCAAAATAAAAACAACAAAAAAACATCGAACCAATAAACGATTTACGAAAATTCAAAGCAAGCAAAAGTTGCCCGTCTTTCGATAAGTAAAAATTGCATGTGTTTCGACGAAAACACTGGATGAAATGCCCGGACATGTGATTAATCCATTCAACTCCGACACGCCACGGCAAGACATGGATCGAGCGTGATAGTTCAAGGGTTGTACCAGAATAGATTGGCGCGCATAGGCGCCAAGGTATTCTGGCACAACCCTTGAACTATCACGCTCGATCTGTTTCCAGAAGCGTAATACAGTCTTCAGGGGGCAACTTCAAAATGTGCGGATTTCGGTCCTGGAGCAGAATGTGTTAAAAGCCCGGACAAGCATGCGACATCGCATGTTTGCCCGGACATTTCATCCACTGTTTTTGTCAAGTGCAATTGTAAGCAGCATCGGATTTCGAAACAAAGTCTATTTCCCACAGAAGAGGCACTGTCACGGGATTTTTTTTTTTCGTGCAAGATTCCAGGACCTGTAATGTCTTTCGTTCAGAACAAAATCAAAGGTGAGACAATTAAGCGCTGGTAAGAGATAGAGTGTACATGCCAGGGGAGATCACTCAGCCATGGACAATAAATTAGTTAGATCTCCTGACCCCTTCCTGAGTTATGGCACGCAGTCGCCAGCCAATTAAAAATGACGACAAATTAATGTTAATAACCGTCTTGTGCTTTTTGCTAGGTATTTTACGTGGGCTGGCTGCCGATTGTATGACGTAAGGAAGGTCAAGGGTCCACCACTGAGTGATTGCCCTTGGTAAATGTACTGTACCTACGAGCACATGCGATAAACTTTTCGTTCAGAACTAAATTTAGGGAATAATTTGGTTCAGAATCAAATAAAGCAAATATTTGGTTTGTGCTTCAGTAAAGTTTGATCCTGAACGTATATGGCACAGTTCCTGGAGCCTACTCTAATGGCGTGAATAGACTTGAATGGCTTTTTGTTGTTGTCCAGAAACATATTTCAAGATACTGCGACCATTCCCTACATAAGAGCTGGTGACAGAGGAGGTTTTTCGTGTAGGATTCCTCCACCTGTGCCCTACTTGCGCCGTCGTCTCAACTTTTCTTTCCGGGCCCAACTTTAATGGTTTCCTGGCTCAGAAACAAATTACACGATAAGGCTATTTGAGGCGCAGAAAGTCCTTGAAGGCGTACTTTACTTGCGTTTCATTTCACTTGCTCATGCAATATGTCCATCCACTTTGAAGCTTTTAACCCGTTCACTACCAGTGGCCAGCAGTGAAATTTGTCTCTGAGAGCAAAAGCAATCGCAAAAACTTAAAGTCCGCTAAATTGCCGTTGTTCTACGAGACTGATGGAGGAGTGCAATTACACTGCACTGGTTGTCTACTTCGATTCGCTACCGCTAAGAGTGATAGCGAATCGAGGTAGACAAGCCGTGTGGAACGCGCGTTGTATGAGTTATATCCCAGCAAAGTGCATAGCCGATCGTCTTGAGCACCCACGTCTGCAGGGGTTCATGCGCATCTATTTTTTTTTTCTGCACTCGGGAAAGGGGCAGATCAAGTCTGATTACAAGAAACATAGATTAAAGTTTTGTTCTCAGTACTACCGAATTTGAACATTATCCATTATTCTGAGCCCTCTCCCACTCTCTCTCCGTCAGAAACACTCGCTCTCCTCCTTCCAGTCTGCCCTCAAAACTCATCTCTTTCAACAGTTCTAGCACTATATCACCACACTCCCCAGCCCAAGCTGACCGTTGTAATGTATCTTCACTATTTGTGTTACGTGAGTCATTGTCTAAAGCGTGCGCATGCGTGTGCGAGTTGTGAGTGCGCGCTTAGAGTTATAATTATTATAAGATAAGCGCATTATAAATACCGTAATTATTATTATTATTATTTAGCCCTTCTCTCTATAAATCAGCAAGAGGCACAGATTTTCATGAGCCCCCGCTTAGCGGGGGCTCATGAGAATCTTTGCTTCTTGCATACGGATAATATAAGGGCTTTGGAACATGGCTTTTCATCTTTATTCCGCTTACGTCTTTCGTTTCTTTACTTATCTCTTTTCGGCCTACTAAGTAACCTTTCTGTAGTATTTACTCTGCTACTGAATAATTTTAAGAGTTGATTTTTGGATGCTGTGCGCATGCAAAGTAACGTCTTGTGATGACTGACACATTCAGCGCATCAAAATAGCCAAGCACAGGCACCGGAAGCGAACCTTGGCAGGGCTGATCTCGCCGCCGTAAGAGTTCTAGAGAAAGTAATCTCGCAGAGTTGGAGGCGGTCGACAGCCATAGTCAAAGAGCCACAGGTTTAATCGTCGGCGACAGTGGTATAAAGAACCTGCGACTGATTTAGTACCGTCGCTACCTACATCAGATTGAAGGCCTCATGGTCTAGCCTAGAAGAGGAACGCAGACTTAAATTGGAAGAACTAAAGGCCTACAGATCGTCAAAAACAATGAATGTTGCTGGTTACACATTCATTGCTTCCAGTGTTCCCAGGGTCACCCTGGTCAGCCCCACAGGGTGGGTTTTTCTCTCTATTCTGGGGCATGTGTTTCTGTCTACCCTTTGTCCATTCACCTGTATTTGCCTTTTTAAAACTCTCCCTACTGTCTGCACTGCCTGTAGCTCTTGATATTGGATGTGTGTTGCTAAATGGTCTTAGCTTTATTTAGCCCCATGTGTTAGGTTTACTTAACGTATTTGACCGGCTGGCGACATACATTCAATGTTCTGTTTTTTTTTTTTTTTTTTTTTTTTTTTTTTTTCACAAGCAGTGCAGGCACGTCCTGAGAAAGCCTTGTTGCTGTCGGGACGTTAAGCAATGTACAATCAATCAATCAATCATTGCTTCCAGTCACTTACTAAGAACACCCCTCTCTTTCCTATTTGTATGTGTGTGTGTGCGTGCGTGCGTGCGTGCGTGTGTGTGTGTGCGTGCTTGTGTGTGTGTGAGCGTGCGTGCTTGTGTGTGTGTGTGTGAGTGCGTGCGTGCGTGTGTGTGTGTGTGTGTGTGTGTGTGTGTGCGTGCGTGCGTGCGTGTGTGTGTGTGTGTGTGTGTGTGTGTGGGGGGGGTGCTTAGACCAACTAGATCTATGATCACTGGTCGATTATACACAATTGTGTCTCCTGACAGTGCATTTACCTACTTACTTGGTAGTTTCTTCGCGTGTGACTAGCTTTATTTGATTGTCCAAATCAGCTGTTTTTGTATCTGCATAAAGTGACAGTACTTCTTCTGCCACTGGAAAGTGACACTGACTAACAAAAAGCAAAAGGGTAGGATCTTCACGAGCGATGGCCAGTGAGGATCTATATACCTCTTGCCAATGGATTTCACTGAGAATTTCTTATCAGCGATCGCTCGTTAAAAATCTCTCTCATCAGTTGCAGACTCCTCCATGCGGACGTATTGCTCTGTGCCCAAATGCGCAAAAGGCCATCGGGTCGACGTCGGCCGCCGTTGGCCCGCGCACAGTCGTGCGCGGGCCAACGGCGGCCGACATCGGCCCGATGGCCTTTGCGCACTTGCAGAAGCTGTGAATAAGTATAATGATTTGTACCCCTTGCAGAAATACTTCCCCTCATTATTCATTTGCATCATTACGACTGTGAGTTGATACATGCCCTCCACATTTAAGCCCAGTATGTACGAGGTCATCGGGCTGCTTTCGGCCACAGTTGGATCGCGCACGGCCATGCGCGGGCCAACTGAGCGGGCTGACGACGGCCGAAGGACCTCGTGCTCACTGGTTATGAGTCTGTCTCTGCTAACTTGTTGTGACGCGTAAAAGTCGGAAGATAGGGGCAGATTTAGTTAGAAAGTAACTCAAGTGCGGCGGGGATTAATGATACAGGCTTGAAGTCTTTATTTCCGACTGCGGCTCGTAGATTTGCGGTTATTATGGGCGGAGATCATCGGAAGCACGACATAAAATTAGGGTCGGTAATGAAGGTAATGTAGTGTGTAGCTAGATCATCACATCTAGATAGTGTCGGTTGGAAGGTTGATTGTTTGTTTGTTTGTTTGTTTGTTTGTTTGGCTTGAGATGTATGCTTACGGCTCATGTATTGTGTTGGCGTGTGCCAGTGTGTTCTTACAAACGGGCGTTAGTGCGTACGTGCGCATGTATGTGTAGGTGCGTTCGTGCGTTTGTGTGTGTGCCCGATCGAGTGAGTGCGCGCGCGCACGCCGTGGGTGCGTGCATGTATGTGAGTGTGTGCACGCGAGTGAGGGGGGTGGGTAGGGGGTGGGTTTGAGGATAGGCGCGTGCGTATTAAGACTCTTGCCATTCGCCAAATTATCCACAAAATTGGGGGGGGGGGGGAAGGGGGGGAGGGGAGAGGGGGGAGGGGGGAGGGGGGGGGCGGTTAGCCGCGTGCGTGTTCAGACTCTCACCATTCGTCAAAATATCAAACAACGTGGGAGGGGAGGGGGGTTCCAAACAACCCAAAAAAGAAAAAAAGGGACTTTGTTATAGCATTTTAAAGAATTTTGGGTCGGGAGGGGGGGGGGGGTGACGGGGGGGGGGGGGGGTGACGGGGAGAGGGGAGGGGGTCCGGAACCCTTGGAATCACCACCCCCTCCACCCCCACCCCCCCCCCACCCCCCCACCCCCACCCTGCCCCCAGATCTGCCCCTGAGCTATAATTACTTCAACACGAGAACGCTTTCTACGTGTCACATTCTAAGGCGCAGGCTTACATTCTTTCACGAACATAATATTTTATTGTTACAGTTTCACATACGCTCGGCTGACAGCATACCGCAGCTCTCGAACAATAACCAAGTGTACGTTTGTAAGCATTCACTAGCTGAAGAGAGCCCTGATTACTGTATTTTCCCACCAAACAGCACAGTATCTCAGGCATCAAAGCAACCAGCCTTTACCAGAACAGTTTAACCCAAGGGTTGCATTTTCCAAATTGTGGAAGTGCCACCAAACGACTGTTGAAGGAAATGAATCGACAATAATATCTCAAGGGTAGTGCCAGATTAGCATGGCGCCTTCAGGCGCCAAGCTAATCTGGCACTATCCTTGAAGTCTCATGGTCGATCAATCGCCTGCAGAAACGCGTCAGGAAGAAAACGGGTTAATCAACCCGCACATCAAGGTCTGCCAAACGCGGAAGTCATGCGACGATATTGAGCTACTGCATCATACCTCCTACTCAACAATTGGTTAGAATGCTAGCGGGTCACGCTGTTATTAGTAAGAGTGAGCAAAATACGTCACTACAACATGTAGCGCAGGAAAAGGACTGCCACACGCAGGGAATGATTCGCAGCTTTCAACCAACAACAAAAAAAGAAGAAAAAAAAAAAAAAAAGAAAAAAAAAAAAGAAAAAAAAAAAAAAAGAAAAAAAAAAAAGATACGAAACAAGCTCATAGTATAAGTATTTAGTCTGCATAGTTCTGTTTACAAGTAAGGTTAAAAAAAAAAATTAAAAGCTTCGATTTGACTTCCGGATGCAGTGAAGATTTCACAGACACTCTTTCCCAATGCGCAAAAGGTCATCGGGCCGGTGTCATCCGCCGTTGGCACCCGCACAGCCGTGCGCAGGCCAACGGCCTTTGCGCACTGGGTTCTAGCTTGCTGGCAGCTTACGTAAGGGGTTTGACAGTAGTGCGCGTCCAACTTGAGGCCGACGTCGGCCAGTGTACCTTTTGCCTGGCGTTGGTTTTAGCTGACACTAATCCTTGTTTTCCTTTAGTTGCCATTTACCTTTTAATTTGTATTTTTATTTGTATTTGTATTTTTGTTTTGTTTTGTTTTTGTTTTGTTTAGCTAAGGTTGTCTTCCAGTGCGTCATTAGCGTCAGTTGCTCCTTGTTTGAGTTGTGTACAAACGCGAATTGTTTTTGTCTCTATGTCCAGCGCTTTTAGGATTGACGTGCTAAATGTTTGGCTATAGCCCTGTTCAGTTGGCCTGCTTTTATTATTACACGTATCGTTATTATTATTATTATTATTATTATTATTATTGTTATTATTATTATTATTATTATTGATTGATTAATTATTAATTAATTAATTAATGCATATGACAAAACGCCACGGGAACCAAATTGTCTTGTTGAGATCACTAAGGTTTGTTATTAGCGAAGTATTTTATGTATAAAATGTGTAGTCAGAACCTCTGAAAAGGTCTTGTTATATCCGACTTCTTGTTATATCCAATCTTGTTTTAGGCAAAGTCTACCATATTATTATTATTATTATTATTATTATTATTATTATTATTATTATTATTATTATTATTATTATTATTATTGGCTCTGCACTAAGATAAATTAGTAGCCAAAGCATTTAATTTCTTTCTTTTTTTTGGTGGGGGTGAGTGGGTGGGGTTGGAGGTGGGGGGGTGGGGCGGGGGTGGGGGGGGGGAGGTGGGGGGTTGACGTATGGAAGCTGATATAAGCAGTCTCCAGCGCAAGCTCAGAGATCTCCAGAATGAGTGGTGGACCAGACTTGCACAGAGGACCCAGCTTTGCGCTGACAATGGTGACTACAGGGGTTTCTACGAAGCACTGAAAGCAGTGTATGGCCCCAGGCACCTGGTACAAAGTCCCCTGCGAAGCGCGAACGGCCAGGCACTCCTCACAGATAATACCTCCATCTTGAACCGCTGGTCGGAATACTTTTAGAGCCTCTTCAGCGCTGAGCGCACTGTTCAAGAAGCAGTCGTCCTACAAATCCCACACCTCCCAGTAAAGGTTGAATTGGACGAACCGCCCACCGCTGAAGAGACCCTCAAAGCCATCCATCAGCTCAAGAGTGGCAAAGCAGCAGGCATTGATGGAATACCGCCAGAGATCTGGAAACATGGAGGCACAGCACTGCACAACAAGCTCCATGACCTCTTTCTCTGCTGCTGGGAGGAAGGAACACTACCAAAAGATCTCCGTGATGCAGTCGTTATCACCCTGTACAAGAACAAAGGCGAGAAGTCTGACTGTTCCAACTACCGGGGAATTACCCTGCTGTCCATTGCTGGGAAAATCCTTGCAAGGCTGCTCCTGAATCGGCTGGTACCTGCCATCGCTGAAGACCAACTCCCAGAGGGCCAGTGTGGCTTCAGAGCAAACAGGAGCACCACCGATATGGTCTTCGTGCTGAGACAGCTACAGGAGAAGTGCCGCGAGCAGAACAAAGGGCTGTACGTAACGTTTGTCGACCTAACAAAAGCGTTCGACACTGTGAGCAGGCAAGGCATGTGGCAGATCCTGGAGCGACTTGGCTGTCCCCCAAAGTTCCTCAACATGATTGTCCAGCTACACGAGGACCAGCAAGGCCAGGTCAGACTCAACAATGACCTCTCAGAACCATTCCCTATTCTCAACGGTGTAAAGCAGGGCTGCGTGCTGGCACCGACCCTCTTCACCATCTTTTTTAGCATGATGTTGAAGCAGGCCACAGTGGACCTCGATGATGACGATGCAGTGTACATCAGGTATCGTCTCGATGGCAGCCTGTTTAACCTCAGACGACTGCAGGCCCACACGAAAACCCTAGACCAACTGATTCGCGAGCTGCTTTTTGCTGATGATGCTGCCCTCGTTGCACACACAGAGAGAGCCCTGCAGCGCATCACGTCTTGCTTCGCAGATGCTGCCCAGCTCTTTGGACTCGAGGTCAGTCTTAAAAAGACAGAGGTCCTCCATCAGCCGGCACCCAAGACAGTGTACCGCCCTCCTCACATCACCATCGGCGAGTCTGAACTAAAGTCAGTGCACCAGTTTACTTACCTTGGCTGCATTATCACGTCGGACGCCAAGCTGGACAAGGAGCTTGACAGCAGGCTGGCAAAAGCGAACAGCGCTTTCGGGCGACTTTTCAAGCGGGTGTGGCACAATCAGCAGCTGAAAACAGGCACCAAGATCAGCGTGTACAGAGCTGTGGTCCTCACCACCCTGCTGTATGGTTCCGAGTCCTGGGCCCTCTACCGCAGCCAACTACGACTCCTCGAACGCTTCCACCAGCGCTGCCTGCGTACCATCCTGGGCATTCACTGGAGTGACTATGTCACCAACGTCGAGGTCCTTGAACGGGCTGAAACTGTGAGCATCGAGGCTTTGCTGCTGCAGACACAGCTCCGCTGGGCGGGGCATGTCTCCAGGATGGAGGATCATCGCCTACCAAAGATCACCCTGTTCGGCGAGCTTGCTACTGGACACCGTGACAGAGGGGCACCAAAGAAGAGATACAAAGACTGTCTCAAGAAGTCACTTAGTGCCTGCCAAATCGACCACCACCAGTGGTCTTCGCTTGCTGCGGACCGTGACACCTGGCGCTCCACCATTTACAAGGCAGCTGTCTCCTTTGAGGACTCTCACAGAGCTAGCCTTAAGGACAAGCGGCTCAGGAGAAAAAAACAGAGATGCCGCAGCTCAGAACCCTGGCCATACCTTCCCCTGCAGCCACTGCGGTCGAACCTGCCTGTCTCGGATTGGCCTCCGCAGCCACGAACAAGCCTGCAGACGTCGTGGGCAACTCCTATAAAATCTTCGTTCGCGAAGTCAAGCCAAGAGAGTCTGTGGAATGTTTTTCTTCCACGGGACTTGGGCAAAAATAGATCACAGGCCCAGTCTGGCGCACAACAATCATATACACAAATTGTTAATGTTGTGCTGTCGAGGTGAATGATGCTTTTGTGCTCGGTGCCCTTCACTGTCAATTGACCCAGATCGTGCCTCTGCAATCTTCGTTAATTCAACGCCAAAGAGCTCAGCCGTCCAAGGAATATGGGGTCATAGCGGTGTCAGCAAGAGGCATAGATCCTCATGAGCCCCCGCAATTGCGGGGCTCACGAGGATCTATACCTCTTGCAGCTAGATGGTGTTCAAATATTTCTCGGGTTAATGACCGGTTTGTATTGTGGTTTGTTTTGTTCTGCTGAAGCAGTCATCGTCAGAAAGATAAAACCTGTTATGCGGGATCCGCCTGGATAGTTGGCCAAGAACACACACATACACAACTCATTATGCACAACTATACTCGCATGCATAATTATTATGCACGCATATGCGACCACCTCTTACGCAAAACCGCTACGGCACAAACACAGCGGTAAAGTATAAGCAACGCCATTTTCATAGAAAGTAGTGATTTGCTCGGGACCTCTGAAAAAAAGTGTTGTTATATCCGACTTTCTTGTTATAACCGAAGTCGATTTACCGTATGGTCCACGGCTGCAATAGATGATGAAACACGGATTTGACATACGCTATGGCTTAGTTGGCGGGCAATGAGACCTTCAGATGCTGTAAACCTACAGTTTTTTATGATGAGCTCATAGAGGTTTTCTTAAAATCAGTACTGAGTTCAAAAGCTGCGCAGATTTTGACGCAAACAGTGTATTAAAAGCCCGGACAAACATGCAATACACTGTTTTCGTCGAAACTGACACTAACGAGCAATGTTGACCTATTTCTGAATTCCGATTAACGTCTATCAGCATTAAAATGCGTGCATGATGAAATCTAATACGTCAATGGAAAATCATAGCGGTCCAATGGCACTTAATCGATTTAGCAGAAAGACAATTCCACTAAAAAGCAAGTTGGGGAGAAAAAAAAGAAGAAGAAGAAAAAAAAAAGAAAAAAAGAAAAAAAAAAAAAACCGGCAAAAACGACGAGGTAGTAAATGTGCCATGACGGGCAATACCGCTCCTACGGTACCCCGAATTTTATGCAGCATGTCTGAAAAGACTTAAAGCTCAGTGTTGGAACTTGTCGACAAAACTAAATGCCAAGGGCAAACGTGGGGGCGTCAAAAGATCATGTATACGGGGCCTAGAAGACAGGAGAGACGTGTTAACCTTTTGGCTGTCAGTAGCGCTTTTTGCCGCGATGATTCCTGCAGGCACCATCGCGACAAAAGGCGCTACCGAAAGCCAGTAAGTGAAAAATTCAAGCTATTTTCAACGATAATACATGATGGTGGCGGCCTGGCGAGCTGGGGGGGGGGGGGGGGGGCGGGGGGGAAGGGGGGGGGGAGAGGTAAAAACACTCAGCACCTTAGCGGTAGGCTTTAATCCGATCAACACTGACACACAACAATAAAATACGGATCGACCATGATAGCTCAATTGTGGCGCGAAACTATTCTGGCACTACCCTTGAACTAACATAGTAAAATAATTATAGTCTTGTAAAAGTGTATCAGGACGAAAAGGGTTAGCCTGCTACGTTCCCAATAGAGTTGATTGTTTGTGTGAGAGTTTGAAAATGTATACTACAGGGCCGGATCAGGGGGGGGGGGGCATGGCCCCCCCCCTTCCCCCATAAAAACTATACAACATAAAACTTTGATACACTGAAGGATGATCTTTGCTCACCTTGGTGGAAAAAACCAAATAAAGCCATACTCAAAACAGAGAAAACCCATGCTTTAGGTGTCTGTTTCAGATGGTTAATTTCTCCCAAAAAATATTTGGCCCTCCCCCCCCCCCAAACATGTAAGTGATCCGGCCCTGTACTATGTCGGCAGCACTCTGTGTGTAAATATTCTCATCAAGGAAAATGAGTCAACCCCAAGCACCGCTGAGAGACTGGTGGCACGGAAACCCAGTCAGTACAATTTCTACACCAAGCAAAATAAAACTACCAAAGTAGAAATTCGAATTTAACCCTTTTTTTTTTTGCCCCAGGGGTGCTTTTCCCAAATTTTGGAAGTGTTACTGAACGACTATGTACCAGTTGCAGGAGGTGGATTGATCATGATAATTCAAGGGTAGTGCCAGATGAGCTCGGCGCCTTCAGGCGCCAAGCTCATCTGGCACTACCCTTGAATTATCATGATCAATCCATCTCCTGCTGCAGGGTCCTGGGGTTAAACGGGTTGAGCAGTAGGTCACTTACTGACCTAAAAAGATTGACCGAACTCATTGGTCCTACTTCTTGTACTCATATTTCTTTTTCAGTGTCAGAGGCGAGGTGTGAAAAATTAACCTATTTAACCCTTAAGGCCGCATTCTCCAAATTTCGAAGTTCGTGCAGGAGATGGGTCGACCATGATAATTCAAGGGTAGTGCCAGATTAGCTTGGCGCCCGATGGTTAGTTAATACGGCCGGATTTACCACCCAAGCAAGGAGTCAACCCTGTTTCATCCTAGATGTTTAGAAAGGGGTTCAGAGGTCAGATTACGTACAGCTCCCCTCCCTTCAGTCGCTTTTCTCTCCCGTTCTTCAGTACAGGGCGTCACGTTAACCCCTTCTTTGTCATTAGACTCATATCGGTTTCTTAATTTTTATTAGTATTTTTAAACCACATTGTTAATTCAACTGCCTTAAAAGATCCCCAGTCATCCTGCAAAGGAACGTGATACAAAGTTGTTCAGTCTAACAAAAGGGATAGATCCCCATGACCTCCCGCAACTGCGAGGGCTCATGAGAGTCTATACCTCTTGAAGTTGAGTGGTGTTCGGTGTTCCTCGCCAGTGAAAGGCTTCCTATCCTTTAACCAACACGACCAGCAATACTTGAACTGAAGCTCGCGATCTGACTACAACAAAGTGATACACTAACAAAACAGCGCCAAAGAAGACGAAACCAAGACCGACTGAACAACAACCAAAAGGTGCGGAATTGGTTAGGGGGAAGAAACATATCTTTAGTAATCTGTTTCGTCACTAGTTGTCCGCAGGATGAACAGAATAAATTAAAGGCGAAGAAGAATTTCTAATGGAGGTGAACAGTGTGTCTCCCCTCTGTTTGCACGTCGTACATTTCCCCAATACGCCATTCTTTTCCTCGCCTTGCACAATTTTTGTCTGTCTCACTCAGATACAGGTGTAATCTAAACAACAAATTTCTTTCTCGTCTCTCTCTCGCTTCCTTTTTTTTTTTTTTTTTTTTTTTTTTTTTTTTTTTTTTTTTTGGGGGGGGGGGGGGGGGTGGTTGTTTGGCGTGCTATGCTATGTTCATTTTAAGCCTCCCTTTTTTCCCTTTTTACTGGGGGGGGGGGGGGGGGGAGGGGAATTTTGGTTGTCAGCTGTCGTTCGTTTTTGCAGTTAGCTTCCAAGTGTGTGGCAGGATTTTTCTTCTTTGACTGTTTGGATTTTTAAAAACTCTTTACTGCCAATGAAGACGAACTGCGCGTCTAACACGACTGAACACAGACCGATATTTGTGTGCAGAACACAGGTGCAAATGTGACCACAAATAGGCATCGACAACAAACAACAACAAAAAAAGAGACACTGATAAATCCGCTTGAACTCTCCAGCGTCCAGTGTTTATGTCTCTTGCAGCCAATGCGCAAAAGGCCATCAGGTTGACGTGGGCCCGCGCACGGCCGTGCGCGCGCCGACGGCGGCCGACGTCGGACTGATGGCTTTATGAGCATTGGGTAGCGTCCATCTTGCCCCGGCGGCTAAGGTGTCATCCCATCCCTTGTTACATCACAGGAAAAGATGATGGATAATCGGACAGTTCAAATGTGTCGTCAGAATAAGGTGCCGACCTATTTTCGCATAACACTTGAACTGCAGACTAGTCGGATGTAACAACGTGTGTTTTTTTTTTTTTTTCTTTTTCTGAGAGGTCCCAGCAGCACTCTTTCTACGTACAATACTTTGTTTGTAACATGCTTCGTATGTAACAACAAAAGAAACGTTGTGACCGCTGGCCATTTGTTATATCCAAAGTTGACTGTGTATTATGGTTTGACGGGATCTTTAGATCCCCTTTCTGTAATCCTCAGAGGAAAACGATTAAAAAAATTAACTCAGGGCTTAGTGTGAATTGGACGGGTGGCAAAAGAGATGGGGGTATGTGTGTGTTTTACTGGGTGGTGGAAGTCGTGAGAAAATGGACTTATTCGAGACGTGCCGCATTCGGATACGCGGCTTTTAGCCGCGTATCCCGATGCGGCACGTCTCGAATGAGTGGAGACGAAGTTTGCAACGCTGAGCCATTTCACTTGAAAACTCTGTTAGTTTTGTTAGTATTGTCTACCATTCTGTGTGGTCAGCGCGGGGAATTTTGTCTGTTTTTAAGAATACCATCTATTAGTCACATGCGCGCGTGCGGTCGTACAAGCGCACGCAGGCTCGCGTGCACATGCAGACACGCACATACGCAAGCACGCACACACACAACACACGCACGCACGCACACAACACACACACAGACGCAGACACACACACACAAACACGCGCACGCACGCATGCACACACACACACACACACACACACACACACACACACACACACACACACACACACACACACACATTCATTCCGGTCTATTCTCATATGTTACCAGTTCCGGCTACATTCCATGTGCCATTCCCTTGTCTGTTGTATTTGTAGTCATTCTTGTGTCTATCGACGTAAGCGTGCACGTGCATTCCGAGCACTCTCCCCTGACACTTGGCGTCACACACACACACACACTTTCAACATTCGTTTTTTTCTTTTCTTCGCCAACAACGCACCAGTCTTCACGTTAGTGTTGTGGTCCCGCTTTGTTTAAATGGGTCCTGCTTCAGGCATGAATAGGTTAATAGTATGCAATAATATCTCCTGTATAAATGCTCTTAACCCCCTTCAGGGCCGAGAAAAATGTGAACGCGATCCAGCTGCAAGAGACATAGATCCTCATGAGCCCCCGCGACTGCGGGGGCTCATGAGGATCTATGCCTCTTGCTGAGAACACTTTGTGTCCATGTTGTTTGGACAGCTATGGCGTTGGGTCGTTCAGTGAACACATGCTGCACGTCCGTTGGCAGGGAAGGGGTGTTTTACAATAATGCTGGTCAGAAAGAGCGAACATAAGTTATGAAGTTTGAATGATGTCGTAAAATGAAAGACTTCTTATTTGCTGTTCTTCTCCTTTGCACGTAAGAGAGCCTGCCACCCCTTCACTCGATATTTTTTTCGTCTCAGTGCCGAAGTGGCGCGCTTCATACACTTCCATGCGTTCGCCGCCTTGTTTTCAGCAAGGGAAGTCCACGGGGGAAAGAAGTGCTGCTTGCAATATGAAGTCCGTTGAATTGTCTTGGAAAATCAAAACCGGCACAGTTGGAGTGCGCCGGAAGTGATCAGTGTTCAGGTCGGACACCACAGGCAGTAATAAAAAGCGCATGAATGTGTCTGATTTCAAAGCGGATGTTAAACTAGTGGCATCCTCCTGATTGTCCAAATGATGCTCTCGTGGAGAACTACAACAAGTCGCTTCGTAATGTCCTTGATTGCCACGCGCCCATCAGGTCCAGGCGTATAACGTCGTCCGTCCGCTCCGTGGATCACTGATCCCGTCAGAGACGAGAAGTTTGAACGACGTAGACTTGAGCGCCAGTGGTGGGCTAGTCGGCTCACAATCCACCGCGAGCTCTACACACGCTAGCGTAACCATGTCAAGTCAGTGGAACAGGCTGCCCGAAGGGAATTTTACAGTGTTAGAGTCTCCAGCTGTTCCTCTAGCAAGCAGTTGTATGCAGCATGCAATGAGCTGCTTGGTAAACAGAAAGGGCCTTCCTACTAACATACCTACAGCTGAACTACCTGACAGGTTCTGTGTGTACTTTGATGATAAAATCAGCAAAATTCGGGATGACCTTGACGTCAGGGCTGGCAACGCAACGTTTCATCCATTTGACGGTGTTTGTCTGTCAGAATTCTGTCCTGTAACAGAGCAGTTTGTGTCTGAACTCATGACCAAATCCCCATGTAAATCATGTGTGCTTGACCCACTTCCCACAGATTTACTGAGAGACTGTGTGGATCTGATTCCTGCGATTACACGCATTATCAACAATTCCTTGACGTCTGGCGCTGTACCTCCTCAGTTCAAGCAGGCTGTTGTCACACCATTGTTAAAGAAACCTAGACTAGACCAAAATGACTTGAAAAACTTTCGTCCCATTTCCAACCTCTCATTTATTTCTAAGTTGTTAGAAAAGGCTGTCTTGCAACAGCTTTTTGATCATGTGTCAAGAAATGACCTGCTAGAGTTGTATCAGTCCGCTTACCGCAAGCATCATAGCTGTGAAACAGCTCTTCTTCATGTGACCAACAGCCTGCTTACTTCCGCTGACGAGGGACGTGTGTCACTCTTGTCATTATTGGACCTGTCTTCGGCGTTCGACACGCTCGACCACAACATCCTTCTGAAAAGACTTCCCCCACCCGGGTCTGCCCTGGGGGACTTGGGTGGGGTTAGGTATTTTTTAGTTCCCAGGGTCACCCTGGTCAGCCCCACAGGGTGAGTTTTTCTCTCTATTCTGGGGCATGTGTTTCTGTCTACCCGAGGTCCATTCACCTGTATTTGCCTTTTTAAAACTCTCCCTACTGTCTGCACTGCCTGTAGCTCTTGATATTGGATGTGTGTTGCTAAATGGTCTTAGCTTTATTTAGGCCCCATGTGTTAGGTTTATTTAATGTATTTGACCGGCTGGCGACATACATTCAATGTTCTGTTTAGTTGTTTTTTTTCACAAGCAGTGCAGGCACGTCCTGAGAAAGCCTTGTTGCTGTCGGGACGTTAAGCAATGTACAATCAATCAATCAATCAATCTGAAAAGACTTAGTGTGTCTTTTGGCATCCGTGGACGAGTCCTTGACTGGTTCTCCTCATATTTGTCCGACAGGTTCCAACGTGTCATTATACAGAATTCTACTTCCGCTCCCCTCCTTCTGAGATATGGCGTACCCCAGGGCTCAGTTCTCGGACCGGTCTTGTTTTCCTTGTACACCCAGCCTGTGTCTGAGGTGATCGCCAGTAAAGGATGTGAACATCACAAATATGCCGATGACACACAGCTGAAGAAAGACGCTCCTCTCAAACAGTTCCCGTCTCTTCAGCATGACATGGAACAATGTATAGAAGCTGCTAAAGACTGGATGACAGACAACAAGCTAAAGCTCAATGAAGGAAAAACAGATGTCATTGTGGTAGGCACTCGCTCCAGGGTGAGTGTATCCCACGATGAGTCCTTGATCGTTTGTGGACAGGACATCCCTCTAAAAAAAATGTGTGAAAAACCTAATGTTCTGTCCATGAACGATCGTGTGTCTCACCTGTCCCGCTGCTGCCATCTTGAGCTCAGGAGGCTTAGCTCTGTTAGACAGTACCTTACTGACGATGCCTGTAAGCAAATTGCATGTTCACAGATTTTGTCAAGGCTTGACTACTGTAACTCCGTAATGTCAGGTATGTCGAACGATTTGCTCTACAGTCTCCAGAAGATTCAAAACCACGCAGCAAGACTTGTACTGAAAAAGTCGAAGCGTGACCACATCACCCCCTTGCTTAAGCAGTTACACTGGCTTCCTGTGAAGTTCAGAATTGAATACAAAATTGCTTTCCTCGTTTTACAAGCCTTTGCTAAGACACTCCCGGCATACTTGTCCTCCAGTCTCCTTGTCTATACACCAGGCAGAGTATTGCGCTCCAGCACTGACGACAGAATATTGACTATCCCCAGAGTGTTCTTAAAAAACTGTGGACAGCGGTCCTTTTCTTTCCAAGCTCCCAAAATGTGGAATGGTCTTCCCCATGATATTCGCCGTGCAGGATCTTTGGTTATTTTTAGATTGAAAACATACTTTTTCAATCTGGCCTTTGAAAGGGATTGATCAACCCTACGTTTTCCCATCAACATGTATATATCTGATCAGGCTCTTGACATGTCATGTTTATTATTTTAGTACTGTGTCAGTGTGTATGAATTATTGTGTTTTTGTACGTTGTCAGTACTTTAGTTAGTTAATTTCAATTAGTTAGATACTATAGATGTAAAGCGCTCTGAGCCTTTCTTTGTGAGGATATTGCGCTATAGAAGAGTTATATATTATTATTATTATTGTTAATAGGCAATAGCTGTTCCTATGTCTCCCGTAACCCTCCCGTTAGGGCCGTCCATTATCACTCTGGGGCCGACCTTGGACGTTAACACATTTTGCCCCAGGACCGAAATCCGGAAATGTTGAAGTTGACCTCTGAAGGGACGGTATTGCAATTCTAGAGACAAATCGAGCGTGATAGTTCAAGGGTGAGGCCAGAATACCTTGGCGCCTATGGGCGCCAAGCTGTTCTGGCCCCACCTTTGAACTATCATGCTCGACCCATGTCCTGCTGTGGTGTGTCGGGGCAGAATGCGTTATATCCCGAACTAACCATCAGCAGTAGAACATGTTTTAAGAAAGTAGCGAAAACATGCAGGCTCCCCCCTATTTTTCAAGAGAGGGGGGGGGGGGGGGCAGGGGGCAGAGGGGGGGGGGGGTTAGGGGGGTTTCCTAGTTCGAGGTCAGTCAGCCGTTGAAAATAATGCAAAAGCATTTATGTGCATTTTTGAGAAAAGATAGTTTTTCATTTGTACACTATGAAACATACCGTCGTTTGTTGTTGTTTTTTTTTTCTTCCGTTTTTCTTTCTTGTTTTTGTGTGTGCCATATAACTGCAACACTGCTAAAGTTGAATACTTTAACCCCATTGCGCGTGCAGCCCGGCACTGGTGCTGTTAACATTGCCAATGGCTGCATACGCGAAGAGTTTAACCGTTTGGCTGTCGGTAGAGGTTTTTGTCGCGATGTTTCCTACAGAAATCATCGCGACAAAAACCGCTACCGACAGCCTAAGGGTTAACACCAAGGACACTGTCTGTCCTGCTGCATCGTTTAAGCCTACATCATTGTTTTCCTGACGTGTTGTGCAGTCTAACGTTTTTGTGTTACTTGTGGATTCAAGTGTCCTAATCACAAAATCTCTTTTGTTTCCCGCGGCTTTAATTAATGTCCTGGATTCCACAAATCTCCCCCGTCTACACCCCTGTGCGTGTTCAAGACGCACACAAAACTCGCCCACGTCTTCGCGACGTCTGGCCTCAGGGTACGTTGATACCTTCCTCAGCCGTCTGCAAAAGGTATAGATTCTCATGTGCCCCTGCATTTGCAGGAGCACATGAGAATCCATGCCTTTTGCCAGCCTTGATCGGTCCTATCGCATGTCTCTCAGACTGAGTCAGGTTTCTGGGTTTTAAGCGGCTGGCTGTATTTATGCTGGGTGAGCTGTCCGGGTAACCAGTGATTACTTCTGCATTATCACAGATTATTACGGGTATTTCGCGAGTCTTATTTTCATGGACCAGCCAAGCAGGGAAATGGCCGCTTCCGCTGTGATATACGTATCTGTTTATTGCCGCAGTTTTGATGCACCATTACCTCTCAGCTTCGAAACGAGGCTTAACTCATTGTGCCCAAGTTAGGAAATACCCACATGTTGAAGTTATCCTCTGAGGACTGCATTACAATTCAGGAGACATATCGACCATGATAGTTCAAGGGTGGTGGCAGAATAGATTGGCGCCTATAGGCGCCAAGCTATTCTGCCACCACCCTTGAACTATCATGGTCAAGCCATATCTTGCTGTGGCGTGTAGCGGGCAGAATGAGTTAACACTTTCAAGCATAGTCCTACTTACAAAGAAAGAAAGAACAACATAGTCCTAATTACAGAAGAAAAAACACCGCTTAGAAAGGACAAGCACAGCTTGTCCTTTCTAAACATGTTTCTTTCTTTTTCTTGGATTTATTTTGCGTTGCATTTTACACCCCTAGCACGTTTGGGAGTCACTTCTTCGTTTTGCACAGAGGTTCTGGCCCAAATTCCGGAAGCGTCCTGGGGACTCATATCAACTTGTTTTTCTCTCGTTCCTAAAGTACCATTAGCGCTCTTCAAACACAACAACTTTTGATTGAATATGGCCGATTAATACGTAACCATTTCAAATATCCCACGTATCTCTGTACACATTTTGAAAGGAAGCTATTCTTTTAGGTCGAATTAAGTTTGTAACCTGATGTGTTCTTTTTGCTCCGAAACGTGTTTTTATCTCATCGTTTTTTCTCACAACCGACTGACACTGACTCGGCTGTTAGTCTGAAACACAAACATGTCAGGGATCATACATTTTTTTTTGTATATGCATCATCCAGAAATGTGAACACTCGTATTGACTGATTTGCTCAACTTTGAAAATGGACGGCAAGTCGTGGACGGGAACACTCAAACTATCCTGCTTTGAGGCACGCACAATAAATATGACTTGATCAATAAACAGAGGTCTAGACTGGACTGCAGGCTCCTTGACCTCGAGTCAGTCCGGTTCCAACCCTCCCCGGAGTCATCACCCTGTTGTTTTAAACTTGAGTTTAACTTTAAACTTTTATCGGCGTCACTGTCTGGTGGACATCACTGAGACGCTAGTTACTGCTCTTAAGTTCAGGGTGAAGAATGGTGGAATCATTTTCCATCCATGACATTGACAGCGGATTTGTTCACGATGTGTCATTGTTCTTGTCCACCCTTGCCTTTCTTGCGTTATTTTAATGACTCATTTGAGACGTGCCACCTCCCGAATGAGTTAATCCCCTTTGCTGCCTGTGATGACGAAGTGCGCATCTCAATGAAACGACTGAACACTGACCGACGTTCTCGTGTCCAACTCAGCCCTCAGTTGCAGAAAACTTTTTCAGGCCAGTATCTGCCAACCAACTGTTTCTCTGCATTGCACTGAGATTTTTGCTTGGGGTTAAAAATAACTTAACGCAAATCTGTTGGAACTATGAGAGGCAGGTGCCGCCTTTTGAAAATTACGTTGCAGCTCGACCCAGATGAGAACCAAACTTGGACACAAAGAACATAGGATTAACAAGATACATACACCCTCATGAACCCCCGCGACTGCGGTGGCTCATGAGGGTTTATGTCTCTTGCAGATGAGTAGCGTTTGCCTTGTCCTGGCAGTGAAGGGGTTAAACATGAAAACACGAGATAAATTTTGTAAAGAAAGAAGGAATGAAGACACGAGGAGTGTGATGAATTTGCTTGAGGTGAGTGAGTGGGTGAGCAAGAAGGTTAACAATTTTGGGTCAGTGCCCCAAAACCATATGTACCAAAAAACACCACAGAGAGGGGTCGGGGGGGGGGGGTAGGGGTGGGGGGAGGGGGGTGGGGAGGGCGGAAGGGGGGGGGGGGGAGGCCGTTATTTCAAGGATCAGTCTTTATGTTATGAGTTGTGTGCCCCAGACTGGCTGCGAATGTCAATAGGGAGATGATCCTGTTGACGCACGGAGTCAGTCAGGGCACACAGCTCCGTCCGAGCAGAAAAACCTTCGATTCCCTCCCCCGCTGTACAAACACTACACCGAGTCAGCTTTCTACCAGAATTCATAGCGTATTTCCTATATTCGCGTCATAATCTACAATGACCTCGCACCGAGCCACCTCCCATTTTCTCTACAGGTCAGATTATGTGCGGCAATCTTCACGCCTTTCAATTTCCTTGGTCTCAGAGGCGATATGGTACCAGCCGCTTCTGTCAAGAGGCACAGATTCTCATGTGCCACTGCATTCGCAGGGGCACATGAGGATCTATGCCTCTTGCGGTTGGTAGTGCGTCACAGGTCTGATATGCCGCAAAAAGTTCACGTCTTTGACTTCGGGGACTCACAGGCTTTGACATCCTTCGTCTGAGCGGCAATGTGAACAAATGGTGCCAAACGCTGATGGCAAGGGGCATATGTTCTCATGTGCCCCTGGCACTACAAGGTTACATGTGACTCTGTGCCTCTTGCAGACTGAACCCAAGTGCTCCAGATGTTGGTTTCTTTTATTTCCTTCACGGGTCCACAGCAGAAGTCCTGATGACATTTCCGTCCCGCGGCTGAGAGTCAAGGTGAACACACGAACTGATCGATAGAGGCCGGCTACAGATGTTAGCTTCTTTCAGCTGCAGGTTTCACCAGAAGGCAAAGAGGTAGAACTTGAAAACGAGTTCAGCAAAAACGGTTCTGTTTGCTGTATTTCCCGTTTCAGTGTGCTGAGGTTTACACTCATACCCGACTTGTTTAACTCATTCAGCTTCGACACACCACAGCCAGACATGGATCGAGCATAATAGTTCAAGGCTGGTGCCAGAATAGCTTGGCGCCCATAGGCGCCAAGCTATTCTGGCGCCACCCTTGAACTATCATGCTCGACCTGTCTATTATTATAATACAATCCTTCAATGTCACCTTCAAAATTTGGCGATTTCGGTCCTGGGGTAGAACGTGCTAAAGTACTTTGCCCTGGCTAACGGAAAACGTGGGTACACACAAAACAAAAAAGAAACATCAACAACAGCTACAGCAACCAAACAAACAAACGAACAAAAAACAAACAAACAAACCAACCAACCAACCAACAAAAAAAACAAATAAACAAACAAACGTATAGAAATGAAATCATAGAAAGATAGAAAGACAAAAAAAAAAAGTAAGAAAGAACGTTTTACTAATTCAATGAGCCCTGTATCAACAGCTATTGATGCGGTGCGCCTTGAATGAGTTAATCAGTATAGCCGTACAAAAAAGGGGGAGGGGCAGTTTCGTCCTCACTTTCTCATACGCAGGTTTTTCTGAAATCAGTAACGTTAAAGCGATCTTTGTCGGCTGCAACTCTTTACGATACTTATCCAGCTATTGCTGCGGTGAACCTTCACTGAATAAGTTCAGCCCTGTTGTATCAGCTGGCGGTTTTCGCCGTCAGTCATTGTTGAGACGCACATATTATTTTTATGGGCGGAAAAGCGGCACCCTCTGGTGTTCAATCGATTTGAGCCCAGCTAACTTTCCTCTTTAACAATTCTGTGTTCGTTGATGTGTCTTAACGTAAACCTCAAGTTAGAGCAATTGAGCGCTAGATCGAACGGGTCGCAATCAAGGACCAGCACACAATTGCAGCAGTATAAATCGTATACTGAAAGTCGAATCGATGTAAGGTGCTGCGTCAGCAAGAAGATCCTCATGAGCTTTTCCTCTCCCCCTCCACCCCCCTCCACCGTCCCCCCCCCCCAACTCCCCTCACCCCCACTCCATCCAAAGCTGTACGGTTGTTGAGCTCATTGCATCCTCAGGGTGTGATTATTATTATTTTGTTAATGTCCTTTGAGGTCTACATCACAGTTCTGGAGACAGCTCGGTCATGACAGTTCAAGGGTGGTGTCAGAATAGTTTGGCGCCTACAGGCGCCAAACTATTCTGACACCACCCTTGAATTATCGTGGTCGATCCACATCTTGCCGCAAAATGTCACTGATTTGTTGGTAAGTCCGGGGTATAAATAAATATTGTAGCTGCTGAACAGCGTCTTTGGTTTAAGGCCCACGGCGCAAAAGTGATAATGGACGACACTCCGGGGCGGGTTATGCGGGGACAGGGGCATGCAGCTACAGCTATTGTCCATGGACCTCGACCTGAAAAACACCGATCAATTCAAGCGCACGTTAATTGTGCTACTATGACGCATCACGACCTTTCAACGGTCGTGCTATAGAACAAATCCGTTTTAAGTCCCTTCTATTTATAGAAGGGACTATTTAGGACGGGTCGCGGTCGGGCGAATTTAATAGCATGTCCATGATGTCAAAGGCGGGCAGGCTAAACCTCTAACAATTGAAGTAACAAGATAACAATTACGTCATGTCTAGTTACGCTAACCTCGCTGCTGAACGTACATTTGGCGCGAAGCGCCGTTTGTGCGTATGTATGTGTGTGCGTATGTATGTAAACAAGAGAATATCCGATATTTCTGTACACACAAGCTTGACACTTGGCAAAATACCTTCTTAAGTGGGTGTGTAAGAGAGCCTCCGAGCATATTGTAATTGAATGTCTCATTGAAGACATAAACAACCGTTTATAGGAAGTCGGTTGACCCGTAATTTTTGTCATATTTACGTGAACTTTTGCATATAGCTAGTTTGGAGAAAGACATTGGATGCATTCGTTAGCCAGCTTTGTATCCTTTCAACTTCTTAGTAAAAATTAATTCTTTTCAGAAAAGAATTAAAACACTAAAAAAACTTTACTTCTAGAGAAAGTCCGACAGTGGCGGTGAGGTAAAAGAGGCAGCTCCGTCACCATGCATACACTGATATAATACTCTAAATATGACGTCATTATCTCTCGCGCGCGGCTCTCTCTGTCTCACACACATGCGCGCATCTCCAGGAGGACTAGATCCTCATGCGCCCTCCAGGCGTATGAGGATCTATGCCTCTTGGAGATGTTTAGAGCGCGCGCGCACGCACGCACTAACACGCGCATACACATCGACGCGTTGTCAGAAAAACATGCAGGTGACCCGTGTACTTAGTAACTATATCATGTAGCTAGGTAAAGTCAACCTGCTTTTACACAAATTATAGCAAGACTGAAATTGTACCGTGGAGTTCTAGTTTTGTCATCATTTTCTCAAGCCTTTGAAGCGAAAGTGAAACTCATATCACGTAAAATATAAAAACTAAAACATACGTCATGACAAATGACGTTTGACAAATCAATGACGCGTATGTCCTGCGCCCTTTATAGAACTCACTGACGCATTGGCAGATCTGCGTGACTTTTTCTATAGGAGATAATTCAACATCAGAATCAGGTCAAAGACAAAAGGTAGAGACCATTGACAGCGAGGACAGCTCTCATATTGAAGGGACTTTGTGGGTTATGGTTCATCCCATCTTGTTTGTTTTCCCATGGATTGCGAGCCCACTGCTACACTAGGTACAAGGACTTTAAAGGCGTAGCTGCAGTGTCTATGCTGGGGACTGTTTCACGCGACATGTTCGTAAGTTCAACTTCAAAGATCCTCCAGCCATTCAAGGAGCATGGATTCAGCATGAGGATCAATACCTCTTGCAGAGGGTTTGAGTTCAATTTGTCTCAGCAGTGAACGGGTTAAGGTCTTTCTCCGTATTTCGTCGACTAGGGCAAAAAAGGCAAGTCATGAAGTAAAACATGATGCAAAAAAAGACGCTAAAGAGTGTGGCTCCCGTAGTACCTTGTCCGCAGTAGTTAGTTTATGAATAAGGACAATATAAGTTATCGGTAGCAGGAGTTTGCTACACGGACCCTTGTAGGCCTTCGGGAGGTCAAAGGAACCATTGACCTCCCGAAGGTCTACACGGGTCCGTGCAGCGAGCCCCTGCTACCAATAACGTATTTGTTTTCATTCCTCCGCTATTTTCGTAAAAGATATCAAGAAGAAATCGTCCGACCTGGATCACGCCAGACATGACTGACGTCAAAGGAATAATGAATGATGAATCAACTTTATTCTTCCAAATACATGTTGCCACGTACAGGAAATTTTTTTTCGCCACCTCAGGTGCAACTCGCAATCACCCAAACTCACACAACAGTTTACACACAACAACGAAATGGACAATGGCTCGGGACGGGTGAAGCCCGTCGCCAAGGCGTCTCATGGCCGGCGCCAACGGCCCCAACCCGACCTGAACCTCCCTAACACAAAGCAAACTAATGACAGCCCTATCATAGTATCTCTTAAACACGTAATATAATGTTTTTAAACTTTCTGCTTGGCTGATACTAGTTACACAAATGAGAAATACGCATCAACAAAACAAAAAGACGAATTATACTTTCACAGTTGCTACCTGGGGGCCCGTCGCTATTAGAACAGCGCCGGCTATTAGACAGTCGCTCCGGCATAAACAGTCACCACCTTAATTATAACTTAACTAATCTATAACTTCACACCTACTTATTTTTAAGCAATAATAGTAAAACTACAGCATTAACGTAAAAGCGGCAGTCCAAAATTGTTTCTAAAGCACAGTACACACATGCACACTCTATTAAGTCAGTGTTGTAAGAAACACAGTCACTGCGTCTGTCATCACGTCCCTCGGCTGGAATGTTGGGGCCCGAAGCCTGCCGGCACTCGCCTCGTTGCAGGCACTCACGCTACTCCTCAGTGATGTTGAGCGTGGCGTGGGAAGAGCCACTCCTGAGATGCTTGAAAGGGGAGAAAATAATAATAATAATAATAATAATAATAATAATAATAATAATAATAATAATACCATTATTATATAGGCCCTTTTTCTCAATTTTGGGGCAAATCGACTCAAAGCGCTGCGAACTGAAACCCAACACGCACACTCACGTAACAGACACGGATTTACGCCATTTAAGACAAACACAGTACAAGACAGACGAAGGACCATTTCAGCTACTGAAGTTACAGAGATTTTTGATCGCTTGTATTTGAAATTTGTAAAGTGGCCTGAAACCGGTACCAAAGTGTGGGGGGTAGGGGTGGGTGGGGGTGGAAGAACCGGAGTACCCGGAGAAAGAACCCCCTATTTATATATAATAGACTTATGACGTAATTTAAAATCTTTCATGACGGCGTCTCCAGTAGTGTGTCTGTTGTTTCGAACAGCACTAATTAACTTTGTACTTTAGAACGTTCGATTGTCTTTTATAGAACAAAACTGGCACGCAAGAGGCGTCAGAAAGAGGGCTACAAATAGTCCGCCATAGTCGCTACAAAGGTTTTTGTAGCTCGGTCATTTGGTACAGTTTGCGCTAGGGATGAAAACAAAAGGTCTTTCAGTAGCGGTTCTGACAGAGTGCTGAAAGACAACACGCATTTTCCAATGAGTTCTTATCATGACACAACTGGCACGGGACGCTAAAAGCAGTTCTGTGTCATAGCTAACTAGTATAGCAAACTCATGCATATTCATCTTCGGTAGTGGAACCTTGACAAGAGCAGTAATTATATTAGTGTTTTGTTCGGTACCGCAGTCCCATAGTGGAGCTGGTGACCGGGACGCCCACTAAGCAAAAGGTCCTCAGGTTGACGTTGACCCCCCCCCCCCCCAACGCCCCCCCCCCTCCTCCACCCCAGAGAGAGCTGGATCCTTTTACTCAATAACGTGTGTTAGAAATGTAGTGTTCTTAACACATTTCTGCCCCATGACCAAAATCCCCAAATGTTGAAGTTGTCATCTGTATTACAATTCTAAAAACAGATCGAGCGTGATAGTTCAAGGGTGGTGCCAGAAAAGCTTGGCGCCTATGGGTGCCAAACTATTCTGGCACAATCCTTGAGCTATCATGCTCGATCCATGTCTTGCTGTGGTCTGACGGGGCTTAGTGAGTTAACAGAACATTGCATATCAATACAGATATACATGCTCTCTGGTGCTGTTCCAAATTTATCAGTCTCCGCTGATACACAGCTTAATCCTTTGGCAGTCGGCAGCGGTTATTGTCGCGATGATTCCTGCAGGAATCATAGTGACAAAAAGCGCTACCGACAGTCAGTGGGTTCACGTAATTCTTGTTTTAAATCCCTGTCATGTTTTTAATGTTCAGTCTAGACCTCTTTTAAAAATGGGTATTTTTATTTATTTATTTATTTATTTTTATTTAAATGATCTCTCGTCCGTTAAATTAAGGGTCTAGACTCTAAAACTTGTGTATTGTTTTCTTGTTAAACTTACAAAATATATACTATTTCGATGTATGACGAAAGCAATTTGTTTAAAACGGCACCATCAGTAGGCCATAAGATGCATGGCAGATAACCACGCAAAAACAGGCCGCGTGGTCCCAGAGGACACTTTAGCGCCGTCTGCAAGGGACGTAGATCCTCAAGAGCCCCCGCAGGCTACGTGAGGATATATGACTTTCGCTGAAGAAGATCTACGCCTTTCATTTGTTCAATTGACTGTCGTGCCTTTTGGCTGGAGGAAGTTACTGGGTGCCAGTTCAAAGCTAATTCTCATAACCATCTCATCCCAGCTGGGACATGCGGGATATGGAATCACTTTCTTTACTCTTCTCATCCCTAAACGGCTGGACGCTTTATGGATGATATAAATCATGTTAGATATGCAATAGCTCTATATGATTCATGCCTCTTGCTGCAAGTATTTACATCTGTGTTCCTCGTAAGGCTCAGTTGAGCGGGGTGTACAGAGACGTAAGCCAGAAAATGTCTGGTTGTTCTAATGTATGAGCTCTTTAGCCGGTCTTTCTGACTGCAAGAGGCATAGATTCTCCATGAGCCCCTGCTTTCGTAGGGGCTCATGAGCATCTATGCCCCTTGCTGACAGACACTGGCCTAATTTACCTCCTCGATCTGAGTAGTTATGCGGGGATGACTCCAAAACTGTACATCATTTCTTCTATTATTTCTGGGAATGAGGGTTGCTCTTCCCGCACACTCTTGAAGGAAATACGAGCCAGGGTTCCGATGCCTGCAGAGATTACACTGGCTCGCAATGTTATTTGGAAATGGGAAAGCTATTACCGTGTGCGTCTGTTTGTTTCTATTTTGCATATGCCTCATTGATCCGTTCGATTTTTTTCTTCAGTTTTGCGTTTCGGAATTTTTCGCTGGATTATACGCGTGTTGGTGTAGTTGTTGTTGTTTGTCGTTGATGTTAGTGGCGGTGATGGCGGTGTTGGTGTTGGTTGTGCTTTTGCTCTAAGATGTTTCTTATATCTTATTGCTGTCATTGTTGTCATTGTTGTTTTTGTTGCTCCAGTGTTTTTACTGTTGTTTGTGTTCCTGTTCAGTCGTGCTGGGGTTTTTGTTCCTGTTAAAATTTAAAATGTTTTTGTTGCTTTTAGGTGTGGGGTGGGTGTGTGTGTGGGGGGGGGGGGGGAGTGGGAGGGGAGGGGGTTGGTGGGAGAAAGAAAAATTCTATCCAGTAAGCAAAAGGTCTTCAGGACTACGTACGCCTTAGTTGGCCTTCGCACATCGTGCGTGGCAGCTAAGTCATTCGGACGTTGTCTAGTACTAGCTATGTAGTACTAATCCTTTTAGCTATGACTATCATTTGGCGACTGACGAGGACATGAAAGTCATACAGGTACGTGTCGGTAGCGGTTTGAGTCGCGATGATTCCTGTAGGAATTATCGCAACTAAAACCGCTACCGACATGCACGGGGTTAAGTATACGCATGACTGCTCACAGTGGAAGGTCATCCACATACTCTGACCTGTTGTGCTTCTCATAAAATGTGTTAACCCATTCAGCCCTGACGCCCTACAGCAGGAGATGGGTCGACCATGATAAGTCAAGGGTAGTGCCAGATAAGCTTGGCGCCTGTCGGCGCCAAGCTAATCTGGCACTGCCCGTGAATTAACATGGTCGATCCATCTCCTGCAACTGGTGCATAGTCATTAGATGACGCCTCCAAAGTCGTGGGGCTGAATGAGTTGAAAGTATCCAGCGGAGATTCACCTGGAGGCCGTCACATACGGTCACCAGCTTTAACCGAGATGACATCCTCGGCCGGCGGAACAGCTGGAAAGAAACTGGGGTTCGAGTCTTTAGCTTGCAAGGCCGGGAGGCTTTAGGTACGTTAGGACTTACTCGGTAAAGAGGTACTGCAACTTTGCCGCTTTGATTTACCAGGACAGGCTAAATTGGCCTTGTATGTCAAAGCCGCACAGTCGCAGTGGGTCTGAATTGATCAGCGTTCAGGTCTTACAGATTCTACCGTCTGCCGCAAGAGGCGTAGATTCTCATGAGCCCCTGCTGTCGCAGGGGCTCATGAGAATCTACGCCTCTTGCAGAATGGCAAGGTCTCGCTTACAGGTGTGAAGGTCTGGATCCCATTACGGGTCACGGGCATGTAACAGAATCGCGTGACATAGTATACATGTATCGTGTGACACCGTTGTAGTGTACGAGCACAACGCAAGGTCAGTCACCCCCTTAACCCCTTCACCGCCGAGAGATACTGAACACAACCCAACTGCAAGAGACCTAGATCCTCACGAGTCCCCGCACTTGCGGGCGCTCATGAGGACCTGTACCTCTTGCTGAGACCAGTTTGTATCCATGTTCTTTAGACGGTTGTGGCTTTGGTCGTTGAATGATCGCATGTTTCAGAAATACAATATACGTACAGAGGCAGGGAAGAGGTTAACAGCTCCCGGTGAGCAAAAGGTCCTTGGGTGATTTCAGCCTTCGTGCTTGTACCCGGCGGGGCCAGCTTAGTCGGGCTGACGTCGGCCGTAGATCTAGCTTTTGTACCCTTTTTAACAGCCAGCTGGAACATTGCGAAATTGCCACCCTGGCCGTGTTACTGCTGCGTTTATGGTCATTATCCACGCGACAAAACATCTGTGATTTCATGGCCTCTTTTCTTTTTACGGTATTATTATTATACTCTCTCTTTTATCACCCTAGAAAATGGGCGTGAGAACATAACTTCAGTGGATCAACACCTGTTTTTGCGAACATTTATGAAGATTGTATACTCATTTTCTAAGGTGATAAAGGAGGGAATATCATGATGTCCTCCACTCTCTTCTGATGCAAATGCCTTCATATTCAAAAGACATATATCGATGGTGTTCACACGCAGGCGCCCTAGTAAATAACACTTTTGTGTTTAAGAGAGAGGGAGAGAGAGAGAGAGAGAGAGAGAGAGAGAGAGAGAGAGAGAGAGAGAGAGAGAGAGAGAGAGAGAGAGAGAGAGAGAGAGAGAGAGAGAGAGAGAGAGAGAGAGAGAGAGAGAGAGAGAGAGAGAGAGAGAGAGAGAGAGAGAGAGAGAGAGAAAGATGATGATGATGATGATGATGATGAAACGTTTTTATTCAGGATAAAAAAGTTTTAGGCATAGCAATGCCTATCTTCCAAACTGTCCTGCTACTCTACGCATATGAAAATACATCAGACGATACAGCAAAAGATAAAACATATATAAGTAAAAAGAACCATCCCCCACCCCCCACCCTCAGAAAAAAAGAAAAGAAAGAAATTAAGAAAAATAAAATATATATATACAGGTATGAACCTGACATGTTAATGCAGACAGTCGAATTATTACATAATCTGCAGCAACAGTAGAAGATGATTAGGTAATAGGAAACTTGTCACTAACTATACGAATAGTAGCATATGGGAGCCGAACATACTATTACATCTGAAGTAAATATTTATGGAGGCGATCTTTGAAGACGCTAATCTTACAAATTGATTTCAGGTGTGGAGGTAAAATATTCCACGCTTTAGCGCCTGATAAGGACAAGCTGGTTTTACAGGTGTCTAATCTAATTTTTGGAAGGTGGATCCAACTATTTCTCGTGTTTTTCCTATTATTGTCGGAAAATAGAGTTTTTAGATAGGGTGGGGCTTTTCTGTGCATGATCTTGTGCAGTAAAACACAGCGATTAAATTCAAACTGTTTATTCAATGTTAGTAACTTGAGAGATTTTAATTTTTCGTCAGTCGAAGTAGGACCGGGAAGTATTAATTTAATGCCCCGACGATACAAGGAATTAACTTTTTTCATGTGAACTTAACTGCATCCATCCCAGGCGTAGAACTGTAGTCACAATGCGTTTTAATATGCGCATGGAAAAAGAGTTTACGGATATCAGTATTAACTACATGGCGTAGTTTTGATAACAGGAACAGATTTTTGGAGATTGTTTTGCATATAGAGTCAGTACGCGGTTCCCAGCTTAATTGGTTGTCCACGATAACGCCTAATAAGCGATGCCTAGTTACTTGTTCTACAGGCTGGATATTTAAGGAGAGTGTTAAAGGAGGTAGACCATGCTGGTGTTTCTGACGTGTATTAACTAACATGCTCTTTGTCTTTGGAATACTAATAATCATGTGATTATCACTGCACCAGCCTGCTACCTCATCTAGACTTTGTTGGAGTACCTTATTAATGGTTGCGATATCTTTATCAGATGTGTGTATGGTCGTGTCATCTGCGAACAGATCGCAGTTTGCGTCTGAATGAAGTATGCACAGTGGCAGATCATTAATAAAAATGGATTAAATAATAAAGACCCTAGAATAGACCCCTGTGGAACACCGCAAGTTACTAACCCGTCAGAGGAATATTTGCCATTTAGCAGTACTTTCTGCGATCTGTCCCTGAGATAGGAATATATAAAGGAGACAGTATTTGAGTCAATGTGATAGAATAGTAGTTTTTTTTAGTAGGATAGGGTGGTTGACAAGATCAAAAGCTTTTTTCAGGTCAAGAAAGATTGTACCTGATACTTTACGGTCATTTATGGCAGGGGGCCATTTAGAGAGAGAGAGAGAGAGAGAGAGAGAGAGAGAGAGAGAGAGAGAGAGAGAGAGAGAGAGAGAGAGAGAGAGATGGTCATACATGAATACATGATCCAAGGCTTTCTTCACAAGGCGGTATGGAACATTTTCTGTTGAGCTGTAGGTTCAAAATTTCGTCAGAAAATTCACCGTGAAAACAAAGCCGAAGGAGACAACCTCATCAAAACATAATTTCGTTCCAAAACTGATGTCAGTTACGAGGTTGCATAATGATACCATCGATATTTTATGTAATACCCCTTGCACTGGTATAACACTTAGTCAAAATCCAGTTGGTGAAGAACTGCCTTGACATTGTTGCAACCTATCTCATATCCCGCCACCAAATGGTGTTGTCTCAAAGCATTTGCAATGATTTTCTCTGATGACAGTTTAACTGCCAGTGGACGCAAATTGTGTTTTTGAAATCATTGCATATTTAACGTGTAAGATCCCCAGCCGTCAAAGAAACAAGGATACAAAGTGGTTTCTGCAAGAGGCATAGATCCTCATGAGCCCCCGCAACTGCGGGGGCTCATGAGGATCTGTATCTCGGTTGCCTTGCGTTCATTGTTTCTCGGCAGTGGATGGGTTCACCCATCCAGCCCTGACGCACTACAGCAAGATTTGGAGCCATCGTGATAATTCACGGGTAGTGCCAGATTAGCTTGGCGCCACCAGGCGCCAAGCTAATCTGGCACTACCCTTAAATTATCATGGTCGATCCATCTCCTGATACAGGTACACAGTTGTTAGGTGACACCTCCCAAATTTGGAAAGGCCCCTCCGGGTTCAATGAGCTGATCGGAGGTAACTAAAATCGGACCGTCGTAACAGCATATTTCCAGAACGTCTAAAACAACAAAATTTTGTATACGTGTAGGTTGCTACACATAGCAAAATGCTTTGCTGTATCAGACTTTGGCTATAACAATTAACACATTCGAGACGGGCCGCACCCGGATACGCGGCTTGAGCCGCGTATCCAGATGCGGCCCGTCTCAAATGCGTTAACAAAAGATATTGCCATGGCGTTCCCAAGTTATATTATTTATTATCAGATCTAGCTCGGAAAGACGTATTTGTGTTGTGTGTCCATACAGAATAATATAATCTTAGAATCTTGCACGGGAAACCCTTCCCTTACAATGACACCGTTTTGGCTCACGTGCGATAGCAGAAGTGAGTCTATGCTTTGGGCCATCCGTCGTCCGTCCGGCGTTCGTTGTCTGTCGTCCGCGGCAAACATTAACGTGGCATTTTCTCGGAGACTGTTTAAGGCATGGATTCCTAAACTTGGCCCAAGGATACTTTGTGGAAAATCTTTCTTAATATAACAATTTCAGTGACCTCTCTCAAAGGCTAAGGTGAAATGGGGTCCAGAAAAGGTAAGAAATGGCCAAATTTAGACACACATTGCTTTTTTCTTCTCAAATACTGTTTTCAACTTCATACCTACACTTGGTATAGGAATACTTGATTATGAGACCTTACTATTCTCACTAATTTAGATGACCCTTGAAAGGTCAAGGTCACAACGGCAAATGTGTGAAAATGCCAATTTTTATTGATCTGCAAACCTTTCAATCAAATTTGGCACTAAGGTAGCTGATGATACGATCTTTCCATGCATGATAATTTAGTTGACCCCTCGCAAAGGTCAAGTTCGTGGGGGTCCAGCAATTTTGATATGCCCTGTTTCATACTAAGATCCTCATTTTAGTCCTACTTGCCAGATGTTTGCCCTTCCCGTGGTGTTGTGGCCATGTAGATTGCTTGCCGCTAATCCCCAATAACTAACCAGTGCGCAAAAGGCCATCGTGCGCGGGCCAACGGCGACCGAGGTCGGCCTGATGGCCTTTTGCGCATTAGTTATCTAGAGTTCAATGTACGTTTGTTGCGATATTCCTTGTGGTAAAGATCGCAACTATTTCTCATTTATGAAGTAGGACAGTTGGTCTAAATTTCCCTACTTGATTTGACACAGTGCTGTATTATTGTATTGGGCGTCTATTTTGTGACATGATCTCGAATTTTGATTTAACCACTTCCGGAAAAATGCGAACACCCGCCCAGCTTCAAGAGGCAAAGAACCTCAAAAGCACCCAGCAGATGCGGGGCTCATGAGGTTCTTTGCTTCTTGCTGACCCTATTCGTACCCGTGTTCCGTGGCTCGATGAGATTACATATTATTTGGGTGTTGAATTTGCACTACTTTCCAAGACCTAATTGTTCCTCCACTGGCGGTCACAGAAAAAAATGTTGATTAAATATGACCCTGTCTCTGCATTAACTCTGTGCCGGTCTGCACCGGGTTTACTGCTGTACATCGGAAGGTTTGAAGTCACAGGCCAGCACACACTCACCTTTCAGCCTGTCGTGGAAAATGTGTCGGACCGTGTGAGTGCCCCAGCCGTAATGGTATAATCTGACACATGTCATTTGCTAGACCCTCATTATATTGCCTGGAGGGACAGGGCCCGTCAGACCCCGTCCACTGTATCACACAGAAAACTGACAAATCTCCATCAGTGTGTCTGTATCAGTATGCGTGTGCGTGTGTGTGTGTGTGTGTGTATGTATGCGTGGAGCACACATTGAAGTAGATTCACGCTTGCAAAGGCAAGGGGCACATATTCTCATGAGCCCCTGCAGTCGCAGGGGTTCATGAGAATCTGCGCCCCATGCCCTACTGCATAGGGAAAATCCGTGAACACTCGAAGTTCGGCTAGACAGGTTAGAAAGCTGGGCCAATTATCCGGTTAGGTTATTTGGGG
>BTPG01000008.1:144905319-144940319 GCA_036245525.1 Semisulcospira habei
AATATGCGACCAAAAAGTGAGTCCAAAATACGACGTAGCATTTCTGATTCATGCTACTAGGGTAGATCCTCATGAACCCATGTAAGGGCTCATGAGGATCTATGTCCTCTTGATGGCAAACATCCACCCTATGCACTGTCGTCATACACATACGTAGAAAATATCAAGATGTAAGTTTGAAGTATGCCATTGTCACTGTCCCCGTCATTAGATCGTCTTTGTTGCTTTTTCAGCGTAAACTCAAATAATCGAGCAATCATTACGATTTATTACACATTGCTTGCATTTAAAGCGACCCACTCCATGCAATAAATGGACAATAGTTTGCAATCGGTCCTTTATTAATGTTCTTAGTATGTTTTGCACAATGCTGCTGGACAAAATGTCTAACTTACAGTAAACTTCGGATATAACATATAGCCAGGGGAACCCATTTTTCTTCTTGTTACAGCGTAAGATTGTTATGAGCGAAGTAATTTTTTGTTCTTCATGATTCTGCTTTGTACGTAGCAACGGTGACTGTCGAGCTTGTAAAATGGAAAGAAAATCACAAAAGTGGAAGAAACACGCTTAGATAGGACAGTTAGTGTGTTGTAATTGATCTTACGCACGTAAGGTTCTTTTAAATAAACTTCATTCAGCTGCAACCCGTCACACGTAGCTTAAGGTGTTAGGTATTTTTTAGTTCCCAGGGTCACCCTGGTCAGCCCCACAGGGTGGGTTTTTCTCTCTATTCTGGGGCATGTGTTTCTGTCTACCCTTTGTCCATTCACCTGTATTTGCCTTTTTAGAACTCTCCCTACTGTCTGCACTGCCTGTAGCTCTTGATATTGGATGTGTGTTGCTAAATGGTCTTAGCTTTATTTATGCCCCATGTTGTAGGTTTATTTAATGTATTTGACCGGCTGGCGACATACATTCAATTTTCTGTTTAGTTTTTTTTCACAAGCAGTGCAGGCACGTCCTGAGAAAGCCTTGTTGCTGTCGGGACGTTAAGCAATGTACAATCAATCAATCAATCCACACAATGCATTCCCAAATGCACCAACACTGATACAATGTCTCTTCTGCAAATGTCAACACTGGCGACACAAAGTTTATCATACAACGTACACCACCGCTACGCTGCGTCTCTCACAATGTACACCCTATACGGGCCACGTACCTACGATAAACTGTGTATCCCTACAACTGACAATGTATGACAATGTACACACGTGCTTTCTAGCACCATCTTTTATAGTAAAACAACTTTCCAGAAAAATGCACCGAATTCACACAACGCAACCAATCAGAACAGAACACGTAACTGAAACTCTTAAATATTAAATTGAAAGAGCTTTCTAGAATAAACTAAAATAGTCTACAACAAAATTCGACTGCTAATTTCAGCCCCAAATCCCAGTGTGTTACGACGTCACACAAGAGTATGGCAGACCGTTCACGACCTTTCATAAAACATACTGACTGGCTGCTAAATTCACGCGCACAGAAAACAACTATGACTAAAAATAAAAATAGAGCGGCTCTACACTTTGATGTCACTCATACGAGGTCACTAGACAGCGCGACCTTGCTCGAACGTTCTGGTTTATTCTCAGCGAATCTACGCATAACAAAAATCGACCGCTCTTTTCCGTGCGACTGTGCTAGAAACTTCCGGACTAATCTTAGCGTATCATAACAAAGCCAAATTCGCTCTCTGCGCGAACGATAAAGAAACTTACTAAAAAGGTACGTGATTCGCAACCATGATAGCTCAAATAAATATCGGATCGTTCCCTACGATTAACACATGCATGCTCTCACAGAACAACACAACCAAAATCGTAACAGCGTGCCTCTTTCTTTCTTGGAATTTTCTTCGCAAAAAAATAACGCTCGGGAAATGAAATTAGCCCTGGAGACATGCCGCACAATGAACTATGTAAAAAAAAAAAAAAAAAAACACACACACACTTGTTTCGTTTGCCGCGTGTATATATATCCGTGTGGACCACGTCACGAATTAGTAACTCATTCAAGGCGTCCCGTATCAATAGCTGCGGAAGTGTCATATAGCGTTTCCAGCGGCAACGCTATGCGACATTTTCGCAGCTATTAGGCGCCGTGAAGGAGTGAAACGGAGCTTCAGACGACATTACAATCATATTGCCTTTTCCGGCATGGTCAAATTCACTTGCAAATAATTTTCAATAGCCAGCAACCGTCTGTCAAATGCAGTCCTTGCACCGGCTTTGTTTGACCTGTTTTTAGTCCAAGGCAAATACTAGTGATCTTGCTGCAATGATGAGGGAAGTTGGTTGGCAGATACTGGCTTGACTGACGGCAGAGTAGTCGGCTTGGAAACGTTTCATGCAACTGACGGCAGGTGTCGCTGCAGTCATGTAAAACGATACCACGATAATAGCAGTAATGTTGTAGCCCCTATCGCGCTAAGTCTCATATTCTCAAGGGTGGCTGATTTGACTAAGGCCGAATGGGTCCATTTGGTATTAGCCACCCCCTTTAACTTAGTCTCGTCACGCAACGATTGGAGACTGATTGATCGTGAGAGTTCAAAGGTAGTGCCAAAATAGCTTGGCGCCTTCATGCGCCAAGCTATTTTGGCACTACCCTTGAACTCTCACGGTCAATCTGTCCTTTGAATGATATACAGCCTTCAGAGACCACCCTTCAGATCTCACGGTCGACTGACTTTTGAAATAATACTGAAGTAGCCTTCAGAGGATATCCTTAAACTCACACGGTTAGTCTGTCTTTCGAACTGATATGTAGCATTCAGAGACTACCCTTGAAATATCACGGTCAGTCTGTCTTTTGAACTGTTACATTGCCTTCAAATGACACCTCACAGTTTGGGTATTTTACACTAGGGTTCATCGCGTTGACCTCAGTGTGTATGGAGTCAGTCTTTAAAAATGGATATTATGGCTGCGTCTCATTGTATTCGTTCACTCACCTTGAAACACTAAGCAGGAGATTTATCTACCATATTAGTTCAAGGTTCGTGCCAGGCACGTTTGGCCCTCCCGGCCTTCCCAGGCCGCAAAAGCAATCAAGCACCACCCTTGTATTACTCCTGTTCCGCAATCGGTGCGTACGCAGCAAGTGTCTTCGACCAGCCGACGTGAGCGAAGGTCTACATTAGTTTAAATCGACCTACTTCCGGCAGTGAAGGGTTGATAGTGCGCAACATCTTATTCGCAGAATGTTCTTACTACAAAGCTGGACAGAAGGGCTACAACTTAAATTATGAGGTATGACTGTCGTGAAATTGATAGACTTTTCTGCTCTTCTTCTTCGTTTTGTACACAGAAGAGTTCTTTTCGTTACGCTCAAAAGGCACCCCCGGAAAACCTCTGGGACTGGCTCCTGGTACGCATGTTTTGTGAGGGAAGTCAGTCAAGGAATGAACACTGATCTTCTATTTTCCTCAGGGGTGTATCAGGGTGGGTGGGTGCGGTTTATTGTTGTTGCATGTTGCATTTTTGTATGCCAGTTTAAGTTCTGCTTCCGTGATCTAAATAATCTCCACATGAGCGTCCTCGTTCTGAGGTGGGGCTCATGAGGATCTATGCCTCATGCAGAAATTGTGTGATCCACGCCTCTTGCATAAGGTAAATTGTATACATACATATTCTGAGACAGACACTGAAACAGTGACCGTCAGCGCGGTCGTGGCCTTTGACTATGCTGCCCTACCGACACCAAAGAGTATAAAAAGCTACGCTGACATCAGTATTTTCTTTGGCTACCTCTGTGCACTAAGCTCCACAACAAGCTTGAAAATTAGGGGGGATCGCTTAGGGTCAGGTCAGGGGTGTACTCAGGTCAAGTATAAACAGGGACATATACTTAGTAGGACTAGGAGGTAAAACAAAGGGCGGGGTGGTTGAGAGTGCGAAACGATGAAACGAAAGGGGGTCGGGGTAGGAGAGGTAATGTCGTGGCGTGACTACGGAACAACTACCCAATGCGCAGAAGGCCATCGGGCCGGCGTCGGCCTGACGGCCTTTTGAGCATTGGATAATGATCAAGATTAAAAAAAAAACAAACAACAAAAAACAAAAACAAAAGAAACCCAAACAAACCATTAAACAAACATCCACCACCACAACAACAAAACTGCAACAAATCCCAATTTATTCTTTTGCGTGCGTTTGTTACATTTTAAATTACTATTTTCTCTGACATACTTCGCGAGTCAGGCGAATGTCTCACGTTATGGACTCAGAAAATACTGCACGTATTACTATTTGCATTGGGGATGCATTCGATGCATTTATGAAATACCGTAAACTACATTAAAGACAAAGTTGTGCTTATTTGAAATCACGACAATTTTTTTAGAGTGCTCCTTAACTTATTGTGAGGAGTATGGCTTAAAAGCAGTGCTTGATCAGCTCCCTTCACTCTCTCTAATTCCAGATAATGCGTTTGCACCACCATATGCTAAACAAATGTTGCGCGGGCAAACATATTAATCATAGACAGCAGCAGAGATATTCTGAGTTTGCCATTGACTTTAGTCTCGGCCGCAAGAAACGAGTCTGCCCTGTGAATGTCAAAAAACAATAACTCATTGGAGACGTGCCGCCTCCGGATACGCGGCTTATGCCGCTATCCGGAGGCGGCACGTCTCCAATGAGTTAAGTCCATTTCTGTGAAAAGCTAGATTTTTTATTGTATTGCAATGAAATGTCACTTTTCACATACATGGACTTTTCAAGTTGTTTTATGAACAGGGCAGATGTGTCACTTACTGCTCCAGGTTATCAGTAACCCAGTAAGCAAAGGTCATCGGACCCCGACGGACGCAGTGGGCCCGTGCACGGCTGTGCGCGGGCCCACTGCGGCCGTCGTGGGGCCGAAGACGTTTTGCTAATGGGGAAGCCATTTATTCTCCAACGCAAACTGTTCCTTTGCATCATAATTGTACGACTATTACAGACAATAAGACTTTTTGCTGCGAGTATTTGAGTAAGAGAAAGGCTGCCTGTTGTGCCTTATTTTGCATCGCCAGTTTGTCATACACTACGTCCCATTTGTGACTATCATTACATCATACGCTTATCCCTTCCGCGTCCAGAACCAAACAGATCACCCTAGATTCAGTTGTGTGGTCTCTTTAAGCCCAGAGCTTACGGACTGATACGTTGTACAACTGACTATTAAAGTACCATTACGCATTTTTATTATGCCTTGTCGACATACCTAATAAAACTTTAACAGCAGTTTGGACACGCAGCAAAAGTATACGCGTAATCGCACTTATTTATTATGCGTTGCCTTTACCGTGTCAATCTATTTTTATCTGTTTCTAGTACTGATAGAGTTGTATTTTTAGAACGGAGTCATTGTCAGGTTACTTGATATAAAGACGACGTGTGCTGAACTGGATTGACGTGTCTAAATGAATAATAGCTAGACCTGTATGTAGCGTTTTGTATCTTTGAACGGTTACGGCCTTTAAGCATTGCGAATATTTTCGAAACATCATAGATGGCTGTATCGCGAAAGTTCACAGGCATTGCCTGATCAGCTTGGCGCCTGGACAGGCGCCAGGCTGATCGAGCAATGCCTTTGAACTATACTCATCACAATTAGTTAAGGACCACTCTAAAAATGGTCATGATTTCAAAATAGCACGACTCTGTCGAATGTGAAGATGTCTCGGAATTTCTTTTAACTCAATGAAGACGTGCCGTATACGGATACGCGGCAAATCGCCTCGTATCCGTATACGGCGCGTCTCTAATGAGTTAATAGACTTAGTCTACAGTCTTCAAAGAATTCAAGACACAATCTTAAGTTTCGACTGAGTTGTGCATATTTGAAATCACCATTAATTTTTTTATTATTTTTATTTTTTATTTTTTAGGGTGGTCCATAACTTTCTTCACTCGTCACTGGAAGTTAAACATTATAAATGTCGTGGTCGCGCTGAAAAAGAGCAGAGGGTAATTGAATGGTAGGACAGGGTAAGTCACCCGACTAATTTTCATGGCAAATGTTTATGCAAAATTTCGTGCTGAGTATAATTGTGAAGAAAGGAGTTTAATCATGCGTGACACTCAGTTTACGTTTTGCGCGATGGGATTAGGAGCAGCCATCCGTGAGGATATCTGTCCACATGACTTAGTCCAGTTGTAACATTTGTGTGCCGAAAAAGCATGGATCCATATTTACAGGCAAAAATGTTGACTGAATTATAGAAACAGGAACGAATTACTGCTATATATTCTATACAGGACGAGAGAGAGAGAGAGAGAGAGAGAGAGAGAGAGAGAGAGAGAGAGAGAGAGAGAGAGAGAGAGAGAGAGAGAGAGAGAGAGAGAGAGAGAGAGAGAGAGAGAGAGAGAGAGAGAGAGAGAGAGAGAGAGAGAGAGAGAGAGAGAGAGAGAGAGAGAGAGAGAGAGAGATGTGGGGGTGGGTGTTTGGGGGTGGGGGTGCCGGGGGTTGGGGGGGGGGGGGAGGCGGGACTTTTATTCCTGCTAAAAGAACAACGATGACGTCACGCAAATTCAGTGTCTGCTTCGATTCGCTGATGGTGGTAGCCAAACGAAAGAGACAGCCAGCGTGCTATGGTGTGTGGGTTGTTGTTTCTGTTGTATTTGTTTCAGTTGTTGTTTCCGTTGTTGTTACTGTTGACGTTGTTGTCGTTGTTCCGGTAGACGTTGCGGAAGAGAGAGGTTATCGCAGAGGCTGGGAGGAGGGGGGGGGAGGAGGGGGAGGAGGTCGGGGACGTTGGTAATAAATTGTCATTGGGTAATAAAAATAGTTTCACGACAGAACCGACTGAATCTGGCTCATAATGGCCAAGACCTTTAACTCATTCGCAGCCACCCGCATCCGGATGCGCGGCTTAACCCTTTGAGCGTTAGTAGCGATTTTTGTCGCAACGATTCCTGTAGGAATCATCGCGACAAAAACCACTACCGATACGCATGGGGTTAACGCACAAAGAGACAGAAATGCTTTCTTTGCCCTTTTCTATTTGTAGTTATGACAGCACCATCAATTATGTACAAAATGAAAGCACATTGTTGTTTTCCTTTGTTTGTCCCCCTTTACAATCGATTCAAACAAAACGAAGAGAAAATCAGTCGTGCACATCCGCTGACGTAGAAGTGCACGCACGCGCCAGCCTGCAAACCCACAAAGAACAACTCACGCGAGACAGAGGGCAGGGGTCGCAATTGACGGGGTTCAATAGGGTTGCCCAGCGTTACAAGAAAACACTTCAGTCACACCGGATGTCTCCCTCGATTCGCTACCGCTAACATCTGCGGCAGCGAATTGAGGGGGAGACAAACCAGTGTGCCCCACAATGCAGCGTGCCAGCATCCGCAAAACAGTTTCCTCTTGAAACTTTCATGTCCCGTGTCTTTGAACGAAGGTTAGTTCATTGACGCGCCTAAGCACTTCAACCACGGTATGGTTTAACCCTTTCTCCGCCGGGAAAATGTGAACACGACCCAAGTGCAAGAGGCATAGATCCTTATGTACCCCCGCTGACGCTGGAGCTCATGAGGGTTTATGCCTCTTGTTGACGCCATTTTTTCATCCATGTTCCTTTGACGGATGGATGTCCGGCTCTTTGGCTTGAAATTCAGGAAGAGTATCAGAAACACAATCTGCGTCCACTGGCAGTGAAACTGCTAACTCAGATGACTCCTGAGGAGGAAGGATAAATTTTAATTCAGCAAGAGGCAAGGGTTCTCATATGCACCGGCACCTGCAGGGGCACATGTACATCTGTGGCTCTTGTTGCAGATGTTACTACTGTGGCGACTTTGTCCGTGCCATTAGTTAGATTTTTCATGGTCTCTAACACTGACGGGACGGCTTAATCCATGCGAGGAGTTAGCATGGTCTTGTCTCTACCGGCAAGAGGCGTATATTCTCATGAACCCCTGCGACAGCTGTGACTTATGATAATCTGCACCACTTCTAGAGAAGGCAGATTCCAGCGCTAAGGATCAGATGATGGTTGATCCTTGAAGAGCTACATCGTCTTAGAAACAGGGATGTGCAGTTGCCGGTCATTACATGCAAGAGGTATAGATTTTCATGAGTCCCGACGGATGCAGGGATTCATAAAAATCTATGCCTCTTGCAGATGATTGAATTGGGTTTACGATTCTATGCTTTGTGCCTATGGAGATGAATGGAGGCTCACGAGAATCTATGATGATGAAAGAAGCTGGCTGATTGACTCGCTCGACTTTTGCCTGTTAACAAGATTATGCGATCAATCGCTTTTTCCCCCTGCGTGGACAGATCAGAGAAATGGAGCGTGAACACCAGAAACTATAAAAAGCAGCCGCCCAAAAAGGCAGCAGATCGAAGTGCTATGAGTCTAACAAGATCTCCTAAACTACTGTGCCCAACTAGCACTTGCGTATACATTAGTAAGGGGATCTTTTAACCCTTTTTTTTTTAAACCCTTTGCGCATACTGTTAACAGCACGACTCCTGTCGACTGCAACTGCAAGAAGCATAACCTAGTTGGAAGCTATTGTCTTTTAACTCATTCTACCCCATCACCGAAATCCTCAAATGTGTCCGTTGTCCGCTGAAGACTGCGTTGCAGTGCAGGACATAGATCGACCATGATAGTTCAAGGGTGGTGCCAGAATAGCTTGGCGCCCATAGGCGCCAAGCTATTCTGGCACCATCCTTGAACTATTATGGTCCATCATTATCTTGCTGTGGTGTGTCTGGGGTAGAAAGAGTTAAGGCCCACCGTGCCGCCGTAACTGTTCAAATCTAGTCTTCTGTAACAGATGGTTACGAAACGCTACACACAGGTCTAGCTATGGTTCACTTAGACACGGGACAATCCAGTTCAGCACACGTCGTCTTATTGTTAAGTAACCTGACAATGACTCCACTCCGTTTTATAAATACAACGGTATCAGTACGAGAAACAGGCTAAAAATAGATTCACACGCTAACTGGTGCGCAGAATAAATAAGTGCGGTTACGCGTGTGTTTTTGCTCCATGTCCACACTGTCGTTAAAGTTCATTAGGTGTGTCGACAAGGCATAATGAACACAAATGGTGCTGACATGTGTCTTCAGATTTACGCGTAATGGTACTTTAACTCATTCTACCCCAGACACACCACAGCAAGATAAGGATCGACCATGATAGTTCAAGGGTGATGCCAGAATAGCTTGGCGCCTATAGGCGCCAAGCTATTCTGGCATCACCCTTGAACTATCATGGTCGGTTTGTGTCCTGCACTGCAATGCAGTCTTCAGAGGACAGCGGCAACATTTGGGGATTTCTGTGTTGGGGTAGGATGGGTTAACCCCTCTAATGCCAGTTCAGTGACGCATATTATTGTGCTTCTGAAATCTTTGTTCTATCAAAAGAGTTCCAGCCTTGAAAGAAACATGGGTTCAAAGTGGTGTCTGCAAGAGGCGTAGATCCTCATGAACCCCCGCGACTGCGGAGGCTCATGACGATCTATGCCTCCTGCAGTTCGCTTTTGCTCGACATCGAAAGGGTTCGTGCCAAGCCTCTTACGCTACGCGACATGGTTTAGTTTTCAATTTTCTTGAACCTTTCAACCGTTTCAAGATTCCTAGAGGTAAATAAGCAAACTGTCCGCACTCGTGTACGTACTTGACTGTCAACCACTTAGGAAACTAAATACAATAGTTATTTAGGGAGAAGGGGGAGGGGGGAGATGTGAGACGACTAGCATGTTCCCATACCCGCCCACTTAAAACAAATTCCACATATTGTCTTGAAAACCACACTCCCTGCAGAATGAAAGGCGTGACGCAAGGGTCCAGCCTGAGAGCGAAATGACCTTTCGGCCACGAACAAATACTGAGGCCTGAGGACCTTTTGCTCAGGACTATGAGAAAGATCTTTGTCTCGCACGGACGAAAGCACGAAAAGAGAGTGCGTAGGGGGTGTGAACACAGAAACCGGCCTACACTTTGGAGTGTCAAAAATGCAATCTAAGCAGATACCTGCGTCAGTTGGAACAGCATTGAACCACGAGAAGAATAAGTAGACCTGCCCTATCTGGCCGCCAGATCAAGCGCACAAAGTTCACAGCAAAGTACAAAGAATATGAAGTGATTCGGAATCCATGTAGGCACAAATGATCACACACACAGGAAAAAAAAAGTCAGGAACGTGATGTGTCAAAGTCTAACACCTCAAGAACAGGCGTGACATTAACCGGGCCCTTCCTGCCAGTAGATAGATGTACATCTGGTTCCTGAAATCTTTGTTCATTCAACGACCAAAAGCCACAACCATCCAAGGAGCATGGGTACAAATTAGTCTCAGCACGACGCATAGATCCTCATGAGCCCCCGCAATTGCGGGGGGCTCATGACGACCTACACCTCTTGCAGTTGGGTGGTGCCCACCTTTTCTCGGTAGTCAGGGGGATAATAACCTAGCTACATTCTCGATCTTAGGATGCATTAACTCTGATCGACGGCATCAAGAGGCGGAGATTCGCATGAGTCCCTGCGGCTGTAGGGGCTCATGAGAATCTGTGCCTCTTGTCGAAGGAATGGTATGCCGAACACCTAACCCTAAGAATGTGGCACTGGATAGATTGTGCAATAAAGCGAAGCGCTAATACCAGCGAGAAGCCGTGTCTTCACTTGTCAAAACAAGGCATTATCATACACAATCTTTTGTTTCTTTTCCCTCTCAGGAACGATGATCGTTTCATGGTGCTAACATCTTCGTGGGCCGTGTAGAGAGTTCTGTTATAGAAAAAAAATGTAATTATGTCGTATTAACCACTTTCTTGTCAATGGACGTATTTTGTATTTCTTAAATCTTTGTTCATTCAGCGACCATAGGCCACAAAGGTCCAAGGAACATGGATGAAAACTGGTCTTAGCAAGAGACATAGATCCTCATGAGCCCCCGCATTCGCGGGGGCTCATGAAGATCTGTCTCTTGCAGCTGGATGGTATTCCGTTTTCTAGCGGCAGTTAAGGGATTAATTATGTTGTTTGACGCTGTAAGCAGACATAAACTCTGCCAGTGCTGGATTAATAAGATGAATGTATTTCTTCTTCTTGATGAGACGGGTTTAATGCTGAACTCTGAAAGGCTCGTTCAGTGTCAAATGTTGAAGGCTCGTCTTGTCTCGTTGTCTTGTCTCGTTTTGTCTCGTTGTCTCGTCTCGTCTCGCCTCGCCACGCCTCGTCTCGTCTCGCCTTGCCTCGCCTCGTCTCTTGCCTTGTCTTGCAATGCCTTGTCTTGCTTCGTCTCGCCACGCCTCGTAGCTAGTCTCGTCTCGTTGTCTCGTATCGTCTCGCCAAGCCTCGTCTCGTCTCTTGCCATGCCTTGCCTTGCCTTGTCTTGCCTTGCCTTGCCTCGTCTTGTCTTGTCCTTTGCCTTGTATCGACTCGACTTGTCTCTTGCATTGCCTTGTTTTCCATAATAATGCTTGTTACAGAGAGCCTATAACAGCTTAATATTTGGTACTCACCACGTAAGGGCCGGCAGCGACCACACACGAGCCATTTCCACATAATTATATAGGAGCCGTTGCCTGTCAGAGGACGTAACCTCATATAGGTTCCATGGCCATGTGGTCACAGTGTTGTTCAAGCTATGAAAATGGCAATTCCCAAAACAAACATGTGTTTGTCGTTTCGTGCAGGCCTGCAAAATAGGAACCTAATGATGCTCAAAGAATTGCGTCGACCCGTTAGATTGCACTGTGTTGAATGCGACGACCAGTGCAAAGTGTTTTCCTTTTTTTGCAGCCGACCGACTCATGGGCTGTGTTCCCGATGATAAGCGGGTAATCACTCACTGATATTTGCGCATTGATTTGGAAAAAGCCTGTGTCCATTTTTTTAAAAAGAAAACCGAGGTTTTCATTGTATACAATGAAAATCTCGCTTTTCTAAAAAAAATTAACAAACTGCTTTTTGTCCATTTTGGGGAGATTTTCATTTCATACGATGAAAATCTCACTGTGAAAATAGGCAAATTGGTTTTTGCTCTCTCAGGGGAGATTTGTGGTCTCTTGTTTAACCCCTTTGTGCATGCAGCCACCGGTACTGCAAACAGTTCCAATGGCTGCATGCACAAGGTGTTTAAGATTTTATCAGGGTACCTGTGCTAAATGCGCCGATTCTTATGAGCCCGCAAGGCTGCAGTTGTTCGTGAATATACACTGACGAGCAAAAGGAATGCGACCTCATTGGAATCATCGGAAACACTGAAATGTTTCCGACGATTTCAAAGATGTATTCTGTTTGCTCGTCATGATCAGTATTTCGAATGCTAAATGTTTGGTTGCGATCGGCTTTGAATTACAATTTCGATTTCGTATGGGGGGTGGGCTAGGTCTAGTGACTGTACGGATGAACTAGGCTAGCAAAGTCCAAGGTGCATGCTTTATTAACTCATTCAGCCCAAAGCACGTATTTCCCAGATTTTGGAGGCGTCATCTAACGACTATGCACCTATTGCAGGAGATGGATCGACCATGTTAATTCAAGGGTAGTGCCAGATTAGCTTGGCACCGACAAGCGCCAAGCTAATCTGGCACTACCCTTGAATTATCATGGTCGACCCATCTCCGGCTGCAGTACGTCAGGGCTGAATCGGTTAATTTAACCGCCCAGTACTCAAAAGGTCCTCGAGCAGTCGTCGGCCTTATAATTATTATAGTTGGTCAGTCCGCGCACGTATCCTGTGCCGCCGCGGGCCAGCCAAGTGAACTGACCGTTACCGAGAATCACCGAGGACCTTTTGCTCGCTCGGTCTCTGCAGGGCCAGTTCTTCTGATGGCAGCTCTGTTCCAGACTGTTTGGCCATTGCCACCGGCCATCTAATCAGACCGACTGTTTGGTCTGACACCTCTGGGGAAACGCTCTATTCTGGACAGAGGACAGAGATTGCATTCCCTCCTCTGTTCGGTCCCACCCATCTCAAGCAGGCATAGGCACTCATGAGCCATTGAAGCCGCAGGGATTATAACTACATACATACAGTCAAACCTAGATATGACGGCCATCTAATAGACAGGACATTTGTGGCCCACTATAGACAGGTGGCTGCTTCAGAAAGGGTCTTTATATGTACAGTAAAAAATAACGGGAGGTATGCTTTGAGTCTTTGGTGGCTGTTGTAGACAGGTGACCACTATATAAATGTGGCCGTTAGAGCCAGTTTGACTATGGTTTTAGACATAACGCATCTGGTGCGTAAGGTTCAAAGTCACAGACCAGCATGCATTTTTGTGGTATTCAGATTCAGTCCGTTGTTCTCGTAAGTAACGCTCCACTTTTCAATTCATTTATGTTGACTGTCAGATTGTTTGGAACAATAAAAGAAGAAACTTGCGCTGCTCAATTAATTAACCCAAAGGTTGCAGAAATCATCTCGACAAAAAGCACGACCTACAGCCAAATGTTAACCCAGACATGTAAAATGCAAAGAATATTCATAAAAAGGAAGAAACACGCTTAGAAAGGACAAGTACAACAGAGTCTATTACATTTTCGGGTCAAAGCCCCCCCCCCCCCTTTTTTTTTTTTTCAAAATAGACACACAGACAGAACACTTTTTACAACAGATACAACTCTTGCCTTAAAAAATTAATTTAAAGTTTAATGTAAAATTAAATAAACTGTCCTTGTTGGGTACTTGCTTTCTGTTCAAGGAGTGTGTCTGACATCCCGCACAAAGTAGACAACATGTATCTTAACCCGTACAGTGTCAGTTGACGAAGATTGTCTTTCTGCAATCTTTTTTTAATTCAAGACCAAAATAACCTAGGGACAGGACAGGAGCATGGATCCAAAGTGGTGTCAGCAAGAGGCATATATCCTCATGAGCCACCGCAACTGCGGTGGCTCATGAGGATCTATGCCTCTTGCACTTGACTGGTGTTGACATTTTCACGGCGCTGAACGGGTTAATGCTAAGCACAGTGCAGTCATTATTCCATGCACGTTTTACGTGTACTGCATAATTCGGAGCCATGAAAACGTAAACGCTAATTGAAGCATGGGCGTTGCGTATTATGTGTCAAAACGTTATGTTCCGTTTCAGAAAAATAAATTAACATACAGTTTATAATTGTGTAAAATTGCGTCGGTTATTTAATGTGGTGCACTTGTTTTTCAGCCGTAGTTATAAATAGATCGTGTGCTTGTGAAACGTCATAACTGCGACAAACTTCTTTCAACACTCTTTACTCTGACACGTACGTTTGTGAAAGATACGCTCCAGGCAATAAAGAGTTACTGAAAATTAACCCGATAAGTGCCGAGAAAATTTTAACAACCCCGCCCAGTTGCGGGGGATCATGAGGATATGTGCCTCTGGATGACACCGCTTTGAATCTGTGCTCCCGGGACAGATTATATATATATATATATATATATATATATATATATATATATATATATATATATATATATATATATATATATATATATATATATATATATATATATATATATATGTTTTTTTTTGCTTTTTCGTTTTTTGTGTGTGTCTTGACTAAGAAAGGTTGCAGAAACAAAGTTTGTGTCAACTGTCAATAAACAGGTTAATAGTTAGCAATGTCTTCTTTATGAATCTTACAATAATGCTACTCAAAAAGAGAGCTTACATTATGAAATTTGATTGTCGTGAAATGCCAGTGAAACGCTTGTCGGCTCTTCTTCTCCTTTGTACGTTGGAGAGTTGCGTCGACTCATCCCAATGGCAGCAGAAAATCTATGTTTCATGTGCTACGATGTTGCCTTTAGAAGAATTTTGAAAATCCACTGGCCAGAGAAGATCAGCAACGTCAGACTCTGGGAGAGAACAGAGCAGATAACAGCAGAGAATGAAATTGGGCGAAGAAGATGGGGATGGATCGGTCACAGTCTGAGAAAGCCAGCTTCCAGTATCACTAGGCAGGCATTGTCATGGAACCCCCAGGGAAAGAGGAAAAGAGGTAGGCCGAGAAACTCCTGGCGTCGAGACCTCCAAGCAGACATCAAGAGACTGGGAACCACCTGGAGTAGAATCGAAGGAGAAGCACAGGACAGGAGTTGCTGGAGGTCTCTCGTCGACGGCCTATACCCGGGTAGGGGTGACAGGCGTAAGTAAGTAAGTAATATGCTACGATTGCCTACTGCAAATAGATTGCGAACGGAAGAGTAGAACAGCTTTTGACATTAGCAATTTTAGCAATCATGACGAATTTTAGCAATCTTGACGAATTTTAGCAATCATGACGAATTTTAGCAATCAAAGCCGACCATGGAACGTGTTGCTTTAACTCATTCGCACCCAGCCGCATCCGGATGCGGCTGGCCGCGAATGAGTTAACCCTTTCTGTGCCAGCTGACAGACACTGTGTTTCAGCAATCTCTGTGAACGGGACACCAAAAAAGGCACTAGCTTTCCCAGGAACATGGCTGCAAAATAGTGTCAGCATGAGGCATAGATCCTCATGAGCCCCCGTAACTGCGGGGGCTCATGAGGATCTATACCTCTTGCAGTTGGGTGGTGTTCTCATTTTCTTGACACTGAGCGGGTAAAATTAAAACCTACATCTGCAGTTGACGAGTTAACCCTCGGGCTGTCGGTAGTGATTCCTACACGAATCTCTTCAAGAAAAAGCGCCACCAGCTCCGTTTTGTTACCTTTCCCCTTATTTTCTTATGCTTTAAACCGCAGCTATCACAGAGAATTCGACTGACACAAATCACCAAAATATACACTTGACGCTTAAAATATTATGGAAAATGAGTATTGTAATCTGCTTTACGCCCCTCCCCCCCCCCCCCCAGCCTCATCAACCAGAATTGTTCGCTGAGTCTGTGAAGTTATCACTTACGGCTTATAGCTACAAGGTTCGAAATCACAGATCTTTACACGACTAATTTTGTTAATTGGTTGTTATACTTTCAAGGATTACCCATACCTGACGGAGGTCTTAAGATGTTTTTCTAAGTGGAAATTATTGTAAATTCAACGCGAATGGTTCCATACGTCCAAGGCCGGGACACGCCGGTTACAAAATGGTGCCAACAGGATGCAGAGAAGTCCATAAACCGTCTCAACTGCGGGGGTTCTTGAAGTTTTATTCCTCTAGCATACAGGCGGTGTTCACTGAATGCCTCTCCACAGAGAAAGGTTTAGTGCTTTCTCGTGTCTTGCTTTTCAGATGGAGTGATTTTTGTGCGGACTATGATAAGCTCGTACGTATAGTATTTTCAAAAAACCCATCTGGTTTCTGGACCACTCCACAGTCAAGGTCACAATATGCGATTGGTACCGCCATCCCAAAACGCGGAAATCCACAGGCCGACCTCGGCCGCAGTTGGCCCGCGCACGGCCGTGCGCGGGCCAACTGCAGCCGACGTCGGCCCGGGGGCATTTTGCGCGCAAACCTATAATGCGTCATGCATTCCCGAAAAAATAACATAAGTAATAAGCATCAAGTAGAAGGGGTTTCGTTGCAGATGGTTGTCGGCCTCATATCTGACAAATATGGGATCCATGCCAAAAGGGTGACTGCCAAGCGTGATATCTGTCAAAGAAGTACCAAACGGAGAAAGAAACACGCTTAGAAAAGACAGTTACAACACAATTTATTAATATTTCGGGTAAATACCCTTTTTCAAAATAGACAGTTTGTCTATTTTGAAAAAGGGTATTTACCCGAAATATTAATGAAGTGTGTTGTAACTGTCTTTTCTAAGCGTGTTTCTTTCTCCGTTGGGTACTTCTTTGCATTTTACACGCTTGGCAGTCACCTTTTTGGCATGGCTCTCATCTCTGACGTCAAGACCATACCATCCTTGAGTGCTTTAGCACTGACCTCGCGCGCGAGAGAGACGGAGGACCTTAGCGACTTTTTTACATGATATTTGCTGTGTCAGCCAGTTCTCATGTGTGATGTTGTTGTTGCTGTTGTTGTTGTTGTTGTTTTTGTTGTCGTTTCTGGGTGAAACACTTCGAGCGATTTCCACCCACTGAATAAGCAAGAGGACTGCGAAGAGTGTGTAACTTTTTTTTTTTTTTTTATAAAAAAAGTAATAATTGTGTACGTTACCGTGTAGCTGGCCACACTTTTCAGAGGACTTTCTTGGCTATGAAGAAAAGCCTTGTTATGTGACTGTGATCCACAACGAAAAGAACACAAATGTGTATGTATATAGTTTTGTTTTTTAATTTAGGGGTTAATTTTAGTGTTTGAATATGTAAACGGTCTTCATTCATTGTCCACTCAACAGCATGAATATAGTTCCACCAAAACCAAAGACAAATAGATGAGTAACTATACTCGTATGTTCATAACTGCGGACGGAAAATTCCCGGATGGAAACTTTACATCAGCAATTACGAACGTAGTATGAGACGGAAAATGTTCATCCGCATTACAGACACAGTATTCTGGTCGGTCTTTGTTTGATCGACTGACCAGCGTTTTAGGAGGATGATGTCAAATTCTAGTGGTATTCTTATACACATCCGTTGCATAGAAAATTGGATACTTTATACTTCAACGGAGAATGTTTTCCATCTGACTACCGCTTTTATCAATGCTGAATATCTTGCCACGTGTAGGAGGCAGAATTGCACCAGATGCCCTTAGATTAGCGTGATTGTAAGCGCATCACGTGACAATACGGCTGCCCAATCAGAACCACTCTAACTCGCGTCTCCGTCTAGACCTCAGTCACATGACGTTATATTTTCCCATTCGAAACCGCTCAGCCTAGATTGAGCGGAGTCTCTCGTGACACAATTTTTTGTCCAATCGTGACAGCGGAATCTCGATACAGTGTATGGGTCCAAATCTCAATTATTGAGTTTGGAATTCTGCGTCCGGACGAGTGAGTCTAGAATATTGTCCCCATCTGAGTCAGTGATTGAATAAGAGTTTTGCGTTTTGGCAGTGATCCTTTAAGCCCCTCCCGCCATGAGTATAATGCCGGTCGATTGACTTGAATTCACCTCACCATGCATTCTTCATTGGAACCACAGGAATCAGAAACTGAAAGTGTGCTTGTCTGTGATGTTGGATCTTACGGCTTAAAGCCGCAAGTTCCAACATAAGAAACCATCATACTTTGCAGTTTCAGTTTCCTATGGTTTTCTTTTGTTTTGGGTATGTAGCTTAATTACAAAGAATTGTGTCAATATACTGTCAAACATGAATTATATGGATCTATGAGTTTGCGTCACTGACACTTCAAGGCATTTAGCCTCGGCGCACTACAGCAGGAAATGGATCGACCATGATAATTCATGGGTAATGCCAGATTAGCTTGGCGCTGATGGGACCAAGCTAATCTGGCACTACCCTTGAATTGCGGTCGATCCATCTCCTGCAACTGGCACATAGTTGTTAGGTGACAGCTCTAAAATTTGGAAAATGCGACCTCGTGGTTCAATGGGTTAGCCATAAGGTAAAGTCAAAGTTCCTTTGCTTTTGTTACAAATAGTCTCACCTATCTGGTTCAGTTGTGAGTATTTTTTTGTTACAAAGAACCTTCAGAAATGAACATGGAGTGCAGTCTGTGGTCCCTGATTTAACTCATTGGCGGCCAGCCGCATCCGGATGCGCGGCATAAGCCGCGCATCCGGATGCGGCTGGCCGCCAATGAGTTAAATTACGGCCGACCGCCAAAAATTGCTACTGAATTGCATCAGAGGGACACAAACACTTGCTGTGTTTATAGGCACACCAGCTATGCACCACTGAAAAATACACACCCGCCCCCCCCCCCCCAAAAAAAAAAAAAAAAAAAAAACACCAAAACACACACACACACACACACACACACACACACACACACACACACACACACACACACACACACACACACACACACACACACAACCACCCAAAAACCTTTAGTCGTTCTGTGTGAGCAAAGAGATCATCGAGATTACGTTCGGATACGATGTTCAGCTAAGGATTTCAACATTCGTTTGCCTGTGGATTGAATCATCGATTTCATTATCTCACCTTGCGTTCTTTAGTGGCGCTGTATAGGCCCGCGTCACGCCGAAGAATAAATAAAAGATACATGAAATAAAATTTGAAAAAGTGGGAAGTTCGATCAAGGCCAACAAGAAATAAAAAGCCTCTCTAATCGCAGACGTTATCCGCTTAGCATCGACAGCCTGTTAACCTATTACACCCTGACACACTACAACAGGAGATGGATCGACCGTGGCATGTTCAAGGGTGGTGCCAGAATAGCTTGGCGCCAAGAGGCGCCAAGCTATTCTGACACCACCCTTGAACTGCCATTGTCAGTCTGCCTCCTGCAGGCTTAGGAGGAGAGTTTGAACCTTAATGAAACTTTGGAAATTTCGATTTCATTGCACAGTGTGTTAAGGCTTGAATCTGCGCCCGCATTTTGCAGCTGAATAAACTGTCAGTCCTGATTATGGCCCAGGCGTTTTTATTGAGGGTTTACGCCGCTACAGTTTACACTGAGACAGAGATTTGTGTGAAAAAAAAAAAAAAAAAAAAAAACACGCTAGGTCAGTCGCGTACCGAGGTCATCGTTTACGGCAAAAATCCGCATAAAACTGTGATGTAATTAATAAGCACTAGCCTGATGCAAGCTCATAAAAAGAACACGTCATAAAGAGCGCGCACATTAAACAACGCGCATTAACCTCTCACGAGCTTGTATAAACCAAACGTTCACCAAATAAGGTTGCAGTTATAGTTTTTAGATCGCTTTTGCTGACTTCCTCTTGATCTATTCGAGTCGTGCCGCGTATACAGACATGCGGCAAAAGGCCGCGTGTCTGCATGCGGTACATCTCGAATGAGTTAATCCCAGCAAGTGCACTTTGTTCTAGCTGGTGATTTTTCTGTATAATATCCGGCGTTTACTTATGAGGAAAAGGAAGGGAAAAACATGAATCCCTTCACTACCGAGAAACAAATGGACACCACAAACAACTGCAAGTGGTATAGATCCTCATGAGCCCCCGCAATTGCGGGGGTTCATGAGGATCTATGCCACTTGCGGAAACCACTCTGTAACCATTATTCATGGGTTGGCTGGAGCTCTGGCTTTTGCACAGATTTCAGACGTACAATGTACGTACAGAGGCAGGAAAGGGGTTAAGATTATGGCGATGCAAAAACTTCTGCAAATACAGTCGATTCATGGCACGCAACCTTTACGCGACTGTTTTTTTTTCGGTTACGTCATAGATGCTGTAGCGCGTAAATCTCGGTGGTTACGTCTGCAGAAGGCCCCGAGTACTTGAATAACAAAAGCAGAACGCCTGAACACCAGAACGCGTCTGTTTCAAATGATTGGGTTGTTGCACGGTGGGATAAAGGTCACTGATCTGACGTCAGCTGGAGGACCTTTCGCGCACTGGCAGTGCACTCATCTGTACGCAATGAAATGACGGTGGCGTTGGTAGGAACTACTATCTTCATTTTAACGTCCCACTGGCACAAAAGAGTGATCGGGGACTACGTTGGTAGGAATACTCCTGCACTCTAGTCATACCCCGTACTGTCAATATTTTCGCACACACGTACGTGCTACGTGGAGGAAATGATGATATACTCTTTGTAGAGCCAACTTCAGTCATAATATTGCCCACACGGCATCGCCGTAAGCCTTTGTATGGCACAACCAGATGGCTTGTATAGAAAATGAACTGGTAAGCAGTATAGAGAGTCATCGAGTCAAACATGATAGCTCAAGGATAGTGACTGATTAGCTTGGCGCTTGAGGTATGATTGTCGAGATGTATCCCACAGGGTTGTGTGCATACAGATTGAGAGTGTTACAAAGCATTTGGGTTATGTATTGTCGAGTTATGAAAACAAATGCAAGCAGGTAAGCAAGCAAGCAAGAATTCATCCAACCAACAAACAAAACGAAACGAGACAACAATCTGCAAACGAACGAACAAACCAACGAACCAACGAACCAACCAGCCAACGAAACAACCAACAAATCAACGAACGAAAGCGAACCAAGCAACTAACCAACCAACGAACCAAGCAACCAACCTATCCAACCAACTAACCAACCAATCAACCAAACCAATCGAACAAACAAACAAACAAACAAGCTAAGAAAGAAAAAAAAAACAAAGAAGCAATCAAAAAAATTAAACAAACAAAGAAGCAAACAAACAAACCGCCTTAACCCATTCAGCCCTGACGCACTACAGCTGGAGATGGGTCGACCATGATAATTTAAGGGTAGTGCCAGATTAGCTTGGCGCCGACAGGCGCCAAGCTAATCTGGCACTACCCTTGAATTATCATGGTCGATCCATCTCCTGCAACAGGTGCATAGTCGTTAGATGACGCCTCCAAAATTTGGGAAATACGTGCGCCGGGCTGAATGAGTTAACCATGTTGTTGTTGAGTGGGCTTTACTAAGTAACCAGCTTCAAGGCAATGTAGCCACGTGATGAAACAACTGCGGCCATTGACTTGCACGATGCCTATTTCTGGAGCCACGGAAAATACACCCGTTGTTCAAGCGGCCCTTGCTGCGATGCAAAGGATGCTTCATCGAACGTTTGCAACAGTCAGTGAAAAGACAGTGTCTTTGTCACTTTTTGTTTTGATAGCATGCTAGCCTCTCTCGCATAGGCCCTAAGGGTCTTGCAACGTCCACTTTCCGCAAGCATGAGGTCCTGAAGCTACATGTGTTCCGTAGCTGGCTTTCACCGCCGGCTCAGCTGCAAGAGGCAAAGAGCCTAATGAGCCCCAGCAATGCAAGGGGCTCATAAGGTTCTTTGTGTCTTGCTGAGCCTTGGTATTTTCGGTGTTCCTTGAACTAATGGCCCGGGATCATTCGGTGTTGAACTTGTTCTGGTTCGAGAGACTTTGGGGGGGGGGGGGGGGGTGGGTCTGCTGGCGGCGAAGCGTTTTTTTGTGGTTGAATATATTTCCGATATTGAATATTATCGACCATGATAATTCAAGGGCAATGCCATATTAGCTTGCCGCCGACAGGCGCCAAGCTAATCTGGCACTACCCTTGAATTATCATGATCGACCCATCTGCCGTAGTGCGTCAGGGCTGAATGAGTTAACAAAAAGCGATACCGATAGCCAAAGGCTTAATCTGGACTACATCTTGAGCTATGTATGAAACAATTACCACGGGCAGGGAAGCGCTGCCAGTTTATATACATCGACAAGCAGCAGACAATTATTGTTCCACCGACTCTGCTGGGAACAAGTGAGCAGTGCATTTCTCCTTCCAGCCGTCTTTGGTTACCAACCCTTGATTATACGCTCCTCCGTGCATGGCTGTACCATCCCCAAGTAATGGATCGGTCTGGAAAACAACAGATATGAATGACTGTGCACCCTCACCCCATTTTCGCTGTATTTTCACACGAGTAGTTGCGTCAATGGAGGGGTGGAAGCACTCACACCCTCCCCCTGCCACTGACCCACCCCACCCCCACCCCGAACACTCCGTATACTGCTCAGATGTTTTTCCAGGGCCAACATTAACTCAAAACATCATTCCTGCGGACGATATTAGCGATTTTCTAGTGATTCTGACACCCAAACTATTCTGACACCAAACTTGAACTATTCTGTCGATCCTTCTGCGATACAACGGTTTATCAATGTTTTCTTTCATCAACTAAAACTTGTCGACTCGCTCTTCTTTTCACGATCCACGTGATTAGGCACACGTCCCAGAAGTTTTCCACTGCCCCTTCTGTGTAACGGAAGAGCTCTTCTGCGCACAAAGGAGAAGAAGAGCAGAAAAGTCTTTCATTTTACAGCATTCAGTCTTAATGATTCAAGATAGCTCTTTTGTCCACCAGCATTACTGAAAGACAGACTAAACATTTTTACAGGAAATATTGCAAAACGCATTAAACCGTTACTACCTGGATCCGGAGTAGCCGATGCGCTTTAATTTGTTTGTGCAGTTATCGAAGACGACTTTTTCCACTGTCGAGACTCGAAGGGTACTTCAGTGATGATCGGTTTGACAGTATCCAGACGCCAAGCTAATCATCCACTACCCGTTTAGCCATCACGGTCGAGACATCTCCCGCTGTAGTCGGTGAATGTAAAAGACGACAGTCGTTCAAGCCCTAAGCTTTTCAAGCATCGCTTTGGAGCTATCACAGTCTGGCCCGCTGGAGTACTAGAAGCTGGATGCCATTGCTAATGCAGTACACGATCTCCCCAGATCAGAAGCAGGTCAAATGGCGCGTGTTTGAACGAAATTAGTGGACTAAAAAGCCCGGACAATCATGTAGTGCGTGTGCGTGCTTTTAATCCGCTGACAGGGTTTTCGTCGAAACACGCACACTATTGAGTTACTTATGATTTCAGAACCAACGTCCTTTAGCTTAGACAACAAGCTGTTTAGACACCACCCTTGACTGCACTATTACGATGGCGCCGTCACTGATCAGCGCCAATGACTTTGCGTCGATTGCCGCTATGTGGGCCTTTAAAGTGGTTCATGCACTAATAAAGCATTATCACGATCGAGCCTTTAACATTAGTTATTGTTGATGAAATAAGATTTTTTTTTGTTGTTGTTTTTTGTTGCTAGCGACACAGGACGACAACGTTTGAGCTATAGGTTCTCCCGCTAGTTGGCTTCAGGTGTGAAGATGAAACCTTTTTGTGCCAAAAGCATAGCCGACAGCCACTGAAGCATAACAGTTCGTCAGTACCAAGCCAAGTGGTTGGTTCTGAGAGTTGGCAAAAACAGTACTTCCAGGAATGTCTCGTGTGTGTCAACAGTATGACGAGAAACTGCAAAGAATGAAGAACTTGGCACAGTAACCTACTGAGGCGGCAAAACTAGTCAATCTCATATGATGCTCTCTAAATGAGGAGGCAAACAGAGACGATGTGTGCCGACAAGAGTGTTACGATTGTGGTTGTGTTATCCTGTGAGAACGTACATGTGTTATTCGTAGGTAACGATATGTTGTTTATTTGAGCTATCACGCTTATGATTTCGTGCCTTTTTAGTAAGATTTTCTTTTGTTCGTGAGTAGAGCCGATTTCGTTTTGTTAAGTTTAGTCCGGAATGTTGTAGAAGGGTCGCACTGTCTATTGGCCTCGTAAGTGTCACGTCGGTTAGGTGACATCGCAACATTTTCGCTACTTTTTGTTTTCCTGTGCGCGTGTAGTGAGCAGCTTTTATTTTGTTTGGTGAATGTTCTCGTACCTTTTTGAGCTATCATAGATAGGGATACCATACTTTTATGTGTCTTTATTATATGCTAGAATTTAGAGCTGAAGTGAGCAGCCGTGTTTTTGTAGCCTGATATATTGTTTCTGGAAAGTTTATGTTAATGAGCTTCGGCTGCGTGTTTCGTTCTGGTTGTTTGAGTTCATGATTTCCGTAGAAGATTCTAGATTTTGATAGTGTATATAAGGAGGGCGCTGGGAAAGCCCGTTAGTACATTGTCTTGCTTTGTCAGTTGTAGAGATACGCAGTTTATTGCGAGAGACGCGGTGTATGAGAAACTTTGAGTCGTAGTGTGGACATAGCAAAAGAGACTTTGTATTCAATAGTTTGTGCATTTGAAAGAGCATTACTGTGAGGATATCGCATCGCTGAATTAAATATTGTTGTAACTGTTACTCCAGTTTTGTCTACATCCTTAAGCCACGGTTGACGGATTGCAGCTGAATGAGGTCTATTTAAAAGAACTCTACGTGCGTGTGTGTCTGGTGTGTTTATCATACTTCGACTACAACTCCACCACGTAACAAAGAGGCATAAATTCTCATGAGCCCCTGCATTCGCATGGGCTCATGAGAATGTATGCATGTTGTGTAAATAGAGGAGGCTAGCAGAATAGTTGGAACCAGTTGCACAAGCGAGCTTAGTCCTGCACCAGCCACTAAGCAAGGTGGTGCAGGACTGAGCTCGCTCATGCAACTGACCCTTGGTGTCTGTAATATACACTACGCGACAAAAGAAAATTTACAAAGTTTTGGAGACGATATCTTTTTAATGCCTGAAGATTTTAAAATTTTGTCTGCACACGAAAAGACTTATACATTTATGGATACAATGCAACAAACTGTATCTTTTTTTGTTGTTGCGTTACCTTTAAGTTACAACCCTTTGAACACGACACCCCCAAAATTGAAAGTTACAAGGTAACATTTTCAGGTGAGACGCGTTGTTTATCAAGCTTTGCTCAAGTTTCATCCGTTTGTAAATCTGATTGCACCATTTGAAAGAGCAGTCAGTTATCTCATAATGCTGCAAATAATTTTTATTTTGAAAGAAAACTGTTGCTGTAGTAGTCTGAATAAGACATGCACCCCACAATAACATCACTTGTACCGGTTTCAGACGCATATCTCCCATTTGCCGGCTAGTGATTTAAATTAGTGATTTAAATTCTGAGTAATGCTGTGAGAAGGAGGATTATTTCTCTGTCAAATGCAACCAAGAACATTCATTTTAAGCGATAATTGTGGATTTTATCGCAACAAAAGCCGAAAGAGTTGCACGTTTGAAAGAGAAATGATTCACCTTTTCACCACGATAGTAATCGGAATAAATCACTGGCTGACGAATTAACGACATGCGTCTGAAACTTATACAAGTGATTTCCTAGGGGGTGCATATCTTATTCAGACCACAACAGCAACAGTTTTCTTTCAAAATAAAACTCATTTGCAGAATTTAGAGATAAATGAATTTCCTTTTAAATGGTGCAATCAGATTTACGAAGCTCTGAATGAAATGCGACCAGTGCGTGATAAGCAACGCTTCTCACATGAAAATGTTACTTTGCAACTTTCGATTTGGGGGTGTCGCGTTCAAAGGGTTATAATTTAAAAGCAACGCAACAGAAAAAGATGCAGTTTAGCGTGTTGTATTTACAAGTGCGTAATTTCTTTCGTGATTTCAGAATTTTAAAATCTTTAGTCATTAAACAGATATCGTCTCTAAAACTTTGTAAAGTTTTTTTTCTGATGCGTAGTGTATTTCCCCAGTACACAACGGCGAGTTGTCTTACGGCGCGAAGTGTCATGCACCAGATGAAAGGTCGGTAGTAATAATTATTGAGCTGCAGTACCTAGGGTCACGATAGTAATGCAGCGAATTCTTTCAAGTTTTTGCGTTTTGATAACGTATCAGCCTTTTGTTTAACCTTTTTAGCGCCATGGGCGCATTTCCCAAAATTTGGAAGTGTTACTTAACGACTATGTACCACTTGCAGGAGGTGGATTGACCATGATAATTGAAGGGTAGTGCCAGATTAGCTTGGCGCCTGAAGGCGCCAAGCAAATCTGGCACTCCCCTTGAGTTATCATGGTCAATCAATCTCCTGTTGTAGCGTGTTGGCGCTGAAAGGGTTAACTGTCAGAACTAGCTACGGAAGAGGTCGAGAATTACTCGGAATTAATTATTTCTCTGCGTAAGTCTTCGCCTCGAGCTTTTACACGCATGTAAACTCAGAACAAAACTTGACGATTCAAGACTGTTAAAAACTCTACATCGTCCGTAGTCAAATAAAACCAATGAAGTTTGTTCAGGTATGGTGGTACAAGCACTGAAGAGTAATAAGAAGCCTAGTACGCCCACACACAAGCATGACGTACAAGCACTAGCAGTGCGAGCGCAGACAGACACACAGACACACACACACACACACACACACACACACACACACACACACACACACACACACACACACACACACACACACACACACACACACACACACACACACACACACACACACACACACACGTCTTTGTTACTCATACCGTGCTCAGCTGAAATGCGTCAGTGCAGTTACAATTTCAATTTGACATGGTACCAATGACTAAATAAGGCTATGGTGATTTTTTTTTTTTCTCCATCATAATTATACTGACGAGCAAAAGAAATGCGACATTTTGGGAAACAGCGGAAATACTGAAGTGTTTCCGATGATTCCAAAAATGTCGCATTTCGTTTGCTCGTCAGTATCTTATTAGCGTTACAAATAGTTTCAATTTTTAGCGCACAGTAGGCTATCCGACAGCCTCTTGCTTACTCGATTTTGTCTCTGTCCGTTCACGTCGTCCTCCTGATAAAATACAATGTACACGAAATAGCTCCAGCGAGAGGCATAGATCCTCGTGAGCCCCCGCAGACATGTCCCGGCCGTCCAAGGAACGTGGATACACAGTGGTTTCAGCAAGAGTGGTTTCCCGCAACTGCGTGGGCTCATGAGGATCTATATCTCTTGCAGAGGAACTTCGTCTAGACTGGTGCCAACACACCTGGTACAGGTACAAATGAGATAATTCCGGTTGCTTGTAACGGCGCGGCAAATGCGAATTTTATTTCCAAAGGGAAGCCCGGCCCCGGCATCTTTTCGGAGTCTGGCATCTGTTTGTTTTTAATTAGTGCCAATAAACCTAGTTTCCTAATATTTCCCCACTGAGTTCAGTTAAATGCCTAACACTTAAAAAAAAGCGAACACAATTAAGCCAACTGAAAGAGGCATTGAACCCCATGAGCCCACGCAGTTGCGGGAAACCACTCTTGCTGAAACCACTGTGTATCCACGTTCCTTGGACGGCCGGGACAAAGATTTCAGAAAAAAAGTGTCCACTGGCAGTGAAGGGGTTAAAGCCCGCCTGTAGGCCACAATAGCGTTTCCTGTAATGGCCTATAACCCTATATCACATGTTGGCAAAACGAAAGAGATGGTCGTAGATTTCAGGAAAAACAAACATCATCCTGATCCTGTTGTCATCAAGGGAACATAAGTTGAGCTTGTAGAGTCCTACAAGTATTTAGGTGTTCTTTTTGACAACGCGCTCAACTGGAAACAAAACACAGATGCTATTGTGAAAAAAAAAAACGCATGCCCGTTTTTACTGTTTGCGAAAGCTCAGATCATTTAATGTAAGCACTCAGCTTTTACAGATGTTTTACTGCTCCATTATTGTTAGCATTCTAACTTTTGGACTGACGTGCTGGGGTAGAAATTTATGTAAAAGAGATCAAGATCGTCTAACAAAGTAATCCGGAAAGGGGGCGGGGTGATTGGTAGGGCACAAGATACTTTGGACGTACTGTACAACAGACCGATTACGAACAAACTGGCTGACATTCTTGATGACCAGACACATTCACCTAGATATGAATTTGACAGCAGACGTATCGAACGAAGTGGCAGACTTCGAGTAGCCAAAAGTAGTACATCACGTTATGCCACCTCTTTTGTCCCTCAGGCTGTTTACTCTCTTCAACAGTAATATCAGTAGATAGTGTCTGTCAGCATTCTTTATTTCTTTAGTTCTAGGCCTTTTCATTAGTTCACTGCAGCATTGCTGACACCAGAAGCACAGGGGGAATCCAAGTGTTTCTGATGCCAAGAGTGTTACACAGGTAACAATACGTCTGTTACAGTTCATCTCTTTAATTGAGAGTTATGGGTTATTTAATTATTTAAATGAGTGAATAATGATGCCATGTGTTGTATGGGCAGACAGCGAATTTCTTCATGAGGGGTTAATAAAGTATTATTGTATTGTAATGTATTGTATTGTATTTAACTCATTCTACCCCAGACACACCACACCAAGATAAGGATCGACCATGATAGTTCAAGGGTGATGCCAGAATAGCTTGGCGCCCATAGGCGCCAAGCTATTCTGGCATCACCCTTGAACTATCATGGTCGATCTGTGACCTGCACAGCTATGCAGTCTTCAGAGAACAACGGCAAAATTTGGGGATTTCGGTGTTGGGATAGAATGAGTTAAAGGGTCATGCTCCAGGCATTAACCCCTTGGCTGTTGGTAGCGTTTTTGGTCGCGGTGCTTCCTGCAGGAGTCACCTCGACCAAAAGCGCTACCGAGAGCCAAAAGATTAAAAGGTTCATAGTTCGCAATATCACTATTCTTAGTATGCTTCACAATAATGCCGGACCAAAGGGCTAACGTAACGTAAGAAGATTAACCCATTCAGCCCTGACGCACTACAGCTGGAGATGGGTCGACCATGATAATTCAAGGGCTGTGCCAGATTAGCTTGGCGCCTGTCGGCGCCAAGCTAATCTGGCACAGCCCTTGAATTATCATGGTCGATCCATCTCCTGCAACGGGTGCATAGTCATTAGATGACGCCTCCCAAATTTGGGAAATACGGCCGTCGGGCTGAATGAGTTAACTGAATGTTGCAAAAATAATGAAAGACGTGTCTCGCCCTTTTTCTCCGTTGCACGTAGGAGAGTTCCTCCACTGCGCACATGGTAAAGAAAAATAATTTAAAAAAATCTTCTGCGTGTACCTGGTCACATAGATTGTGAACAGAAGGGTAGAAAAGTCTTATTTGGGGCAAGACTACATTACTGGTACTTTTATAATGCTGCATCGGCGAATGTTACAAATCTAAGCCCCCGCCATGGAGTAGATCGCTTTCAAGTATAGTCGTTGAAGAGAAAGAAAATAAATCAGGAACGTTGGTAGAAAAGCTCTGTATTGACAGATCGATCGACCATGGTTAACTCATTCGAGGCAAGCAGCATACGAATGCGCGGCGTATGCCGCGCATCCGGATGCGGCTGGCCGCGAATGAGTTAACCTTTACCATTACACCTACCCAAACAGAGCATTGCACCACAGATCCGAGTGTTTGACTTTCAGAAACGCAACCCACAAAGCCGAAGACATTACTATAGTTTTCGTTGTCAGATAACTAGTCAACGCTTGGGCAACGTTAGTGTTTCCTTGTGTGTGTGTGTGTGTGTGTGTGTGTGTGTGTGTGTGTGTGTGTGTGTGTGTGTGTGTGTGTGTGTGTCTGTGTGTGTGTGTGTGTTCGTTCATTTGTTCTATATTTCATTTTTTTCGTTCGCTCCTTCCTTACTTCGTCCATTTAGTTCCTTCATTAGTTCATCCGTTCCTTAATTCGTTAGGTCTTCGTTGCCGCGGGTTTGTTTGTTGCTTTAATTGATTGGTCGTCCATACTCCTTCTATGTGAACAGCACAGCCACAAATCTCTTACACCTGTTTAAATTTTAGGTCTGTTTACCGATGCAGAGTAAAAGCTGCGACCACCTGGCAATGAACGGAGCCACCTGGACATCACAGATTTACCTGTAGGTGTTGATTGCTGGCATTCTAACTGCTTGCTGATGCCACACACACCTGGCAGTATTTCAGCACACGTTCTAACTCGTTGTGCCCGCAACACGACAGCAAGATATGGCTCGACCATGCTAGTTCAAGGGTGGTGGCAGAATAGCTTGGCGCCTATCAGCTATTCTCTCACCACCCTTGAACTATCATGGTCGATCTGTCTCCTGAATTGTAATGCAGTCCTCAAAGGATAACTCCAAAATGTGGGTATTTGGTACCTCGGGTACAATGAGCTAAGCGTGCCGCATCCGGTACGCGGAATAGGGTATATGAAATCCAGACAAAAACTGAAAAAAAAAAAAAAAAAAAAGGACCGTGACTGCCAAGCGTGTAAAGTGCGAAGAAAGAAATACGCTTAGAAAAGACAGTTACTTTGTTCGCTAGATTATTACAAGGCATGTGGACACTGTCTTTTTTGCTTTCATGGAGCCTACGATCACATGAGTTCTGGCATCGTTTGCATGAGTAAAATTATCGCTTCTTTCCGCTAGCTGATTCCCTTGTGTTAAAGCGACCTGCAGTAAAGGATTAACTAATGTAGATGTGCCACCTACGGATAGGCGTCGAACCGCCGCGTATCCGTAGTCAGCACGTCTCGAATGAGTTATAGTTGATATATATATAAACCTTATACATCGTTCTCAGTATTCTGGGCAAAAGGGCCTACACAAGTCTGAATGGCGTAAAATGAAAGACTTTTCTGCACTTCTTCTCTTGTGTGGGCAGGAGTTTCCTTCTGTGACGCTCAAAAGGCAGCGGAAAACCTCTGGTACATGTGCCTACTCACATAGATTGTGGATAGAAGTGTTGGAAAGTGTTAGCAAGACAACACTGATAACCCGCTGTACCGGCGAAGTTAAGCAATCAAAACCTTTCGTAAGGCAGACTGATTGAATTATTTGTCAGGTTGGTGAGCATTGACTGACGAAGCAAACCTGAATATAAGCAAACGGTTGTCGGACTGACCAGCTTCGCCGCCTCGGCCGGCATGTCAACTATGAGCGACGCTAGATTTATTAACTTCTACGTCACCAGAGTGAAAATAGACAACCCTACCAGATGGTTTAGGGGGGACAGGGACACTATCTATTGCCTATGGAGTATGACCTGTACAAAGATGAATTCACTGGCTCACTGGGCGGCAACTGCGCCACTTTGCTTTACCAGGACCTTTCAGCGGACGTTCTATTAACCCACTGACAGCAGAGAAAAAAGCGAAAACGATCCAGCTGCAAGACATAGATCCTCATGAGCCCCCGCGACCGCGGGGGCTCATGAAGATCTATGCCTCTTGCTGAGACCAATTTGTATCCTTGTTTCTTGGACGGTGTTGGTTTTTAGTGGTTAGTGTTGAATGAACCAAGATTTCAGAAAGAAAAATGTACGTAGGCCTACAGCGTACGTACAGTGGCAGTGAAAGGTTAAACATGCCTGTCTTCCCCCCCCCCCCCCCCCCCCCCCCCCCCTGTGACTTCGAGTCCAGCTAGCGTGGACGGGACGGGGACTCGAAACCACGACCGGCCTGTTGCTGCCCGCTTCGCTCTCTTTCGGCGCTCTGACGCTTAACCGCCTGAGCTATTTCGGACTCTAACAATGGTCGATGTTCTTTCGTTCGTTTAAATCAAAGTCTCTTAGACGTACAGATTATCAGAGGCTCAGTGGGCGATGTCGGCCCGATGACCTTTTATAGCCCACCATCTCCATCCGTTTGCTATGTGAGGCAGCGATTTCGGCGAGGCGACCCTCAGTAGCAACTCACACCTTACCATATTCATACGCCCACACTCAAGCGCCGGAATCGCCTTGCAGATCGGATAACCTCGGCGAAACGTGCTGAACTAATCACTCCACGCGACGCTTACCTATCAGGCACCGTGTCATCGTTCTTAGATGCGTTGATAACCTCCCCGTTGCTTACACTGAAACTTTAGCGGTGGGCAGGTGTGAAGATAATGGAGATCAAAGTAAGTTAATCAGAACCTCCGGCATCCAGCCACCGAGACCCGTCTGAGAGAGGCGTAGATTACCATGAGCCCTTGCGGTCGCAAGGGCTTTTGGGAATCTATGCCTCTTGCGCTTCAAACCGCCTCTAGCTGGTCTTGAAAATACAAAATGTCTTCTAGGGTTGAATGAACGCTTGCGGATAATCAGACTTGTGTATTTCGCTTGTGCGGACCAGATTATTTTCAGTGAAATAGGACCGGGTCGAATCGATAAAGTACAAGTCAAGTGTAATAAAAGATTGCGGCCCAAAATGATAAGCCTAATATTGGGACCATCTTCATCTGACATCAGTCAGTCAGGTATATTCTTACGGCGCCCTGCAGCTTCAGAGACCTATGTGAATCTATGATGTATATTTAACAATGACTGGACTAGAATTAACGCCACTCATCTGCAAAAGACCATACCATATTACACATACGCCCACACTCAAGCCCGGAATCGCCTTTCAGTCGCGGGGCTCATGAGGATTTATATCTCTTGTTAATACTGGTCGCATTTGATATGTTTGTTTTTTCTCGCGATTGTCGGTCAGTTTGCAGTAGCTGCAGACGAGCAGTTCGCGATCACTGATGCGAAGAGGTTAAAGGGAATACATTCAGTTTACGATGTTAGAGTTACAGCTGATGTTTGATTTTTTTCCTACTTGTGTTTGTGTTTGCTGTGGACACCGGCTTGGCAATTGCATGTGACCTGGACACGGTCGGGGTGATTCAACGGTGATACTGACTTATATGTAAACAGAGGCATGGGATGAGCATTGCACGATCGAATACGTCTGTAATCCGTATGACAGAGTTACTCAATTTCGCAACGATTATCGGCCCATGCATGTGGTAAACTAACTTTCAGATCCGTCCACGGCCGTGTCACCGTCGTCTGTGGGTCTGCAGACGTCAGGTGTGTCTTTAAAGACATACGTTTCCTTTTCAGGTATAGGCAGCTCAATTGCTCATATATATATATATATATGAATAAATAAAACCAGTCCAAGAAAGCTGGCACCACACACTCCAAGTATGGATCCAAGCAGCAGTGAAATACTTAAAATGTGAAGAAAGGATCCACAAACACCACGTAGTTTAGAAGGAGTTACACTTTTATTCTATGCACAAATTTTCGCCCTCTCAGCGAGGGCTTCTTCATGGGAATGCCCAGGTAACTAGGTAACAAAACATAATTTACGTGTGAGAATGTCTTGCGTCAAAATAGATCCAGAATGTACACGCATGCACTTTTAAATTCTAAATTATCGTAATACTTTTACATATATAGACTAAGGTACAAAAGCACGTGCACGAGTTCGTGATATTAGTGCGTCATTACTGATGACATGAAACTTTTATGAAACACGAGTATTGACACGCAGTGTGCGGAGGAATAAATGTCGCAATGAAATATTTATAATAATAACGTCATCATCAACATTGACACCATCATCATTAGTAGAATTTTCAAACGTGCAGTCAAGAAAAATTAGATTATTTTAAATTTTAGATTTTTCTTTTAGATGAAGAAGCCCTCGCTGAGAGGGCGAAAATTTGTGCATAGAATAAAAGTGTAACTCCTTCTAAACTACGTGGTGTTTGGGGATCCTTTCTTCACATCTTAAGTATATATATATATATATATATATATATATATATATATATATATATATATATATATATATATATATATATATATATATATATATATATATATATATATAATATATATATATATATATATATATATATATATATATATATATATATATATATATATATATATATATATATATATATATATATATATATATATATATATCTTGGCTTGACTTCGCGAACGAAGATTCTATAGGGCTTGCCCACGTCGTCTGCAGGCATTTTCGTGGCTGCGGAGGCCAATCCGGGACAGGCAGGTTCGACCGCAGTGGCTGCAGGGGAAGGTCTGGTCAGGGTTCTGAGTTACGACAACTCTGTTTTTTCTTCTGAGCCGCTTGTCCTTAAGGTTAGCTCTGCGAGAGTCCTCAAAGGAGACGGCTGCTTTGTGAATGGTGGAGCGCCAGGTGTCATATATATATATATATATATATATATATATATATATATATATATATATATATATATATATATATATATATATATATATATATATATATATATATATATATAATCTGTTGCCAAGAGTACTTTAACCCTTTCCCTGCCACTATCCGCAGACTGTTAAAAACATCGTGTTAACTCAACGCCCAGGAGCATCCTCCGTCCAAGGAACATTAGGGATACAAAGTGGAATCAGCAAGAGATCTATGTCTCTTGCATTTGGGCCGATGTCTGTCGCGTGAACTCCGGCAGTGACGGGGTTAGGACAGCCTCCTACAATTAACTTCATCACATTGGCTCGAATGATACTAATGACTGTTTATGCTATTGTTGTAAAGCGCTGAGAGACGTTCCTTAGATGTGGAATGGTCGTAGCTTGAGAGTGAACAGTTTGTGCAACTGCATTTAAAAGAAAAAAGTGCCTGAGGAAAGGGAGGGGCTGGGACCGGGGGTAGGTGGGGGGGGGGGGGGGGGGAAGAAGAGTAGCAAAAGTCTTCTTTAATTTGAATGAAAGCAAGCAAGCGAACTTGGTAGAATGGATAGAGGTACAATTTCGGTCCATTCAAATCAGTCATCACAATTAAGCACACACCCCTCCCTTACACATTTTCTGCGCCCCCCTCACCCCCCCCCCCCCCCCCGATTCTTACATCACTCCTACTATCTCCGGCCTCCCTCTCCATCCTTCCGTAATCCTTTAAATCGCTCCAGCATTCCGTCGTGTTTTGTATGTAACTTCGCCGCCTCAGTTTCGCGACTGGATGTGGAATGGTTC
>BTPG01000008.1:144945319-144980319 GCA_036245525.1 Semisulcospira habei
TAGGACATCAGCAGCAGATAGGAAATGCTTATTAAATGTATCTGCTGAAACACTGGTGCATGCCGGTTTTTGTTTAGATTTTGTAAATGTGTTCAGGGCGCGCCACACTGTAACTGTGTCCCTTTTCTCATCAATGATCCTTTTAAAGTGACACTTTTGGGCTTCACGAACAAGATATTTTACCTTATTTCGCTGTTTACGATAGGCATCAAAATCCTTGTGTTTTTTAAGTTCATTACGAAGTGACATAGCATCCTTGATATTTTTATTTAACCACAAAGGTGGCTGTGCACTTTTTTACACGTTTTTTCTCGGTATGGTGCATGTTTATCCAGTACACTTAGAAAAAGCTCATACCATTCTGCAAGCGCAGAATTCGGATCCGTGTAATTATAAACGTGACTGAAACATACTTGACAGAGATCCGATAGGAAAACATCTTTGTTAAAGTGTTTATAAGATCTGAATTTAATAGTGATGTGTTGGTGATTTTTGGGGCGTCGGTCACCTTTCAGAGCCCAGCTACAACAGACGGGATAATGGTCACTAATAGCAACCTCGGGCACCTGCACCCCTAATACTCTAGTCTTGTTGTTTGTGTAGATATGGTCGATCAATGTTGAGGAACTGGCAGTTACTCTTGTTGCTTTAGTGACCAGCTGTTTGAGACCAAACAAAGTAAGAGTAGAGAGAGAGAGAGAGAGAGAGAGAGAGAGAGAGAGAGAGAGAGAGAGAGAGAGAGAGAGAGAGAGAGAGAGAGAGAGAGAGTCACGCACTGAGTTTAAGACGCGACATTTACATCCGCTGCAAAATCAATGCATGCATTTTTTTTTTTTTGAAAGTTCTTAATCCCGTTGACTGCAGCGACACAGCCTGAACCACCCAACTGCAAGAGGCCTGAACCTCATAAGCCCCCGCCTCTTGCTAGCCTTGTTTTGAATCCGTTCTCGCCGGTTGGAGTCTTACGCTTTGACCGCGATACGATCGTTTCTGTTGCGTTTTTAACCCCTTAACTTCTGAGGCAAGGCAGCTGCAAAAGACATAAACTCAACCTCATGAGCCCGCGCGATGGCATTTGTTAGTCTTGTGTTTTTTAATCTTTTTTTGTGGTCCATTTCACGCGAATGTCGATCAGACTGCAGTGGTTTTAGACGCGCAGTTTGTCAGTGATCATTGGCAGCGAAGTGGTTAAAGCACATGACGGAACCACACTGGTTGTCTCCCTCGATTCGCTGCGCGCCAGTGTATGCGAGTACATTCACCTCGCTTTTCTTAACTGCATAAAAGACATCAAACAAATCAAGCACGACTGTTAAGCAATTACTGACAGACATCCAATCTGCACCTGATGTCTTTCAAAGTGTTGGAAATACTGGAGCTCTAACGAATGCTTTCAGTCTTGCCAAGCATAACATTTCTACAGCGGCAAGCATCCTAAAATACACCAAAGTGTAAGCTGTTCTAAGCTGCTTGGGTTTCCGGGATCAAATACAGCATGGTGGTGCAACACAGAAGAATACAACGGAAGACCTTTAGCCGTTATCAGGCTGGACTCGGCATGCGTTGCAAAAATGGCACCTGAGAGAAGAGGAATTGAAGGGGGGAGGGGGGGATGGGGGATGTGGGGAGGAAGCTAGGCAGGGGGATTCGTGTTAGTGCGCGTGTACGAGTCACTGTGCTGACTCGGACAAACTGTTGGGGGCAAACTGACTGAGACAGCAAGTCCTTTTTTTGTGTGAAAATCTACATTTCCATTGTAAGGTGATGTCAATCTTGCTATTCACACAACTGGATTCATCTCTGTCTTTCTCAGTGACGTCTTCGGTAGCAGTGTCGTCGGTATTTTATTTTAACCCCTTGGCTACCGAGAAAAATGGAACCCCACCCAACTGCAAGAGGCATAGATCTTTATGTGCCCCAACAGTTGCGGGGGCTCATGAGGATCTATGCTTCCTGCAGTGAGCAATTTGTAACCACGATCATTCGGCGGCTGTGGCTTTTGGTCTTTCATCGTGTTTCAATTAATATAGATTTCAAAAAAAAAAAAAAAAAAAAAAAAGCCGGTGTACAGTGGCAGGGAAGGGTTTAATATGCTGAATGAAGAGGTGCAAGTTTGCTCGGAACCAGTATGCAGTCTATTTATTTCGTTCTGTATTGTTGTTCTTGTCAGTGTGTGAGCTGAATGTCTGCCGGTTCGGCGTACGCGCAGCACCTGAGTTTGTCAGTGTGTTACCGGGCTTGTGGGCGGCGGGCGTATGTGTGCCAGAGTATGCCACGGTTTATAGTGCCTTTGTTGTGTGTGTGTGTGTGTGTGTGTGTGTGTGTGTGTGTGTGTGTGTGTGTGTGTGTGTGCCGTGTGTGTGTGTGCCGTGTGTGTGTGTGTGTGTGTGTGTGTGTGAGAGAGAGAGAGAGAGAGAGAGAGAGAGAGAGAGAGAGCGATCGCGTGCGCGCGGCGTACTTGTGTGTGTGTGTGTGTGTGTGCGTGCGTGCGTGCGTGTGTGTGTGTGTGTGTGTCAGTGTGTGTGTGTGTGTGTATGTGTGTGACCGATGGCGTGCGCGCGTACTTGTGTGTGTGTGTGTGTGTGTGCGTGCGTGTGTGTGTGACGACGGTGTGCGCGCGAGCGCACATTTCATGCGGTCTGTGAGGCCAAATAGTGCCGTATAGAGCGAGCCTTCTAATACAGCTCTGGTGCCGCACCATTCGGCCTTCTGACTGACTGAATCGCGTTCAGTTCGAGTGCACTTACACAGCCCGGGCTCCTCTACCGGCTCTATACATAACAATCTGACCATTCCATAACCTGCACAAAATACCGTGTTCAGTGTTTGGCCGGCTTGCCTTTAATCAGTGCACTTACTACAAATTTAAAAGTCTTGTCTTGTTGTCAGTGTGTGGTCATACAGTGATCACCGCGGCGCTCCACTAGTCGATTCTGCCGGTTTGTCTGTGATTACTGACGCTGATTCTCCACACACACTGAAAGAGAAAACGCAAAGCTGTAGTGATCAAACACACGTCAGGGGAGGATAGCCCCAATTGAGTCGCGTAATTTCTTCCCGAACTCTCTCTGAGTTCCGTCTGCAAGAGTCATAGATTCTCATGAGCCCTGCCACAGCAGGGGCTCATGAGAATCTATGCCTCTTGACCTTGCTGATGTAGATCTGTTTCCAGCTGCACCTCAAACTGAGGGTCAATGTTATTTTTGGAGATAATCGTAAGACTTCAGGACGTGTTCTAGAAATCCGCTTGTAGTCATCTGCGAGTTTACACAGAGACTTCGGCAAAACCCACTCAGTTTCCTCAAGTTTAGGAGCAGAGATGTAAATGCGTCGGGATATTCGTGTAAGCAAGGGGCATAGATTATCATGTACTCTTGCAGCTGCTGGGGTGCATGAGGATATATACCTCTTGCCTGTAGGGAGGAGGATGAAAATTCGCTGTCAGTGTGGCTTGTCTGACACAGAGCAAACAGTGCCAGCCAGACAGAGGCGTTGATCGAAATCATCTTCACAAACTCTTCCTGAGAAATATAGAGGTAAATAAGTTCAGTAAGTGGCATATGAGGCTCTGTAGCGGCGTGTGGATGGGGGTAGAGGTTAGGGTGGTGGTGGTGAGGGGAAGGAGGGGGGGGGGCGTGGTTGTGCCGCGATGGTTTTTGTTGTTGCAGCACTGATGTATGAATAATTACATCGCACGACGTCGCATATTTAGTTCATGAGGAACAACAAGTTTTCCCTCCATATGAATGTAAAATTAATTGAGGCATATACGTACGCTTCAGAGAGTTTATCTTTTGTTTGTTTGTTTTTATTTGTTTTGTGTGGCCTTTTGGGGGTGGGGGTGGAAGGAAGTGCCGGGGGATGGGGATCTAAAGAGGACGGTTGTCGAGGGGTGTCAAACATGTTTGTAATGTTTGGGTTCCATAATTATTCCCTTCGAGATGAGAACTACATAAAATAATCGCAAGGACTCATCTACATTGCAAGTCTATAACATATAAGAGGGATCATCAGTGACGAACCATTGAACAGTTGAAATATGGAAGTCATGATAAAAGCACGCTAACCTTCAACTGTATCACTAGTGCTTTCATGTAATTCATTCCAGATGCGTGTCGGAATTTGGCACGTACCGACTGAGTTAACCCGCCTCAGTGTGGGTTGAGTGATCATACTGCATATATCTATTATTATCATCATATGATAAGGTCGTCCATCCACACTGATCAGTTGCGGACCGACTGACCAAAAATTAGACATTATTTACGCGTCTGTGATTCATTCACACTGTTTGTCTCCCTCGATTCGCTACCGCTGGTCAGCGGTAGCGAATCGAGGGAGACAACCAGTGTGGTATTCACTGCGTCTTCGAGCTAGACCCTTGATCATTTCCACCCAACTCTGCCCTCCGGTGTTTCCTCAGTTCAGCCGTGCTGACTGTGCACGTGATCCTTGTGTCCGCCGACAGAAATTTCATACAATTCATCCCAGACAGAACCGAGCAACAACAACAACCGTCTCGGCCAGCAAGAGACATAGATTCTCATGAGCCCCTGCATACCATTGCAGTGCGGAAGTGCGGGCTGAATAATAGGGAGAAGAGACTATAGACATGAAAACAGCCATAATCGCGTCTACTCGTCTTCTCAAGTCCGTTTGCCGGTCATGGGATAGATCGACCAAAAATAACAACAAAAAAACACCGAAATATGTTTAGTTATTAACGTCTTTTGCCAATCCCAACGGTGATTTCAGTGACAGGGTTCCGCATAGGGTCTGGACATGTTGATCCAAGTTGGTCGACCGTGACAGCTGAAATGTGTCTGGCAAAACAGAATAATTGTCTAGTGTTATCAACCCTTTTAACTTCCAGCAACCAGGTTTTTTTTTTATTGCCCGCAGTATAAATTCATAGGCAGTGCCTGATTAGCCATTGACGCCTGCCGGGAAAGCCGCGGAGTCCTTTATATCACCAGCACAACGCAGCTGTGGAGTATGAACTAACCGTGACAGCTCGTGATCGAAGATAAGTCTGATTAGGACTGGCATCATAGTCATCCCAGGCCTATCCCGGGCTATAATTGTTTATGTCAGTATAGACAATGAAAAGCTTCAAGGCCCTAATTATTGCGGGCTGATTTGTCTGTGACTATAGCAGAGGCGCCGAACGAAGCGGGCACCAGGTGACTGCCAGGCGCGTGAAACGCCGGCAAAGAAATTCCAAGAAAGAAAGAAGCGCTTACAATAAATTGCTTTTGATTTTTTTTATTTCTAAGCGTGTTTCTTTCCTAATCCATTTAGCCCCCAGTGCACTACAGCAGGAGATAATTCAGCCATGATAATTCAAGCATAGTGCCAGATTAGCTTGGAGCCATCATAGTGCCAGCTGGATTAGCTAGTCTTTATATGTGACCCTCTCTCACGAAACCAGTCTTAACTCGCAGGGAGCCGATCAGCACTACACGCAGTACGTGGGAGTCAATCTGGGTCATTTTCACTTTTTTGCAGAAATGTATTCTACATACACCAAAGTATCGTATGGTAAAAATCTTTATCATGAAAAATGCCTTTAAATAGGTTTAAAATGATTTTAAAAGTCTGTCCTTGGCCCCAATTATGCTGCACACAGAAACTTCCCAGGCGGTTTTCTCAAAATGGCCGCCAGAGGCTTTAACAACTTTAAACATTAACAACTTCTACAATTTTTGCACTACAGCATACAGTCATATATCACAGTAATCATCAAACATTGTAGTTTTCAGAAATGTATATATGTCAAAACATCCAAAATGCGAGTTAAGACTGATTTTGTGAGAGAGGGTCACATATCGCCAAGCTAATCTGGTACTACCATTGAATTATCAGGATCGATCAAGCGATACTACGTACATAGTAGTTTGGTGACACCACCAATCATTAGAAAATGCGGCCTTGGGGCTAAGTGGGTTAAACATGCCTTGAACTATTAAGATAGCTTCATTCTGGTTACGCCTTGGCCAGTCTTGGCAAACGCGGACAGCGGGGGCTCATGAGGATTGAGGTCTCTTGCAGATGGGTAGCGTTCGCCTCTCCCCAGCAGTTAAGGGGTTACAATGTGAGCCCCGCCATTGATGCCAGTCTTGAAGTAAAACAGTACGTGTCGCGCAGATACTGATTCAACTGCAGTGTTCGATTTTGGCGCATATTAACCTCTCTTAAAGTCCCAATGACTTCCTCTTCATACTGTGATTTTTTTTCTGGAGGGGAAAGGGGGGGGGGGGTAGCGGGGCGTGGGGGGGGGGGGGGTCAGAGTCTGGAAGCAAAGCGACATAGATTCTCATGAGCACCTGGTGCCACAGGGGCTCATGAGAATCCATGCCACTTTCACGTGGAAGTCAGAGTGGACTTGACTGGAAACTACCGAGTCGAACGGAACGTGATCATTACAGCAATCTATGCCATCCGTCCACGCTACACGGGATTTGTTTGATGACACAACAGAACTGGAAAGGTCATGTTAGACTTTCGCAAACAAAAAGAATGACCTATGGTCAGCATAGATTTGTGTCAGCTGTGTCATGAATATTTACGTCCAGAATGCAGTTTACAGAATGCAGTGGCGTGCTTTTCATGGCAGGGGTGTGCGTGTGTGTGCCGGTGTGTGTGTGTGTGTGTGTGGGGGGGGGGTGAGGGGGTGGGGGGGAGGGGGGAGGGGTGGGGGTGGGGGTGGGGATGGGGGTGGGGTGGGTGTGGGAGCATACCTGACATGTTACTTTTCAGCCTAAAAAAAAATCAGACATTCAAATCAAAATCTGTATGACATTGTTTAAGCCGCAAAAGGTTTTATCCTGAAGCAATTTTTTTCACCACTGACAAATAGTATGTGTGTGTGTGTGTATGTGTATGTTTGTGTGTGTGTGTGTGTGTGTGCGTGCGTGCGTGCGTGTGTGTGTGTGTGTGCGTGCGTGCGTGTGTGCGTGCGTGCGTGTGTGTGTGTGTGTGTGTTTGTGTGTGTGTGTAATTCTGCGTGTGTGTGTGTGTGGAGGAAGGGGGTGGGGGAGGCCGGGCAGCAAGGGATACTCCCCCCCCCCCATCCGGCTTGCATTTCTTTGTACGGAGGGGTCAATTAAGAGGGCGTGGGGGCGGGCAAGCTCCCCCCCCCCCCACCCCTGGAGTTATAACACCACAGTGATATGTACTAATTGTTAATAATAATAATAATAATAATAATAATAATATAATAATAATACATTTAAGATAATATAATAATTATAATTATTATAATAATTATAATAATAGTAATAATAATATAGTACGTAGTCTTTTGAGCAAAGGATATTTTTTGTTGTTTTTTATTTCTACAGGATTATCGACGGGAAAATGCTCCGAAAGCTAGTTTATACAGTGAATTAATCCTACGACTATGCATTTCAGGAACAGTCTGCCATGGGATAAAAACGTGGCGGCACTGCGATCCCGCAATCACGAGACGCGACAAGTAAAAAAACGTCGGGCTAACATAGGGATAGGCTGGGCTTGACTTATGGACGTTTCACAGTCCCACACCCTAAATCAGTCCATCTACAAGAGATAGACTCCCATGAATCTCTGCCGTCGAAGGGTCACATAAAGTTGAACACCTCATGCTGGCCAAAATTGGCGCTCCTCATAACTCAAGGCGTTATCATAGTATACTGACGAGTAAAAGCAATGAGACAGTTATGGAATCATCGGAAACTAGTGTTTCCCATGATTGCAAAAGTGTCGCATTTCTGCTGCTCGTCAATATATGTATTAACTTCACAGCGGAGAGAAAGAAAAGTCACCATAAACCAACTGCAAGAGACAGAGATCCTCAAGAGACATAATCCCCATGAGCACCCTCATTTTCATTTTTTTTTTAATTTTTTTTTTTTTTTTTTTGAGGGGGCGGGGGGGCGCTCACTTTCAGTTTCAATCAATTTTGCTGTGGCAGCTGGGACCCTCTGGCGTGGAATCAACACAGATTGCCTAAACACAATTTGCGTCACCTGGCAGTAACGGGGATGAACCTATCAGTGGCTGCTGAGCGGGATGTGAGTCAGTCCTAAACCAGTGTAAGAAAAAAGAAAAAAATCCCAATGTTGAAAGAAATACACTTCGAAAATATTATCGGTTTCCTGCTAAAAAGGTTTCAGATATATATAGAAATGATGTTGAAGTTCACGACGACTGCGTATAGGTGATTAAATCATTCAGTCCCGAAACATCACAGCAAGACACGGATCGAGCATGATATTTCAAGGGTGGTGCCGAAATAGCTTGGCGTCCATAGGCGCCAAGCTATTCTGGCACCACCCTTGAACTATCACGCTCGATCCGTCTCTAGAGTTGTAATACAGTCCTTCAGAGGGCACCTTCAACATTTTGGGGAGTTTGGCTCAGGGGTAGAATGTGTTAACACATTTCAGACGTGATACGCTACTGTACCGGATGCTGCACAGTTCGAATGTGTTAACTGTTCGGACAGGACATCAATCATTAGTCCTTGGGTTTGTGGTTTTGACGTGGAGAGGAATCAAAGGATGTAGAGTGGCGTCAGGACGCTCTGCATATAAATAGTTAAAGGTAGTGTTGATGTTGTACACATTTCTAAGAGGTTAGAGAGAGAGAGAGAGAGAGAGAGAGAGAGAGAGAGAGAGAGAGAGAGAGAGAGAGAGAGAGAGAGAGAGAGAGAGAGAGAGAGAGAGAGAGAGAGAGGAAATTAGATTTTCAAGTCCGTTACTTAATTACTAGGTATAGTTCTTGTGTTCATTAATTTTCCTCCAATGAAATCAATACTCGCGGCATACAGGCCCAGGTTTTCGCACTCCCTGTCACGGCGTTAATCAGTTAGCACGCGGCATCTGTAATCTGGTCATTCGGTGTAGTCCTTTGACTGTCCCAATTTAAAACACTCCGTCAAATCCATCAAACTTGACGGATCTATACATCTGAAAGAAGCACAGATCCTCATGAGTCCCTGCTGAGAATGCAGTCGTGTTATAGTACATGTATGCACTACTACTGACAATGATATAACCAATCACAAAAATTCGATATTGCTAGATGGGCGTGCTGATTGGTCGGCGCACGGAAGTGTGAACATGACGTCAAGCAGCGAACTGAACGTGACCAATCGGCTTCCATGGCAAGGTCGGAGAGTTCCCTGCGGCTGTCCATTACCGATATTTCTGAAGCTCAGTGTCCCGGATTCACTGTCGAATAACCTCGTTTCTTCAGTGAGGCGTACAGATTAAATGAGGCTCGCAAGAGGGATAGATTTCTCCCCGATCACTTATGTGCCAGTGGGACATAAAAATGGAACGGAGGGATAGATCCTCATAGCCCCCTCAATTGCGGGGACTTATGAGGATCTATTCCTCTTGCGTTTGGATGTTGCGTTTTGCGTTCCCGCACTGCAAGAGTTAAAGTGTACCAGAATCTTTCATTATCGGAAATCTCTTCAGTGCTTCTGTGAAAAGTGTAACCAGACGGTTTCAGTTTCTAGCGCCACTTACGAACTGTTTCGATCAAAACGTGGCTAGTTTCGTGTAACTAGTGCAAACATGCACCAAGACTTCTAGACTGTTGCCATTTCTCAGAAAAGGGCTTACTTAAAAAGTGTGAGGCATTTCTCTTTAGCAATGTTCCAATGACTGTTCCTGAAGGATTTGGGCATGCAGAATCAAATATTGGAATATGCCGGACAAATTTTTGTGTTGTTTGTGAGTTATAATGAAATATTCAAAATGGTGGCTGTGCGAACCGTAAGACTTTATTACAACGATAATAATCCAAGAACTACCCATTACTGAATTCAACAATTTTTGAGTAAATTTATTTATATCCAAACAAACAATCAAAAAAGGAACACATTTCCCGGCTTTGAAATAGCTATGGGTCCATACTTTGATTGCAAAGCTCAAACACAATTGTAAATATTGATATGCACATCTAAAAAAAAAAAAAAAAGACGTTCATTACAGTTTGTCTGGAACAGTTACTTCAACTAAACATGAAAAATCCTGTTGAAACTTTCTATCAGCCTTGATGATTTCTTGGCTCTTGTTTGAGCTTCTTTGCGTTCTACTTCATAGAGTGAGGAAAATGTGCGGTACTTGTTCCCAGGCAAAGGGTCCCGAAACACCACTTTCCCTTCCGACAACAGTCTTTCCTCTACAAAGCTGTTCAGAGCCTTTTTCACGAAGCTTTCAGCAGATCATCTTCGATGTCTTCTGTGACGATGTCCTTTGTTGCAATGCTTTGCAGGTGTTGAGATGCTTTGTCACAGAAGGCATTGAAGGCGGCCGGAGTCCTGACAAGGCTGTCTTTCTCTTTCAGGTCAAGCTTCTGTCTTGCTTTGTTGCACTCATTATGCGTAAACGAATCGTCTCTGCCAATTTCATGTACCAGCTTGGTATCACTGGCAATGTGTGATCTGAGGTTGTAGGAGAGCGCCCAGCGGCTCAGTGCTGACTTTGTCTTGGTGATCCCAATAATGCCGCCATTCTTCTTCCCGACGTTGTTCAGCCACTCCTGGCTCTGATCATGATCTACTTGGTTAAACTGTTGGTTGGATCTTTTAACAACGAAGTTGCAATCTTCAAACTCTTTTTTCACTGGATCCGGTAGCTGCTGCATCTCGCAAAAGTAGACCGTTCTCCACCTTGCGTAGTTGGTGTGGTTGTAGCGCATGAAGTAAGGAAGCATCAAGCCAAAGGCATGGAGGTGCAGCTGCCACAGACCCTCTCTCTGCGCTCTGGTAAAGAGCAGTAGGATGTGCACTATCATCATGTAGGTCCACCAGCATTTCCAGTTTGGGTTACAGTCTGCGAGGGCTCCAACTCTCTAACTGACGTCTTCCTCCGCAAACAAAGAGATCAGACCAGGAGTGTCGCCTTTGGATGTCTTGTCCTGAATCTTTTGTGCAAAATCGTGATCTCTTGCTCTGATGAACTTAAGCAGCTTTGGCAGCAGAATTCTCCACAATGTTGGACAGTGACCTTGTGTGCTCCCATCCCTTTGCGTACGATTTGCCAGACATGGCTTGCTGTGCAGTGTTTGGTCCGAGCAGGTTGCCATCGATCCACGCTTCCAAAAGGCCGGATGACTGTACATGCTTCCCGATGACTTCAAGGAATTTCATGGCTGTAGCGACCAAAAAGTCTTGATACTCTGCCTTGGCCCATTTCAGTTCCTTGAGCCTCCAGTATAATGCCTCATCAAAAGTCTAGACAACGTAGTGTTGGCCGAGCTGACTGGCTACCTGCTTACAACGCAAGACAACGGTGTGCAGTGTGTCAAGGTCATGAGCTGGAGCTTGAACAATTGGCAAATAGCTAACATCAGTGAGTTCTGGAGACACGTCAGTTGCACTGTTGACCTGGTTGAAGTGTGTCCATCCCTTCTCAGAGCAGTCTTGTTTTTCTTGCCGTTTGACGAAGAACGCCATGTCCTTCACTGCAGCTTGACCTGCCTGATTGAACTTCTTCGTAGACTAATGAAACCACTCATTTTCAGCAACTGTTCTGAGCTTTGCAATTTCCTCAGTCACGCCAGCAGGCATGATGTCTTCCATGACATCAGGAACATCAAGAGTCGTTTCCTGTGAGGGTTCCACAGCATCTAAGCCCATATCACTGTCTGGGCATCTTTGCCATGCCGCAACTTGAGTAGCATGAAAACAGTTTTTTTGCCGCCAAAGTTTCAGTCGTTAATATCAATATTGTCACATGTGAATGTGATGGTACAACAGCACCAGTCTCAGGATCCATTGCTTCCAGAGTTTTCTTTGCCAAAGCAGTGTCCACCTGCAGGCTATTCTTGTAATGGGGGATATGTCCCGCATTGTGAAAAAGAGTCCAGAACTCTTTAGATCTTGTCGCTTGGTGCAGGGCACTCCCAAGCCCAATGTGTTTTGGGGTTACGTTCTTGCCCCCAGAGACGTAGACAAGATCCTGGCCAATGCTAAGGATTCGTGTTTGGATTCTGGCATCCTTTCCATTTGGGTCTTCATCTCCGACCTCCTGATCTTCTTCTAGCAAAGTGGTGCCACCAAACATCAATCTCAGAAACATGAATAGGAACTTCAGGAACTGATGATATCATCTTGTCCTTACTGACATCCAAGCCTTTGCAAACAGGGTGTGACAGTATGTCAGAGCGGAGTTTCAAGTACTTGGGGAACTGGAAGACGTCACCTTCATCAGACATCAGCTGTGACAATAGAATATCCCGGTATCATGTAGGAACAAGCAAGGTCTGTCTTTCAGGCTGTTGTAGTGTGACACAGTTGTAAAGGCCACTGATGCGAAAGTTGAGTTTGCTTTTGAAGGTGCTGCGACTGCTGATGAATGACTGAGGTATTGTCTCTCCCGTTTTTTCCACCATTTCACAATAGTAGTTCCAAACTTCTGACAAATCAAGAACTTGTGCTTTCTTTGCTGTGTCCTTCAGCTTTGAGATCAGCCATTCCATAGCCACACCTGCTTCTTCATCAGCCGACTCTTGTTTTCGTTGTTCACCACATAAATTTATTGCAGCAATTCAAATGGTATTTTCATTCTGATGCAATAAGGTCAGACACTCCAGAGAGTCTTACACGAATTACTGGGTCATACTTAGAGGCCTCTAGAATCTGCTTGCTTGTGTCGAAAGTGGCCACATGATACAATCTCCCTTTCACTTTTAAATCCGGGCAGAATATGCAGTTTTTAATTCATTGGAGCTACATAACTCCTCAGCATTGAAGACATTGGCGTTTTCTCTACAGGTGTTTTGGTCTGACTTGTTGAATATTGGTTAGAAGAAGCAGTCTGTGATCTTCTGGCAAGTCTGGATAAGCGTTCTTTGCTGGTAAATGTGGTATATCAACTTCGGTGATATGTGGTTTTGCCACTTGTCTCTGAAGCGAAAACAGAATCGATGCGGTCAATCACCTTCCTGTTATCATGATCTTCCAGTTTTCGTCTTGTTTCTGAAGCAACCTTGAGCGTCTCCTTTCCTTGCAAGCCAAGTGTGAATGTTTGTTCTTTTTTGTCTTCATCACAAATGATGCACAGTTCAAAAGTCACGGGTCTCTTTCGTTTTAGACTGCACTTTTCACGGTTTCCATGGCGAAAAGCTGTCAGCAACTTCGCTCTAAAGCTAACTGCAACAGAAAGCACTATGGCGGTTGTTAGAAAATGTATTTTTGTACCTTTGAGGTTACAAACTGAATATTCACAATGTTGTTCTTATAATTTAAAAAAGAAAACACCTGCGCATTGAGTTACATTATAAATATGAGAAATGCGCCATATAAATACTATGTATTATTATTAATAAAACAGCTTTCTCAGCTTCCTCAAGTCACCTAGTCTCTCTTAATCGCTTACAACAAAATGTGTGTACGGCCGCACCACAGCTCCCTCTGGATCTTTTCATATTACTGCTGTTGCATGGATACACATTTTTAAATGATAATTTTACATATTAGACTACTACACATTAAAAAAAATGGTGATGTATGTCGTAATACCGTAGGGCGCTAAAGTTGCATTTGATCCGTCGGCCATATTTCTTTCGTCCGTTGTCAAGGGCAACTTAGGCAAAATTTAGCTCGGCATATTCATGAAATCAATTAAGCATACCATAAAGGTCCAGAGGACTTCCGGCCAATATGGCGACCGATAGAGCCAAAAATAACTGAGCTCCGACAATGTTGCTGAAAACTGGACTAACTAAAACATCAGAATGACCAGAACACGGCGTCAAACCCGGACAAAAACTCCTGAGAGAAACGACGAACCAAGATCGCCCCAGGACAATGAGGGAAAAAGATTTAGTGAAGATAAAAGTCCCGACATACAGAAGCTGGATAATCGCCACCACTTGAAGGACAACGGGGACGAGAGCTTTCAAACTGTTGTAGACCAACTGAAGGCTACCGTAAGCCTACTTACTCAACAAGTCGCTCTCTTGACGGAGCAGGTGCAACGTCTACATCCTGGCTTCAGCAGAGGAGTCGACGTCTCGACCCAAACGGACATCGAAGACCGACGTGAACTGACCTAAGCGGCAGCGGTCAAGTCCACCTCCACGGTCAAGACAGACAAGCCTGCTGGAGCCACTGCAGCTGCTCCATCACGTAAACTGGCTAATACTTCGTCTCCTTCCGCTACTTCAGCTTCTTAAACAAAGGTAAGCGGAATACATAAACAAAAGGGACAGGAATATCGAAATTTCGATCAGCGAAAAAACAACATTCGAGATGACGTCAAATGCCACCGTGCGTCATCATCTCAATCAAAGACCGTAACAATGCCAAAAGTAGCAATTTTTCATGATTCCACTTTGAAAGGCGTGCGCTCTAACCAGCTTGGAATCTCGTACGGTTTGTCCGAATCAAAAAATAAGCGCCTTCACCGTTGAAGACATTTCCAAAGCTACGGACAGCATCAAGGAAGACGTCGATGCTGTCGTGATACATATTGGTGTAAATAACATTAAATCTTCAATCCACGCACTGCTGGGGAATCATTTGTAACAACAGTGCGTGATCTGAAAAAGAAATTTCCTGCAGGCCATATAGTAGTCAGCAAGATCGCCCCATGCAGGGATATTCAACTGAACATAAAACGTGAGATTTTCAATGCCACGTTGGTGTCAGAACTTATTGAGGACCAGAACATTTCCGTAATTCATCATGAAAACATTAACTCTAACTTTCATCTGCGGGACTCAATACATCCAAATGCAAGGGGATCTTCAACTTTTGCACGTAACATCGGGAGACATTAAATGATAAATTTTATCAAACTTATTCTGGGAAAAACCAAAACGAACTTTGAGTTACCACTACCCCCAAACATCCCAGTGGATACTATGATTGGAGGGGTCACTGGTATTCTCACTAAGTTTCTGACCGAATGAAATATAAATAAGCTAACTGATTATCATTTCAAATGTGGTAAAGTAAACAACATTATCAAGTCCGGTTAGAAAGCAACTTTGAAATGATATCCAGATAGTTTAGTTCTAGTTTTTGATTTAGTACTGAACTGTTTGAGATATACCGATTCTTGGTGTTTTGAAAGTGCTCATTTTGTTTTGTATTAGTTATTTGTATTTTGGTTGTTTGTTTTTTTGTTTTTTGCTTTCCTTCTCCTTCAGTTGACCCTCTTTCGCTACAAAGAAGTCACTGACCATGAAGAAGAGCACAAGCAATATGAAAGTGTTTCAGTGGAATTGCAGATCTATTTCAACAAATTTCCTATCCTTCGAGAATCACATTTCACAGTCAGAGTATTGTATCTTAGCGTTACAATCTCTGAATGTAGCAGGTAAAAAACTCCCAAAACTTCGAGGATATTATTATCCTCCTCTATACAATTATGACGCTATATCGAATAAAGTCCAAACTGCGTTATACATTCGAGATGACCTAGAATATTCATTACTAAATACGTACTCTATAACGAAAGATCTAAATGATATCTATATCACTGGGGCCGTGGTGAAAATTAATAATCATAATACTTTAAATGTGATCTCCGTATACGTACCTAGAGGGCCAAAAGATGACAAAACTGACTGGCTAAAAAATATTGATTCTCAGCAGCCAACTTCCTGTCAACGGATGGTCCTCGGAGATTTCAATGCTCATGCACCGTTCTGGGAGTCTGGATGTACGATAGTTACAAGCAATCGTCTAGTAGAAAATATTTCAGACTCTAAGTTAATCATTTTAAATGATGGTAGAATCACTAGAATCCCAGATGTATATACCCATAAGGCATCTGCTCTTGATATATCACTAGTAAGCCCAACTCGGGCAATAAATTGCACTTGGATCACTGAGGAAGATTGTTTGGGAAGTGATCATCTTCCAATCATTATACAATTAAACATTAAATATAAAAATGAATATTGCAATATTGAGGACAGAATTCCAAAGTTTCAGTATGTCAATGCTAATTGGGAACTGTATGAGACGATCTTGCTGTCCCATAACATTGCAAGTATAGAACATGAGAGTATAGATACATTCTACGGAAATAATACAAAAGCTGTTCTTTCTGCCGCGGAAAAGTCAATACCAAAATGCAAAGGAAAATCAAAGGGTAAATATTTAGGTAATGTTTGGTGGAATAATGAATGTGAACTAGCAGTAAATATTAAGAAGGAACACTTTAAGAAATGGATAAGAAACAAATCTGAAGAGAACTTCAGGGAAATGAGGAAAACTAAAATACACTGTAACAGAATTGTGGCGAGAGCCAAAAAGATTCACTGGGCTGAGTTCTGTAAACATGAAGTGTCTGAATCGAAAGATTCATATAAGGTTTGGAAAAAAATAACAGAATTACAAAATGGATACAAATTACAAGTGTATCCAATCGCAGTAGAAGGCAATACATCTCCTAGTGCAGTAGATAAAGCGGAGCCCTTTGTTAATATGTTTGCAGAAAGTAGTCTCACGTCAAGTCTTAGTTTACCAAACATAAACCTCAGAAAACGAGAAGAAGTCAAGGCAGATTATCAAGATCCAGTTTCTAATCATTCTCAGTATATCAATGCTCCAATTCAATATAATGAATTCCTGGATGTTTTACATTCGTTTGCAAATACCTCTATTGCAGTGGGTATAGATGGAATTTCTTACAAACTACTTTATCATTTACCTGAGTCGTGGAAAAAAAAACTACTACATACATTTTACCAAAAATGTTGGTTTAATGGATCTCTTCCTACTATCTGGAAGCAGTCAGTAGTAGTTCCAGTACTCAAATCGGGTAAAACACGTACATTGATTAGTAGTTATAGACCTATTGCACTAACATCACAATCTTGCAAAGTAATGGAAAAAATTATTTTAATTCGGCTATTTCATTACTGTGAAAAACAGGATATAATTCCAGCTCATCAAGCTGGTTTTCGGAAAGGTAGATGTACGACAGACCATTTAGTTAAACTCACAAATAACATTAAAAAACAAATTTCTAGAAGAAAAAGTATATTAGCAACCTTTTTTGACGTAAAAAAGGCTTCTGGTAGTGTTTGGCATGCTAGATTATTATACAAAATAAAACATATTGGCATAACCGGGTTTATGTATGAGTACATTAAAAGCTTTTTGTCTGAAAGATTTGTCTGCACCAAAGTTGGTAAAAGTTATTCAACCTTTAAGAAAATAGATATGGGTATTCCGCAGGGATCAATAATTTCACCCCTTTTATCACTGTGTTAATTTACGACCTCCCAAAATCTCTCTCACAGGACACAACTGTGGTACAATATGCAGATGATATTGCTATATGGATAAACACTAATCTCAGAAAACGTACCCCAAAAAGAATCGTAGAATACGTTCAAACAATTTATCAGATTAAATTGGACAAATTATCAAACTATATGAAAGAAAATGGTCTAGAACTATCTGGGGAAAAAACATGTCTAATGCTTTTCAATAATGGGGAAAGTGCTAAAACATTGCCTAAATTATTCCTAAACCTCTCTTGGCTGGACTTCGCGAACGAAGATTTTATAGGAGTTGCCCACGACGTCTGCAGGCTTGTTCGTGGCTGCGGAGGCCAATCCGGGACAGGCAGGTTCGACCGCAGTGGCTGCAGGGGAAGGTATGGCCAGAGTTCTGAGTTGCAGCATCTCTGTTCTTTCTCCTGAGCCGCTTGTCCTTAAGGCTAGCTCTGCGAGAGTCCTCAAAGGAGACAGCTGCCTTGTAAATAGTGGAGCGCCAGGTGTCACGGTCCACAGCAAGCGAAGACCACTGGTGGTGGTCGATTTGGCAGGCACTAAACGGGACGCCTTTAAACTACCAACATTGTGTAAAGTTTGTAGGTGTACCTTTTACTTCAAAATTATCTTGGAGAATTCATATTGAAGCCATATTAACTAAGGCAAGAAAAAAACTTAACTTGTTAAAAATTATAAACACACAACCATGGAGTCAGGACATTAAAACTGTTTTACACCTTGGTACATCTTTAGTTTGATCAACACTTATCTATGGTCAGGAAGTCTACTTTACTGCCCCAGCTACACTTCTACAGAAGCTGCAAAGCATTGACAGTAAAGCAGTTAAATTAGCCCTTGGAGTGCCAGTTCATACTAATAATGTAAAAACCTACAAAGAAGCAGGTATTCTGTCTTTATCTGACCAACGTAAACTAGCAACTGCAAAATACATTGTCCGAAGCCTGTCCGTCAAAAATTCAGTGCGAGAAGACATAGTTTTAGACGCAGATTTGGATTTCCCGAAGAGAGCGCAAACAATCCCGTATCTTTTACCTATACGTAATTATGTCAAAGATGCTATAGAAAACTGCAATATAGATATCAAGTCTATTCCCGTTTTACCAGTAACACCTACTACACCTCCGTGGGAAACATATTAATGCTACTTTCGATATCGATTACACAGATTTGAAAAAAAAGATGAGGATGTGGACGTTTTAGCAAATTTAGTGAAAGAAAAATTACAGACAACATATTTTAAACATTTGAAAATTTGCACAGATGGATCTGTCTTAGATTCTTCAGACTGTGGTGCAGGCTTTGTTATTCCAGATCTCAAAGTGAAGAAATCTTTTTATCTCGGTAAAGGGTTTTCTATATTTACGTCTGAACTGTATGCGATTCTCATGGCACTAAATTTTATTCAACTTCTACCTTATGATATATTTAACATTTTGATTTGTGTCGATTCTAAATCTGTCCTGTATAGTCTAAAAAGCTGGGATTGTAACACTAGAAAAGACTTAGTATATGAAATCAAACATATTATGAGCTGTATTATGTCCAGAGGAATAGGGATCGATTTTCTTTGGATACCCTCACACTGCGGAAATTATTGGAATGAAATTTGTGACAGACAAGCAAAAAAGGGAGCTATAAATAGAGAAAACTTAGCAGTTTGTAATAATATGCAATTATCTCTACATGAAATGTACTCTGTGCTAACAGTTTTTTTTCACAAAGATGATATGAAATGTGACCCGCCACCACAAAATGAGTCTTAAGTCACCTTTTGGACATTTTGAGATATTGATATCAGCAGAAACTAGAAAGAAAACCCTTTTCAATGGTGCCAATAACATGTGAATCAGACGATTGCTCACCGAGTTATGGTTTATAGAACCTGGGACCCCGCACATGTACCCGACCACGCCACCCGACAATTTCAAATGAGTCTAAAGTCACTTTTTGGACATTTTGATATATTGATATCAGCAGAAACTAGAAAGAAACCCTTTTTCAATGGTGCCAATAACATGTAAATCAGACGATTGGTCACCGAGTTATGATTTTTAGAAACTGGGGACCCCGCACATGTACCCGACCATGCCACCCGACAATTTTCACCAATAGCGGGAAATCGGGTCAGGGACATTACGACTCATTTCATGGTGGCGGGTCACAAATATACTTATCATGTTCCACCTTGTTCAAGAAAAACAGCTTCATTGATATACAGGTTAAGACTAAATTCTTGGAAAACAAAATTCGCAAAAGACATCAAATGCGAGTGCTTAAGCCCCATCTCTGTTAAACATTTAATCTGTGAGTGTCCTATTACAGTGAATCTGTTGAAAAAAAATAACATAATAGTTGATTACTTAGCAGAAAATGTGTATGACATCTTACATAGAAATATAGCCATTCCAATAGTTAATATAATAATTCATAGTCTGGTGGGTAAACTATTATAATAAGTAATTTGTACGTGTGGCTGGATGTTAATTATTGCTATTCTTTGCTTTTCACAAGTTGTGTGTTTGGTTGATTTTTTGATTTTTTATTTTTTTATTTTTTTAAATTTATTTGTGTGTGTGTGTGTGTGTGTGTGTGTGTGTGTGTATGTGTGTGTGTGTGTGTGTGTGTGTGTGTGTGTGTGTGTGTGTGTGTGTGTGTGTGTCTAATATCACCAATGTGTGAAAAGACGTTAAATAAATTCTATAAACGTCCAAAAAATGCTATATGCCATAAGCTCAAGAGAAATGCCTTGGTATGTCTGCTTTCTAGAAAATGGCACCAGTCTATTCCATCAGCTTGTACCAAAGACAGATTTTTAAGAATCCCAGTTAATCCGTCACTGCCTGTTGACGCGAACTGTGTTTCTGCAATCTTCTTTAATTCCACGCCAAAGAGACCCAGACGTCCGCTCCTGAAACTGATGTCAGCAAAATTATGTCAGCAAGAGACATAGATCCTCATGAGCCCCCAACAGTTGCGGGGCTCATGAGGATCTATGTCTCTTGCAGTTGGGTCCCGTTCACTATTTCTCGGCAGTCAAGGAGTTTATTAAACCACTTAGTGTCATCAAAAGGTAAAAATGTTAATTAAACACCCCGAGCAAACCGAAAATAAAATGACAGTTGCAGCAGTGCAAACCGAAATAGAATGCTCGTTACTTTGAAAGAATTAATTTGTGATTTTTGCAGCGTTGGCAGTAAACAGCATCCTTGTAAAAGAAAACATCAGTTCATTCAGTACAAATACAGAGACAAACTCCCAAGTTTGCAAGAGCGTATGATGACGATACAGCGCATGCACAGTTCCTCACGGCTGAATTGAATATTTCAGTGATTGATAGATCACTTGTTACTTAATACCCCAAGTTATGTTAAATACACCACCAACACCGATGTCAGTAACGTCGACGTCTACAGATAATAGTTGTAACCCATTCAGCCAAGATAAGCTGCAATTAAATATGAATTTACCATGATAGTTAAAGGGGAGTGTCAGTAATGTTGTCTGTAGATTTGGGGAACTGGGAGTATTGGGTTCAACGTTCTAACAGGTATTTTTAATGCTCTATGCATCTGCAAAGTCACATGTTTATTTTTTATTTTTTATTTATTTTTTTAAGGGGGGGGGGGTCTCTTTTGGGGAGGATGGGGGTTATATGCATGCAGTGGATATTTGCGGACCCTGCTGTACCATTTCTACGCTTTAAAGCGCGCCGACCATACCATAAATTTACCAGGGGAAACTGACGTTTAAATGACCCCAACTCTCACTTTTTTCCTGAGGGGACGAAATTCATCATTGCGAATGCCCAACTTGTTTATTGCTGCGTCTGCTCTTGTTTATAATTTTGCAGCTGGAAAGCGACGGTTCATTGAAAGTTAAGTTTGCCCAGGCAAAATTCGTCGATTATTCGGCGCTGTTTAAGAGGAAATTAGATGAACTTACTTGGGTGTAAAGCCACTAACTTTGAGATGATTATCTTTTGCATTTCATAGCCAAAGGTGTACTTTAGTGCTGCGCATTTTTTTTTTTCGGCGCACGAAAATGATTTATCGTGCTGTAAATCTGCTACCGGTGTAAAACACAGTAGATGCATTCTGGGTGGCACGCGGCTATAAACATCAACATACCGCAGTAAACTGCAAAAATACGCGCCAATAATCATCAACATACCGCAATAAAGCACGCCAAACGTGCCAGTTTACCGTCACATCAGTGGCCATCATCTTTGCTTTTGTCTTTGCGCTTCCCGTTGTTCGAAAAGCAAAAAGGTCCTCGGGCCGATGTCGGACGCGGTTGGCCCGAGCAAGACTGTGCGCAGGCCAGCAGCGGCCGAGGTCGGCCCGAGGACCTTTAGCTCACTGCGTTTGGAGGCCGTTTCTATGACGCAACAACGAAGATGACGAGTGATTGTATTTGAAAGTCCATGGCGACTTAATTCAATTGTCCAATGACCCTTTTGACTGCATGTTCGCGTCAAGGGAGGGAGCGGAGTTGTTGTTTTTGCGTACTTTGTGCGAATAGGCTCTTGCCTTGCCTTTTTTTCTGTGGAGCAGGGGAACAATATATATTTGTGTCTTATATATAAGACACAAATATATATTGTTCGTATAAGACACAAATATATATTGCGTCATATATATATATATATATATATATATATATATATATATATATATATATATATATATATATATATATATATGACGCAAATATAAAAATTATCACAAATATAACACACGAGTGCTTGATTGTTTGATGATTGAAACTGCATGAGATTTTGTTTTTGCGCTTTATTGCTGTCATCCCTCGCCGAACGGAAGATGAATGCATCTCATGGGAAATTAATAGTTTTACAGGAACATCGCATGCAAAATACGCACACAAATCTTGTTACATCAATGAGACGGAGAAACAGCAAAAACAGTTTCACACAACTACACTAATGTACGAGTAGAGCAACATCCCGCCCACTTCCTTCCCGCAAACTTGAAAAAATGTACGTAAGAAAAAAAAATGCCCAAAAGCATTACCTCCGCCACACATATTTCATCTCCGAGAGGCATAGATTTTAATGAGCCCCTGCAGTAGCTTATGAGAATCTATACCTCTTGCTGATGTGGATCTGTGAACCACATCGGCTTATGAGCTGATGACTGAGAATATATATACATCATGCGGCTGGAGTGCGGATCTGTACGGTTTAAAAAACAACAACAACCAAAAAACAACAACAAACAAACAAACAGCTCATAAAAATGTTTTGTGCTAGTTTGTAATTTCGGGTTTCACCGCCTTAAAACCGGTGGGGTTAAAAAAATCACGTGCCCAGTGTGGAAAAGACCATCGGGCCGGCGTAGGCCGACGTTGGCCCGCGCACGAATGTGCGCGGGCCAACGGCGGCCTACGTCGCCCCTATAATTTTTTATGCAATGGGTACCAGCGCCCATATCATCCCAGGCTTTTGTTGCCAGACATTTCATTATTATCTACCACTATCAACGCCTGAGGCTTCGCGCTGTGACTGAAGATCAAGACGGTAAAGCACCGTGTCAGTGATGCCTTGTCACTTTTCATTTGGAACCATGTTGCTCGTGTGCGAGGAGCGTGGCTCTGAGCACGTGGTCGTGCCTTTGCCAATCAGGCCGTATATTACAAGCTTGTCTGTGAACACATGGTCATGCCTCATCCAATCAAGTCCACCGTTAGGAACTGACTTTGCGTTAAAAATGCATGTGATTAAATGATGAGCCGAGCAGACGTAAGGACTGAAAATAAGGCGGGTAATCATATTTGTAAAGTTGCAGTGCGCCTAAGCTGATCAGTGTTCATGTCGTACTCCATATAGGCAATAGCTGCCCCTCCCCTACATAACTCGCCCAGTAGGACCGTCCATTATCGATGAAGATTTCGCTGTGGACGTGAAATCCCGAACCAGCCAACCCCCACCCGGGTCTGCCCTGGGGGACTTGGGTGGGGTTAGGTACTTTTTAGTTCCCAGGGTCACCCTGGTCAGCCCCACAGGGTGAGTTTTCCTCTCTATTCTGGGGCATGTGTTTCTGTCTACCCGACGTCCATTCACCTGTATTTGCCTTTTTAAAACTCGTCTGCGCTGCCTGTAGCTCTTGATATTGGATGTGTGTTGCTAAATGGTCTTAGCTTTATTTAGGCCCCATGTGTTAGGTTTATTTAACGTATTTGACCGGCTGGCGACATACATTCAATGTTCTGTTTAGTTGGTTTTTTTCACAAGCAGTGCAGGCACGTCCTGAGAAAGCCTTGTTGCTGTCGGGACGTTAAGCAATGTACAATCAATCAATCAATCAAACCGAACCAGCCAAACAACCAGTGAATGCCGGATATGCCTTTCAGCATGACCTTCGTGAACCTGCAGCAAGAGGGATCGACCGATCCTCATGACCCCCCCCCCCCCATGTTTCTGCCAACAAGAAGCGTAGATTCTCATGTACCCCTGCAGCTAGAAACAAGAGGCATAGATTCTCATGAGCCCCTGCAGGGGCTCATGAGAATCTATGCCTCTTGGAGATGGAACAATCAGGGTATAGAGGAACATCCACTGTTATGCTTGCTTGTGGGTGGGAGAGTCAGGCAACTGCTGCGCTGGGCGAAGCGTACCCACAAAATTGGGCGTATATTTAACTCATTCTACCCCAACACAGAAATTCCCAAATTTTGCCGTTGTTCTCTGAAGACTGCGTTGCAGTGGAGGACACAGATCGACCATGACAGTTCAAGGGTGATGACAGTATTAGCTTGGCGCCCATAGGCGCCAAGCTATTCTGGCGTCACCCTTAAACTGTCATGGTTGATCCTTATCTTGCTGTGGTGTGTCTGGGGTAGAATGAGTTAACTGCGTTTTGTGCAAGCCGCCAACTTGGCAAGAAATGGACTAATGAAGTGCCCATTTCTGTCTTCCTTGTGCTTTATTGTAGTTCTCGTTTTGCAATCCACGCCTTGTGAGCGTACATTTATTGCATGACGAATCACTATATATTTCCTACAGATGTGAAACAGTTGTAACAATAATTATAAGACAGCTCTGATACTATGAAACTGAGACGTACAATTGTGAGTCAGTAGGCTATACGAAGACAACAGTAGCCGACAAAGTCACCAGGTTTTACTAAGCTTTCGGTATTGTAGAAGGTATCACGTTTTCCACGACTTCAGGGTCGAAGTGTAGATATATATATATTTTTTAAATCCTGTCGTAGTCCTAGTAGTGACTTTGCTCTAACTATTGTTAACTCATTCAGCCCGACGGCCGTATTTCCCAACCCGGCATCTCCTGCTGTAGTGCGTCAAGGCTGAATGGGTTAACCCCGCGCCAAAAAAAAAATTAAAAAAATACGCTGCATCGTTAACTCTATGGCTGTCGCTAGTGCATTTTGTCGCGATGTTTCCTGCATGAATCATAGCGACAAAAACCGCTACCGACAGCCAAAGGAATAAGTGAACAATGCAGAGGCACACTCGGCGTCAGGTATTCTAGAAGACATCACGTTCTCCAAGTCATTACCCGTTCTACGTTACGTTCCACGTTTCCTAGCACATAAAGTGTTTAATAGCATATAGTAGTGTGCGTGGATGTGTATGTGTGCGCGTGCGCGAATGCGTTGAAGAGGCAGCGTAAGTAAGGGGTAAGTAGGCCATATAAAGTTAGTGACACGTACAACGAGGGTAATTAGTGCTTACTTTAGCCATGGACCATCTCATTGCCAAATGTTCAATCTACTACACGCCGATCTCACCAGTATTTTCCTATATGTCCATCATTTTTGTTGTGCTTGGATTATGTCCGCTGAAGCATGCCCGATGAAGTAAACAGCGCGTGAAAATTTAACCCATTTCACCCCAACGGCTGCATTGTCTGAATTTTGGAGGTGTCACCTAGCGACCATGTACCAATTAAAGGCCAGGGATCGACCATGCATATTCAAGGGTAGTGCCAGATTATCTTGGCGCCGTAAGGCGTCAAGCTAATCTGGCACTGCCCTTGAATGATCACGGTCGATCTGTCTCCTTCTGTAGGGCGGCGGAGCTTCTAGGGTTAACTCATTATACCCCAGACACACCACAGCAAGATAAGGATCGACCATGATAGTTCAAGGGTGATGCCAGAATAGCTTGGCGCCTATGGGCGCCAAGCTATTCTGGCATCACCATTGAACTATCATGGTCGATCTGTGTCCTGCACTGCAATGCAGTCTTCAGAGGACAATGGCAAAATTTGGGGATTTCGGTCTTGGGGTAGAATGAGTTAAGGCATGTACACGACAGTTACACAGGCTTCACAGACGCCTCGCAAAGGTAGGAAAATAACTAACCACGCGTGTCTCGCTGTAGATGAGCCGGGGTAAATGAAATACGGCTCCGTGTAATATGGTGAGTGATTAAGCTTATCAACAATCAATATCAAGCGAGATTGGTTTTGTACCTCCCGCTCAACCAGGCGCTGATGGATCTCCTCAGTGACGCTGCCCTGGCCGCAAGACTTGCATGTGTACTGAGAAGCTAAAAAAAAAAAAAAAAAAAAAAAAAACCCGACATTTTTGGAATCATCGGAAACACGTTTAGTCTTTAAGTCATTCAGCCCGATGACCGTATTTCCCAAATTTTGGAGGCGTCATCTAATGACTATGCACCAGTTGCAGGAGATGGATCGGACATAATGATTCAAGGGCAGTGCCAGATTAGCTTGGCGCCGACGGACGCCAAGCTATTCTGGCACTACCCTTGAATTATCATGGTCGACCCATCTCCTGCTGTGGTGAGTCAGGGCTGAATGGGTTAAAGACGCATTTTTTTCCTTTAAACGTGCATTCACCATTATAATTCTTCTTTTGGTCCACATTTCGTTGTCAGTGAGAGCTGTCTAGTGTATCCGTTATTTTTTTTATGGTACACGTATAGCTTTTTGTGTGTGAGCATTTTTTGTTGGTGTGTTCATTTTGTTATTTTTATTTTTCTTGTATATCCTGTTGCGTGAGTGTGTATTTTAGGGAATATATATGTGTTGTAGGATGCAAGGTGTATATATGTTAGTATGTCATTTGTATGGCGCCTAGAGGTTTTCTATCGAAAGTATAGGCGCCTAAAATATACATTATTATTATTATTATTATTATTATTATTATTATTATTATATTATTATTATTATTCCGATGATTTTCGAAAATTCTCTCTTTTTTTTTTTTTTTTTTTTTTTGCTCCTCAGTATAAATCAGCGCATCATCGTATATGGTTCCCAAGAGAAACCGCTCCTACTCCTGTGTATATGTACAGGCACTTAATATTTTGATTAACGTCTTCAGCGCCAGGACGCACCCAACACCATACAAATGCAACAAGAGGCATAGATCCTCATGAGCCCCCGCATTCGAGGGGGCTCATGGTGATCTACACCTCTTGCTGGCCCTGCTAGTCTCTCCATGTTGGTCACTGACCTGCATGGGTGTTGTAACGGTCAATGATCTGCTGTGTTTTCAGACACGGCGTTAGTGGCGACTGGCAGTAAAGGGGTTAAACCACTTTTCGCAGATCACTGTGTGCACCACATTGGCCGTCGCTGTAGATTTCGTTACCGCTGAAATGTAGTGCATCATCCAGTGAGATTGACAGCCAGTAATGCTTTCAACACAAGACACTTCTCTGTCTAGATACCGCGATAGTGCGTTTCTAATGCAAAACATGCCCACCCACGGAGAGAGAGGGTTTTTGTTTGTTTGTTTACATCAAACTGACAGATTTTACAACCCCACTGTGGAGACATGGATCTTAATGAGCAGCACAGTTTGCAGGGGTTCGGGAGAATATCATGTGTCACTTGCTGGAATGGTTTTGCAATAGATCTGGGTTCCTCAGACGTGAGAGGGTTCCTTCTGGCAGTTCATAATTTTCGTAAATTAATGGCTAGGCTAACACAGCCAGTCTACTTCGCTTTATTACAAGGTCGGTTATAGCTAATGTCGGCTATCATAACCCTTTTTCCAGAGGTCCGCACAACATTCTTTCTAATGTAAATTACTTCGTTTATAACACATTTTGGCTATAACAGCAAAAAATAAAAATGTGGGTCCCCTGTCGACTTGGAAGTTTACTGTAAAAAGGATATTAATGTACTCGCTTATAACAAACTTGGACTATTACAAAAAGAGCAACTAGTACAAAACTTGGGTCCCTGACGATTTGTTATATATATCCGAAGTTTACTGTGCTAATGATGTACTCGCTTATAACAAACTAGGCTATGAACAACAAGAAAACTCAGTTGTGTCCCCTAACGATTTGTTATATCCGAAGTTTACTGTGCTAAGGATATACTCGCTTTTAACAAACGTTGGCTATAACAAGAAGAGAACTTTGGTCCCGTGGCGATTTGTTATATCCAAAGTTTATATTCATCAGTGTATATCCGACGAAGGAGAGCATCAGGAGTTCAGCCTGGGACTTCACGGTCTGTGTGCTGGTCTGTAATTTTGGACCTTGCGGCTGGAAGCCGCAAGGTCCAAAATCACAGACCTGCACACGTTTTTTTTTTTAAATGCGGATAGCTCTACCGCTCATCAGACCTGATGTATTGCATGACGGTGTCCACGGTAATAGGTTTGGAGAAGGGGCGTCTTACAATTATTCAAAACCATTCCGTTTTCCTAGCCTCGGTAAGCATATCTTCACGGGTCTTTGCACGTGTCAAATTGTTTCGCCACCCGGCGATTAGGCGGAAAACGCTGAAACAATTGCTACTCGGTCGGGTGTCAGTTGTTGACAGAATTAGTTTACGGTAAAACGGTTACTGACATGTACATAAACTAAGTGTGGGTTTTAGGATAGTAGGGGATGGACAGGTATGAAATTAAGTGGTGTTCCCTTACAGGGACGTGCTCCAGGCATGAAAGGGTTAATAAATTGCATTGTTTTCACCCTTAAGTCACACGACCATTCCCTTTTGCGCAAACTGTACCACATGACCGAGCTACAAAAACCCATTGTTTTCATCCCTACGTCACACGACCAGTCGCTTTAGCGCAAACCGTACCATGTGACCATGATACAAAAACCCTTGTAGCGAAATATGGCGGACTTCTTGTATCCCTCTTTGTGACGCATCTTGGGTGTGAGTTTTGTTATAAAAAATATCTCCAAAACGTTTTAAAGTAAAAAGTTACTTAGTGTTGTTTGAAACAAGCACACTCAGTACTGGAGACGGCAACGTCATGAAATATTTGAAATTACGTCATAAGTATATTATGTATAAATGTATATTTCTTTGACGTCAGTCATGTCTGGCGTGATCCAGGTCGGAAGATGTCTTCTTGTTTTCTTTTACGAAAATGAATGAAAACAAATACCTTATTGGTAGCAGGGGCTTGCTGTACGGGCCCTTGTAGGCGTTCGGGAGGTCAAAGAAACCATTGCACCCCTCAGGCCGGCCTTCGGTACAATGATTTCTTTGACCTCCCTCAGGCCTACAAGGGTCCGTGTAGCAAACCCCAACTTATAATATCTCCTTCATAAATGTTCTTAGCATGTCGTGCAATAGTACTTGACAAAAGAACTTACCTTGTAAAGTTTGTATAACTACCACTCAAATAAAAGACTTTTCTGGTATCCTCTTTTGTACGTGGAAGAGTTTTAGTCATTCACACACTGGCCTAGTTATTGAAGTTTTATATACTACTTGTAAAATAAAACATTTGTTGGTTCTTATGGGAGAGTTCCGCCAATGCGCATAAGGCTTATGTAGACCTACTCATATGGGTTGTGAAAGTAAGGGCAGAAAGCCTCATGTAAGGCATGGCAACATTCACAACTCGTTGTGTCGGCAAATTAATCCATTCCCTGCCAACGGACGGAAGTACGTTTCGTTTCTGAAATCTGTGTTCACTGAACGACCAAAGGCCACAAACTGCCTAAAGAACATGGACTCAAAGTGGTAACAGCAAGAGGCATAGATCCTCATGAGCCCCCGCAGTCGCGGGGGCTCATAAGGAGCTATGCCTCTTGCAATTCACTTTTTATTTCGCAGTGAAAGGGTTAAATCTGTTGTAACCACATTGTCTCTTCTGTTTGTTGCCCAGGTGGTGAAAATGCTGGTGCTGGTCGTGGTGATGTTCGGCGTCTGCTGGCTGCCCCTCCACACGTTCTTCCTCGTCATCGACTTCAACCCAGAACTGATGAAGTACGAGTCGACGGACGAGGAGCGTTTCTTCACGGCACTGTACTACAGTGTCCACTGGCTGGCCATGTCCAACAGCTTCGTCAACCCCATCATTTACAGCTTCAGCAATGACAGCTTCAGGGTGGGTATTGGGGTTATCTTTGTCGTCGTCGTCATCATCAATCAATCAATCATCATCATCATCATCAATTAGTCACATTTTCCTTCTGATATACAGCAGAACCTGCATTTAGTGACCACTCCTGTGACAGATCACCTGTCATTGACATTCAGATGGCTGTGGTATTTAATAATAAGTGACCTTAAGGACATCATATGTGTCACCTGTCATTAAAGACCATCATTCAGGTGGCTGTAGCCACCTGAATGATGGTCTTTAATGACAGGTGTCACCTATTCCTTTTAAAACTTCTCTAGAGAGAGAACCTGTCTTGAATACCACTTTTTTTCTTGCAAATTATAGGGTTGCTCAAAACAGGTTCTACTGTACTGAGAATTGGAGGCAACGAGTGAAAAATGAGGCGGAGACATGATGATGATGCTGATGCTGATGATGATAATCACCATCATCATCATCATCGTCATCGTCTTTGTCATTATCGTTGTCGTAGACGTCATCATCTTATTATTACAGCCTTATACTGAATTTTACATAAGAACAGTCTTCTCTGACTGCATCAGACACGTCAGTAATTGAAATACAGTACATATCGATCGTGTTGACGTGCAGCCTCGTAGCTGACATTCTGGCGCGAAATCATCTTCTGACTCCTTCGAGATTTCCCCATTTTCTGACGTAATCTGCAGCCTGCAGATTACGTCAGAAAGACTGCAGCCTGTAGTGCAACAGAAAATTCTGACAACCGCCTTGTCAAAAAAACAAACAAACAAACAACAAAAAAACAACAACCAAGAAACAAAAAACCACAACGCATATTCTGACCAATATCTAAACAATTGTTTCCCGTTTCTCTCGGAACTGTAAAATTTGTTAGTTCTGACTGTGCACGTGGACGCTATCGACATTACGCTTTCAAACCTGACATTGACAATGACCTTCGGAGCCGTCTGTTAGATGTGTTTTGTAGCTGTGAGAGATTTGGATGTAGAATGAAACATTCAAGCATAGTACCAGGTTACCTTGGCGCCTTCCCAGTCATCATTCTAAACAAAGGTCCTCAAGGCCACGACGGCCGCAGTGGGCCTGAAGACGTATTACTACCGGGGAGGTTACTATATGTGTGAGGGGAGTAGCACGCCGAAATGACTGTCCCGTCAGATTGACCCGGAAACGCTCTCACGCCACAACGACTCGCCGGGAGAGGGGCGTGCACTAAATCGCGATTGGCTACTTTTCGGTTCTCGTGATTGCATTTTTTTGATATTCGTAATCCGTGAAAAAAGGCTTTCCGTGAAATAAGACTTTCGTGATCCGTGGTTTCGTGCCCTGGTTATTTCGTGAGACGTGAAAGTCTGTTGTCAGATCAAGCATTTTTATCATAAAAATATCATCCCCCCCCCCACCCCCACCCCACCCCCGGTCGTTTTATGTTCCGGCCAGTTCTTGTGAAAGCAATGCGTCAGCATCTTCAATCCCCACCAGCATCCCCATCTGCTTGTTAGTAGATATTTCGGTAAGTAAAAGGGGTATGGTATACATTCTCACTTCATCGTCCCTTTCCATCATGAAACGTGGGGGGTGGGGGCGGGGGAGGATTTGTGATTCGTGAATGTCAAAAGATATCGTCAATCCGTGACGGTACCCCTCCTCTCACCCCCTCCTCCTCCTTCCCCCTTCCCCCCTCCCCTTCCACTTAGTCGCGTGAAGTTAGTTGTATCACGCGGCTCAACTGCCACCCCGGCAGTACACTCTTTAATCCCTATGGGTGTCGTTAGCGGGTTTAGTCGCGACGATTCCAAGGTTAGACTTAAACTTAAAGGGGCACGACCGACCTTTTTTAATGCTTCAGTTCGCAAAAAGCTTTTACTGGGCTTCAGTATACATACCCACTTAGACAGTGACCACCCTATTGTCCCAGCAAATGCTTTCTTTCGTCCGTTCAAAGCGAAAGAGGCCACCGGAATCGTGCGGCTAGATCCGGTCAAAAGATTGCTTCCGATAGACGATCAGGAAGCTGACGTCATAACTATTCTATACGACCTTAGGTCATCTGCATAATTATAACCAATCAGAGACAAGATGTCGGATGAACCAGCGAAGAAAAAAAGAAAGTATCAGTCGACTCGCGCCAATGACAGACTCGTAATTGAAGAGAAGAAAGAGAAAGAGAGACAAGATACCCCTAAGTAGAACTGACATCGGACAAGGGAATATGGAGCTTGGCTTGACCGCCCATCCGGAATTTGTCGCTTTCTTGCTATGCGAAACAGTAAGTAATCCGGTTACGATCTTTGTCGATCTTCCTGTAGTTTCACGAGCGCTAGAGACTGAGAATTCATGATCTTCAGTAGAATTTATCTCTTACTGATTTTGCAAGATTTTAAACCTGTTTTATCATGAAGTTACGAGCTAGTTCATCAGATTTTATGCTGCAAGGATCAGACAACTACGGCCTGTGTGTCAAAATTCCACACTGGCTGCCGACATCGATGGTCGTGACACGTTTTTGTCTGTGCGGGCTCTCATTCACTCGCTTCACAGATGTAGTGTTTCTGCTGCGATGGTGCATTTGTCGTTTCCAGAGATGCTTTCAGTTACGTAGACTTCGATGTGTGTGATGTGAAACTGCAATGCAGAAATGGGGTATAAGTGGGTGAAATACCACGTTCTGTTTCGTGACGCTGGCTCAGTCGCCGGCTTGGCGCGGAGACCGAGTCGAAGAACTTGAAGCCACGTCCACAACACGATTTGCCCGTTACTCAGCGCAGCAGGTCAAGCGGAACCCGCATTGATTTTGACAGCATAGCGAATAAGTGGAAAATTTATTTTACATTCTCGTGGAAAATTATGTCAAAGGGATGCCGGAGAACATCAGTACATGTCTACACTGATGCGTACAACGATGACCGCCTCCGTCGTCTGCAGTATCGATTGATCGGGTTCTGCCTTGTGACGTAGGCTAGTTAATATGCACAAATTCAAAACGAGGCCGATGCAGACGATAATTTGCACCCTCGGGTACAAAAACAACACACCCATCAAGCGATGAATTTCGACATTTGGCATTGTATTTACATCATAAAGTTCTAAGTTAGTACACAAAGGACCCATACATAATACTGTCAGCAGTATCTGTTGCAGACAGTTTTCCGACTGTGTTGAGATGATTAAACCTGGGGAGAATCGCTTTAAACTCAGTCGTCCTGGATGAGTAGAGCTGTTCTTTTGCCCTGTCTCCACGTGCCCAACAGACGGTTTTATTAAACTGCTGTTCACGTTAACGATTCCGCATCCATCCCTCGGTGAGCAGAATCGCCAGTTAACGGAGGCTTGCGCAAACGTTTGGTCAAGGACAGAGAAAAAAAAAAAAACCATATAAAGAGGGCACTCCTGCATTCTGGCAACAAGACACGAGATTGCACGGGCACTTCTACGCCTGTTGTCAAGAAGCACTGACGTGAACAAACAAACGTACGTGTACACCACAAACATATATCAAATTTCATGTGTGTACACACCCACGCTTTTCACGCGCGTCAACCCTTTCAGTTACAACGTACAATTAGTATTAAAACAAAAATGCACAAATCTTAGTTGCAATTTGACGATAGGTGCATCGACAATGAGAGAGAGACAGACAGACAGTTAACCCGTTCAGCCCTGACTCACTACAGGAGAAGATGGGTCCACCATGAAAATTCAAGGGTAGTGCCAGATTAGCTTGGCGCCTGTCGGCGCCAAGCTAATCTGTCACTGCCCTTGAATTATCACTTGAATACTCATATACTTATGAATCACTTATACTTATACTTATATACTTATGAATCACTTATACCTTGAATTATCATGTCGATCCATCTCCAGCAACTGGTGCATAGTCATTAGATGACGCCTCCAAAATTTGGGAAATACGGCCGTCGGGCTAAATGAGTTAATCGTTGAACGCCGCGCAGGTGCAGATACTGTCTTACGGCGAGACTGAGATATACGTTTTGCAACAGTTAACCCCTTGACTGACGAGGAAACAGGAACGCGACTCAACTGCAAGAGACATAGATCCTCATGAACCCCCGCAGTTGCGGGGAGATCATGATGATCTATGCCTCTTGCTGACACCACTTTGGGTCCATGTTCTTTGGACGTCATGTTCTCTTTGGCTCGTTGAATCAACAAATATTGCAGTCATACATAAGATTCAAGATATTTATTGTCCCGTAAGGGATATTCTTGTGACAGCTCACAGCTCATAAAAAGAGGTAAACGGATTAGTAAGAAACATAATCTAAGACGGGGGCCCGACTTATGACCACACTGCCAGCATTAGTACACTAAACTGACGAGCACAAAGAAATGCGACATTATTGGAATCGTCGGACACACACCAATGCTTCCGACGATTCCAATCATGTCGCATTTCTTTTGCTCGTCAGTAAAGTATGTAAAGAAAAAGTCGGTTAGTCACAAACCGGACCATAAGCTGGACCGAATCCTAGCACACACCTATAGGCATCTATAATCTGTGCCAACGCTTGATGAGTGCGTCTGTCATCTGACTGGCGGGTGGCCATTTGCAACGCAGTAAGCAAAGACCATCGGGCGGAAGTAGGCCGCAGTGGGCCCGCGCACGAATGTGCGCGGGCCAACTGCGGCCGACTTTGGCCCGATGGTCTTTTGCGTAGTGGGTAATGGCCGTTGTGACCGGGACCCTTGGGAACCGCAGAGGTAATGTGAAGCCCTCGTTAATTTCCTCTCAGTTCCGAGATGCATTGACGTCAGTAGTGGAATGCGTATACAGCTTACTACTTTATTCTAGACAGAGGCGTAGATTTCCATGACAATAGTAGAGGAGGGGCGGATCAGCTACCTTCCAAGCGAGGTGGGAGGGTGTGTGTGTGGGGCGGGGGGGGGGGGGGGGAGGGCAGTTTGTTTGGGACCTTTAAGACTGATGGCGCTCCGCAGATGGCAGACCTTGCTTCCCACTGGCCGAAAAATCAAACAGCGTGAAACTGGGGGTGGGGGGAGGGGGTGACGGAGGGGGGGGCGGGGGGGGGAGGCGGGGGGGGGGGGGGGAGGCCTGACCGGGGATGTCTGGAACGCTTGCATGGGTATCCCCCTTCTCACCGATCTGGCCCTGGTAATTGTGCAGACATGTCGAGTAACCATTATTACAATGTCACCGTGAGCCTTGATTGAATAGACTCTTAAATGATTACCAAAAAGAGGAATAGTGTTTTATGAGTCCGTGAAGCCTACTGTACCATCAAGCAACTTGTCAGTTCCAGTTTATCGGAGACTAAAAGAAACACGGGCCGCCTTCAGGCGCCAAGCTAATCTGGCACTGCCCTTGAATTATCATGGTCGATCCATCTCTTGCAAGCGTAACACATAGGCCGATGAAACCTCCAAAATTGGTCAAATGCAGTC
>BTPG01000008.1:144982819-145012819 GCA_036245525.1 Semisulcospira habei
AAAAAAAAAAACAAAAAAAAATACTTCATGGCAAATGGCGTTTGACAAATCAACGACGCATATATGCACTGCGTCCCTTATAGAAACTCACTGACGCATTATCAGACCTGCGCCGAGGCTTTTTCAATAGGAAATAATTATGTCAAAATCAGAATCAGGTCATAGGCAAAAGGTAGATACCCTTGATAGCGAGAACAGCTCTCATATAGAAGGGACTTTGTGGGTTTTGGTTCATCCCATTTTGTTTTTATTCACCGTAACAGAGCCATCTGCAGGACATCAATCAACCTTTGATACAGCTAGCCTAGCACCAGCCGTCATACGCTCACATAAAGTGCAGTGTTTACTTATCGCCGACTGAAGCACTTTTTTACGGACAGGCCAACCATACTTGACTATACCGTCTGTCGCGAAAAACTGACGCGCTGCACAACCGCAGCCTGTGAAAATGCTATCCTTAACCCCTTCAGTGCCGAGAAAAAGTGAATTGTGAACACCATCCATGTGCAAGAGACATAGATCCTCATGGGCTTCCGCGAATGCGGGAGCTCATGAAGATATATGCATCTTGCTGTGACCAATTTGTACCCATGTTTCTTGGTTTCGCTTTTGGTCGTTGAATAATGAAAGATTGCAGAAACGCAAATGTACGTACAGTGACAGTAAATGGGTTAACCCGTTCGGTGTCAGCTGACGTGGACTGTGTTTCTGCAGTCTTCGTTAATTCAAGGACACCCCCCACCCCACCCCCCCCCCACCCCCCCTCGAAAAAAAAAAAAAACCTAACAAAAAACTCTATATGTCCCGGGAACTTGGATTGAAAGTGGTGTCAGCAAGAGGTATAGATCCTCATGAGCCCTCGCACTTGCGGGGGCTCATGAGGATCTATACCTCTTGCATATGGGTACTGTTAAAATTTTCTGGGCACTGAACAGGTTAACTAGTTTTCCAAAACACACTCATTCTTTTACACTTCTTGATGTCAGCTTAGACAAGCACCTGCCTAAGTAGCACTTGCATTACGCTCATAAAACTCACATTACCCATCAGTTCTGCGTTTTTGGACCCATTTCAACATTCTGATCGTAATTTTCAGTTTGCGGGTAAAGTTTCTGGTTACCTGCAATTTACGGGCGCTGTTTTGATAAACCTGCTGCACCGTGCGCAGTTCTGAGCGAATGTTGATCACTGCGGTCGGCGAGGGGCGTAGAATCTCTCTCGAATCCCTGCAGCTTGCGTGGGGCGCGTGAGAATTCATTCCTGTTACTAGATGGAGGAGCCGAGCGACTATGTGCGCCTCATTTCGCACTTCGGTATTTAGTCTTGTGTGCTGGGCTTCAATATTTTCAGTGCCAGTGCCGGTCTTGAGACAGACAGCGCTCAGAGGGCAGTTCTTGATAGAGTCCCGATGTGGAAAAGGTCATCGGGCCGACGTCGGCCCAATGGCCTTTGGCGGATGGGGTAGAGTCCTGCCATACCAACCTGAGGAACAGATTGTCAGGAGCCCATGCAGCCTACCGTAACTTGTCAATAAGTCTCCGTTCCATTTTATCGGAGACCAAAACAAACACGGGCCTAGTCAGTCCCAGGTTAACTCTTTCGAGACGTGCCGCATCCGGATTTGCGGCGTAAAGCCGCGAATCCGGATGCGGCACGTCTCGAAAGAGTTAACCCATCTAAACCCGCCGCCGCCCTACAGCATGGAATGGATCGACCATGATAATTAAGGGTAGTGCCAGATTAGTTTGGAGCCATCAGGCTTGAACTGAGTGTGTAGTACAGCAGAACTTGTGTTTCAGCGACAACCTTTATGAGAGATCACCTGTTATTAAAGACCATCGTTTATTCAGCTGTAGCCACCTACGTGGTGGTATTTCATGACAGGTGACACGTTTCGCCCTTCGGGACTTCTCTTGAGAGAGCACATGTCTTTTAAAGACCAATTTGTCTTGCAAAAAACAAACAAAAAAAGCTGGTTGTGCAAAATAGGCTTTACTGACTATATCCCGTCTGCCTCTGAAAGGCGGATACGGAATGTGACCAGCAGGAGACATAGATATAGATCGTTATGTCCCCTCCCCCCCCCCCTCCCCCTCCCACACACACAAACAAATCACACACACTTCCCTTTCGCGCTCGCAGCCAATCTGCCTCTGCGGCTATGGGGGCTCAGGAGAATCTATGTTTCTTGCAGGAGGGCATTGTTTGCTGTATCCTAGAATACAAGAGGTTAATGCCGTTAACCCCTTGACTGTTCTTGACGATACCGCTCGGAGGAAAAGACGCAGGACAACGCGGGTTTTCTTTTTTCTCCTTCTTCCCGCCGAGCGATATTACCGTCAAGGAGTTATGTACTGAGGAGCAAAAGAAATGCGACATTTTTGGAACCATCGGAAACACTAATGTTTCCGGTGGTTCCAAAAATGTCGCATTTCTTTTGCTCGTCAGTTTAATGTATGATGTTAGTAGAAATAGCGCCAGGCCTGAGGGCTGATGGGGGGAGAGGGGGGGGGGTGGTACGCTGCTCTTCAAGAATAACATTAATTTCATTGGACGATAACCACAGAAAACTCTCCCCTCAAGTACTGCTGATGTAGGATATGTAGCACAGCAGTACCTTTTTTTCTGTGATCAAACTCAAATAATGTAATTACGTCCATATTGTGTTGCGTTCCAACGTAGCAAACTCAAGTAGGTATCCGTTGCTCTCTTCGCTTGTAACCAACTGACACCAAGCCGTTTGACCTTCATCAGCATACAATCAATCAAATCAAATCACTGTCCGATGTCACGGTCGCAACTCTGAGGAGGTCCTTTTAACTTTTAAGCCCGTGGGTGACGATAGCGGTTTTAGTCGCGATGATTTCTGCAGGAATCATCGCGACTAAAACCACTACCGACACCCAAAAGGTTAAGATAAGACCCCCCCCCCCCCCCTTCATCTTGGTTGATAATTCTGTTGACTACTGTTTGACAAGACAGAAAGAATTTGTGACATACTTGTCAGGGGCGGATCAGTTACCGCTCGAGTGGGGTAGTCCAACATTTTGTTTGGCACTTTCAACCTAACACAAAAGTCCTCCCGACACCAGACCTTGCTTCCCAGTGGCCGAAAAATCGAAATGGGGAGGGAGTGGGGTGGGGAGGGAGTTTAAAAATTAAAAAAAAAGGTTGGCGTGCCAAGCGTGTGTACGCTTCTTAACCCATTTCGCGGGGAGTGGGTGGGGGGGGGGGGGAGGGGGGGGGGGCGGACGGGAAAGGCGCGAAAGGGACTTTGATACAGCATTTCATGGTATCATAGTTTTGGCTTGGGAGATCGGGGCGGGGTGGGGTGGGGGGGGGGTGGAGAGGAGGGGGCGCACTCTATGAAATGATATGCCTGGGACAAAAATTATGCTGGCAACCTTTAAGTCGCAGAGTACATGCTAATAACTGATTGAAATCCTGCTAACTCAATCACTCGAGTTACTGCATCAAACGCTGACAATCAGACACTTATTGCGCATGCAAATCAAAGCATGTAACGACTTGCGCGTGCCTAGCACTAGAATGCCAAATCAGGTATTTGTGTGCCTGCGCCGAGCCGCGCACTTAATCCCCTCACCGCCGAGAAATAAGTGAACACGATTCAACGGCAAGAGACATAGATCCTCATGAGCCCCCGCGACTGCGGGGGCTCATGAGGATCTATGACTCTTGCTGCGACCAATTTGTGTCCATATTTTTGGGGACGGTGTTGGCTTTTTGGTCGTTGAATGAACCAAGATTTCAGAAACAACAGTAAAAGTACGTACAGCGGCAGGGAAAGGGTTAAATGACAATGCAGACATTCGCCCGTGTACGATTGTCCTTCACGAAACTTAACCCATTCAGCCCTGACGCACTACAGCAGGAGATGGGTCGACCATGATAATTCAAGGGCAGTGCCAGATTAGCTTGGCGCCTGTCGGCGCCAAGCTAATCTGGCACTGCCCTTGAATTATCATGGTCGATCCATCTCCTGCAACTGGTGCATAGTCATTAGATGACGCCTCCTAAATTTGGGAAATACCGCCGTCGGGCTGAATGAGTTAATGCTCACGATAAACGGCTAACCAATGCAGTTTGGAATAAAGTATTGAACATGTTTCTGCAAAGCCCGATAGTTACATTCAACGACTTAGCTCATTCAAGGCGCCTCGTATCAGTAGCTGTGGAAATGTACTACAGCGCTGTCGCCGATAATTACATTCAGCGACTTGACTCAAGGTGCCCCGCATTAATGGCTGCGGAAGTGTCGTATAGTAGAGTTGCCGGCGGCAAAGCTGTACGAAACGTCCGCAGCTATTCATGCGGTACGTCTTGAATGAGTTAATCACTCCACTGCCAAGAATAAGTCAAAGATAGTTATTCCGCATTGGACGTGTTTCTAAACTTGCTGGCTATTTCTTAACTTGCTGGCTATTTCCTTGTATAAGCCGAAAATAAGTAGAAACACGTTTTGGAAGCAACAAAGCGAGAAATGAACCCCAGAATAGCAATTGTTATTCCAAGGGTGTTTCTTTCTTCATATGTTGATGATTTTTTTTTCATAAATTGTTGCTACAAGGGTTTGTGATGGTGATGATGATGATGATAATGATGATGATGATTATTATTGTTGCTATTATTATTATTATTATTATTATTATTATTATTATTATTATTATTATTATTATTACTTGTCGGTCCCGCGCTGAGATGGCCTTACCCAATGCACAAAGGCCATCGGGCTGATGTCGGCCCTCGCTCGGCCATGCGTGGGCCACCGGCGGACGACGTCGGCCCGATGGCCTTTGGCGCATTGGGTACTCGCCTGCTCGACGTTAAACCCAAATAACTAACTAACTGATTACTTGTCGGATAATGTCTGTTATTTTACACGCCTGGTAGTCACGGGTCTGGTCCGGTTGTTACAGATTGACCTGGCATGCCTGCTCTACGTGGGCTTCCCCTTCTGCAAGTGTCTAAAGAAGATCGCGGACCGCAGGCTGACCTTGTCCACCGCCGAGACCAACATCAGGAACCGCATGAGCACGGTCAGGCGATACACGCCCCGTGACACCATGCGAGCCACACACCCGCCTCACAAACACAACCTGCTCAGAAACGGCAACCGCGCTTACTTCGACCTGAAGCGAGGGTCTTCGGATAAAGTGGAACGCACTAGGCTGTGTGACAGGTGGAGAAACGGCGCTCACACAACAGGGCGGAGGGCGAGACGGGGTCAGGTGGACAGGGATGACGGAGACAGGACAGACAAGGACAGATTCGGTAATCATAGGGAGGCCGGTGAAAGAGTAGATATCAGACGTGAAGAGAATGACACAGTGGACAAGGCTAAACTCTGTGACTGTGAAGGCTCAAACATTAACCCCCTTGCTCCTGTAGCCACGGATACTGTAAACAGTACCAGTGACTGCGTGCACAAGAGGGTTAAGACGGAAAAGGCCCGACCTTACGAGCGTTACGTGTCCATGGGGACGGAAGAGGCGAGATTGCTGGAGCGTGACGAACTAGACCGACTCTTGGAACACGATGTATCACAGGACACTGAACAAACAAGAATTTTTGAGTCAGATAGCACGGGTGAAGTCAGACTATACCAATACGAAGGAACAGGGAATGGCAAACATTACGAAGATGACCAAGCAGACAGAACAGAAACCACTAGATTCTTGGACTCTGAAGAAGCAGACAACGTAGAGTTGTGTCACTTGCAGAACGACAGCTCGAAAGACGTTGGCGAATCCAGGACTAACACACACAGTCTAAGTTGTTCTGTGCTCTCTGGGGTTCCTACCCCAGAGAGCACAGACCAACTCAGACTGTGTGGTGCCGAGCACTCAAGCAACGCGACAGAGCCTTTAATTTTCCACAAGTCAGACAGGGCATCACGTGACAGACTTCACAAACCTGACGATAAAGAAAATGGCACACTTTACGGACACATCGAGTCGGAGAAACCGGAAAGGACAAATGTGGCTGTTTGGGAAAAAAATGGTCGTGAAGTTGCGCGTAAGGGAAATGGCGGAACGCTAGCGAACCATCACGATGTGCATTGGACGGTCGTGTCCAAAAGACGTCATGCGAACGGTAACGCCGCGAAAACAGAAACGACTTCTCTGTGCGAGATCACGTTCGAGCGGCCAGGTGCGAGAGACTTGTCACAGATATGCAGACACTCCTCTCTCGAGAATTGTGTCCAAGGAACCGGTGTCTAGACGTCAATTTACCACAGCAATAAACTTTGACGCCTGCACGTGATGAGGAGTGGGTGTGCTGGTCTGCGAATTTGGACCTTACGGCTACAAGCCGTAAGGTCCAAAATCGCAGACCAGCGCACACGATTCTAAACTCGTCCGGGCGAAGCGTTTAATTATTAACCGATAAGACTGTGACACTTGACCACAACGATGTTATTCAGAAAGTCTGCAATAATGCTGGAACTCATTAACTGTTATTACTTGTATCCGTGCGCTGGACTGTGATTTTGGACCTTACTGCTTGCAGCCGTAAGGTCCAAAATCACAGCCCAGCACGCGTATATAATACTTGTAAAATGTGATATTTATTCAGTGTTCGTGTGCGTGTGTTTTGATGACATGGAAAGACGAGAAATGTGTTGTTATTGTTGTTGTGTGTGTGCTTGAGAGAGAGAGAGAGAGAGAGAGAGAGAGAGAGAGAGAGAGAGAGAGAGAGAGAGAGAGAGAGAGAGAGAGAGAGAGAGAGATTATGAATCACAATGCTCAACAAAATGTATACATACATGTGGCTTCTGATAAATTGATTCACCTCACCAGCTGCTTTTACTTCAATCTAAAGAAAGAAAAACAAGACTCTGATGAACATTTTCTTGCCAAAACCTTTCATCAGTTCAACGAATGATTAATATGTATTGGATGGGTGGATGGATGGATGGATGGTAGGGATGGGCGGATTTGCGGAGGGACGGATGGATGGATGGTTGGACGGACGAACGGACTGAAGGATGCATGGATGCACGCACGTACATATGGATATGCTGCATGCAAGGACGAATGGACTCGGGCGGACGGCTGGATGGATGGGCCGGTTGTGCGCGCGGTATGAATACGCTGAGAGGTGCGGAGGGAATAAACATGGATGCAGATGAATATGAAAACGGCACTTACTCGCAGCCACAATCAGTCATATTTATATCAAGTGAGCGTTGTCCCCGGTCTTGTATTCACATCGTGTACGATGTATTTGTATGTACGGTTCTAACATTCACCTCCAAACACTCCCTTCACTCCTTGACTGCTACTGACGAAACCGCTTGGCGGAAAAGACGCATAACTGCGCGTCTTTTCCGCCAAACGGTATCGTCCTTAACACTCAAGGGGTTAACACATTCTGCTCCAGGACCGAAATCCGCAAATTTTGAAGGTGCCCCCTGAAGAATGTATTACACTTCTGGAAACAGATCGAGCGTGATAGTTCAAGGGTTGTGCCAGAATAGCTTGGCGCCTATAGGCGCCAAGCTATTCTGGCACAACCCTTGAACTATCACGCTCGATCCATGTCTTGTCGTGGCGTGTCGGAGTTGAATGAGTTAACCCGAGATTGTGATGGGGTTAATCAAGAGGCATAGATGTTCATAGGGCCCTGCAGCCGCAAGGCATCATGAGATCCTATGCCTCTGGTTTGCGGAGACTCGTGTTTGACGGTGTGTTCGGTTGTACAATAACTCTGATGGATGTCTCAAAATGAGGATGGGAATGGAATAGATGTGTGCCAGCGAGAGTTATAGATTCTATGCCCCTTGCTGATGTTAGGTTCTGTCTGATGAACTGTGGGAGCCAAATGGCATTTTATCTGAATGAAAACGTGCACGTATTGATTGATACCCAAGTCCCAACATGTATAATTGTGATTGAGATGCCACGCAGATTGTCTTAAAACTAATAAACTGATGATGTTTTTGAATGAAATGAATATTGGTCAAAAAGTGAATACTTTGCTTCACGCTATGCATGCTTACCATCGCGCGCCCAGGCCACAGATCGCACGCACAAACACACGCACGCACGCACGCACACACACACACACACACACACACACTCACACACAAACACACACACACTCACACAAACACACACACACACACACACACACACACACACACATACCGGCACACACACCGGCACACCGCACTGCGGACACAATTGACATACTGCGCTTCACGTCAAAAGTACGTTATGCAGCGACGAACCCCGGTTGGCATAACTAGACATGACGTAATTTGTATCTTGTTACTTCAGTTGTTTGAGGTTAGCTCATTCGCGGCCAGCCGCATTTGGATGCGCGGCATAAGCCGCGCATCCGGATGCGGCTGGCTGCGAAGGAGTTAAGGGACTTCAAAACGCGCTGATCAGACAATTGAGCACGTAACCAGGTGTTTGTGTATTTACAGACTTCATTTGAAGAACTGGACAAAATTCAGTCTTACTTTGGTCGAGATGTATTCATGGTCGACATCCATAACAAAACATTTGAGCGAATTTGACCTAAAACATGTTTTGGTCGACCACAAATTTGAGTAGAAATATGTCAACAAAATCAACTTTGGTTGAGTTGATCGTACAATTTCGTTCGCAATAACGCTATTTTGGGCGGGGTATTTATTGTGTATTTTGTGGTGATTCGATATTTTACTTATCTCCCTTTTAGATTCCTTGGTGGTTTAGGGGTATTCTGGCTAGTATGTACTGATTAATAATTCAAGGGTAGTGCCAGACTATCTTGGCGCCATAAACGCCCTCAAATATAACAGCTTGGCCTGTACTGATCGAACATGCCGAAGCCGGTTTGGCGCCTTATTAGAGCCATAATACTGAGGCTAAAGTGGTGTTTAGACGAGGGAGGAGTGATAAACATATTTTAAACGGAGGGAAAGAGGACTGAATGCGTGGGTGGGGGGCGGTGTCCGGTAGCTGAAGTACTGAGTAGGTGGGGGAATTTCCCGACTGTGGAATGCTATGATGAGAGATGGAGATTGAGAGAGAGAAGCCTGTAGGGGGTGAGTGCGTAGGCGAGTATGAGAGGCGTGAAAGCGGTGTGAATGCGTGGGCGGTTACAGGAGTGATAAGGGAGGGTACCGACCGAATACGCCAGTCAGCAGCAGCAGTCAGGCGACAGCTAGAAATTGAAATGGCTCCCAAATCAGCGAGAAAGAAGGCTTTACTAGAAAATAGTGAGATGGACCATATTTTCCGTGACTGGGGCCTCGACGAAGAGGTGCAGAGTGCCATGATCAGGGAAAAATTCATCTCTAGGCAAGCACTACTGCTAATGTCTGACGAAGACATTGACGCTCTGGCGCTGAAACGGGGGGACAGAGCAGTGCTCCGTGCAGCGGTGGCCAAATTCCAGGTGGACAACGGCGGTGGCCCACTGTGCGGCGGACTGGGAGGAGTAGCGGACAACAGCGGCAGTAGGGCGCCACAGACCTTGCAGGACGCCCTATACAGTACACACCACAGCGGGGCCGGACTGGATGAACTGTTGCGCGACGGCCTGTGCGTCAGTGGCAACAGTAGCGGGGGTATTGCGGCAGCAAAAGGTGGGCCCCACTTACGTATAGTAGACTTTCTGTCTTCAGCAGCAGTGGCAGAGGAAGAAGTGGCACTTGGGGGTGGTGTCACTATAAAGGTGAACAGCAAACCGAAGTTGGACAAGGTTTCCCCCGCACACTGGATAGTGGCAAATAGCCGTATTATGGCGGCCCTTATGGACAAACCCACACCGGGTTTCACGCCGTACGCCTACCTGAAGTACTCGGCGATGGTGGGGGAGCTGGCGGCCAGATACACCTGGCAAAGTGTCCTGCTGTTCGACGATGAGTATCGTCAGCGGCAAGCGGCCGAAGCATTCCAGTGGGGCACGGACGCCCCACACCTGTCCACGGTGGTGCTGCGCGACCGTACTGCGCAATCTGCGATGCCCACTGGCTCACCTGCTCGCAGAACAGGAGGAGGGACGGCCGGACCGCGCCCACAACGCCCCATCGGCCCCTCTGGGAGGGAAGTGTGCCTGCAGTACAACAGAGGGTACTGCACCTACGGCGCACGCTGCCAGCTGGAACATGTGTTATACAGTATACAAAATGATCCAGGCGTCCATCAGATAAAAAAAAAGCAGGCTATACATGCTGAAACCACCCCAATAATAACACTCTTGCAATAAATCTGTATGAAACCAAAAATGCCGCGAGTGGCGGGGAACCTCAATTCATTTCTTTTGTAACTTTTTCAGTCTGTTGCGGATGTAATCCTTAATGTTTGTCCAGCGCCTATGTCTAAGTGCGGGCTCCTCTGCCATTGCGTGCTGTATCTCGGCCTTTCCAGGAAGTTTGTTCATGACGAGGTGTGTCTTGAAACGAGTTTGAACAGCTTTCTCTTCATCTTCCCCCCATGGTTTCCTTGTAAATCTAGCTTTCTTTCGAACAGGAGCTGACGCAGTACTTACTTACTTACGCCTGTCACCCCTACCCGGGTATAGGCCGTCGACGAGAGACCTCCAGCAACTCCTGTCCTGTGCTTCTCCTTCGATTCTACTCCAGGTGGTTCCAAGTCTCTTGATGTCTGCTTGGAGGTCTCGACGCCAGGAGTTTCTCGGCCTACCTCTTTTCCTCTTTCCCTGGGGGTTCCATGACAATGCCTGCCTAGTGATACTGGAAGCTGGCTTTCTCAGACTGTGACCGATCCATCCCCATCTTCTTCGCCCAATTTCATTCTCTGCTGTTATCTGCTCTGTTCTCTCCCAGAGTCTGACGTTGCTGATCTTCTCTGGCCAGTGGATTTTAAAAATTCTTCTAAGGCAACTGTTCATGAAGGTCTGTACTCTGTTGTCTGTGGTTTTTGTCAATCTCCAAGTCTCTGCTCCATATAGGAGAACTGCTTTTACATTGGAGTTGAAAATCCGGACTTTGGTGTGTTGTGACAGCTCTCTGGAACTCCACACTTTTTTTCAACTGGAGAAAGGCTGCTCTGGCTTTACCGATTCGTGCTCTGACATCTGCATCAGTGCCGCCTTTTTTGTCTATGATGCTCCCGAGATAGGTGAAGGACTCTACCTCCTCCAACGGGGTGCCAGCAAGCAAGACTGGTTCCTCCCTGGTTGCGTTCAGCCTCATTGTCTTTGTTTTCTGTTTGTGAATGGTGAGGCCCACTTGGGACGAGATGTCAGCAAGCCTCGTGGTCTTGTCCTGCATTTGTTGATGAGTGTGGGACAGTAATGCCAAGTCGTCTGCAAAATCGAGGTCGTCAAGCTGTGTCCACAGTGTCCACTGTATTCCACTTCGTCTGTGCTCTGTGGTCATCTTCATGACCCAGTCTATGGCCAGTAGGAAGAGGAACGGAGACAGCAGACACCCCTGCCTGACACCAGTTCTGACCTGGAGCTCCCTGGTGAACTGCCCTTCGTGGATCACGCGACATGTCATGCCATCGTAGCTGCTCTTGATCAGGCGGACGAGCTTTGTGGGTACACCGTAGTGTCGTAGGAGTTTCCACAGAGTCTCTCGGTCCACACTGTCAAATGCTTTCTTATAATCCACAAAGTTGACGTACTGTTCCACGATGATGCGGAGAGTGGCGATCTGGTCTGTACATGATCGGTTCTTCCTGAATCCTGCTTGCTGGTCTCTCAGCTGGGGGTCAACGGAGCTCTTCATTCTCTCCAGAATGATCCTGTTGAAGACCTTTCCTGGTACTGACAGCAAGGTGATTCCTCTGTAGTTGGAAAACTTGCTGAGGTCGCCTTTCTTGGGAAGCTTGATTAGGTACCCCTCCTTCCAGTCAGCCGGCATCACCCCCTCTTCCCAGATCTTTCCAAACAGTGGGTACAGCATCTCCACTGTTGTCTCTAGGTCTGCTTTCAGAGACTCCGCTGGGATGCCATCTGGGCCTGCTGCTTTGCCATTCTTCAAAAATGCCACTGCTCTTCTGATCTCTTCCCGGCTGGGTCTGTCACAGCTGATGGGTAGGTCGGTCTCTGCCGGCTGGATGTCTGGGGGGTCGGGTGGGCTAGGTCTGTTCAGTAACTCTTCAAAATACTCGGCCCATCTGTCGAGTTGGTCTGCTCTGTCTGCAATAGGCTTGCCTTCTTTGTCTTTTACTGGTCTTTCTGTATGGCCATACTTGCCTGACAATCTTCTGGTAATGTCGTAGAGCTGTTTCATATTGCCGCTGCCTGCTGCCTTTTCTGCCTCTGCTGCCAGGCTGTCTGTGTAGGCCCTCTTGTCTGCCCTGATACTCCTCTTCACCTCGCGGTTGGCTTCTGAGTATTCCCCCTGTGCCCTTACTTTGGCTGCTCTCGTGCGACTGTTGTTGACAACTGTTTTCTTCTGCTTCCTCACTTCTATCTTCTTCAAGGTCTGTGCCGACAGCCAGTCCTTGTGATGGTGTTTTCTGAACCCTACAGTGTCTTTGCAGGTTGAGTTCAGCGCCTCTCTAACTGCCTTCCACTGCTGCTCTGTGGTGGCCGCCTCCTCTTCATTTACTAGCTCCTGTAGTGCTTGAAACCGGTTGGACAGCACCAGTTTGAACTCTTCTCTAACTCCAGTTTCTCTCAGGAGGCCTACATTATAGCGCTGTCTTCTTGTTGTCTCTGTGCGGCTTTTCTTTAGCTTGAGCTTCATTCTTAAGGTAAGCAGATGGTGGTCGGAGGCGACATCTGCTCCCCTCCTCACTCGAACATCTTGAAGGGATCTTCTAAATTTCTTGCTAATGCAGATATGGTCTATTTGGTTCTCTGTTGTATGGTCAGGTGAGACCCAAGTTTCTTTGTGTATCCTTCTGTGTGGGAAGATGCTGCCTCCAATGACAAGTCGGTTTAGAGCACAAAAGTCTACAAACCTCTCCCCGTTCTCACTCATCTCCGAGCCTAGTCCCTGTCTCCCCATCACCTCTTCGTATCCGGTGTTGTCCTCCCCTATTTTGGCATTAAAATCGCCCATGACGATGGTGATGTCTCGCTCCGCACATTTGTCCAAGGCACTCTGGAGTCGGTCGTAGAACTCTTGTTTCTCTTCCTCGTCCCTGTCATTAGTGGGCGCATAACACTGGATGACGTTCAGCTTGAGCTTTTTCTTGGTTCTAAAGGCTGCTGTGATGATTCTTGGCCCAAGAGGTTCCCAGCCCATCAGCGCTCTCTGTGCCACTGGTGACAGCATGAATGCTACGCCTTCTGTATGGGGGGCATTCTCCTCTTCATGACCTGAATACAGAATCATCTCCCCACTTAACAGCCTTTTCTGACCAGACTGCGTCCATCTGGCTTCACTGATACCTAGCAGGGAAAGGTTGTACTTTTGCATTTCCGCTGCTATCTGGGCGGCCTTGCCGCTCTGGTACATGGTCTTGACGTTCCATGTGCCCATGGTTGTATCCCTGGATAGAGAGAGGCGGCTCGGTCCTGTGGCTTCCGAAGACTTCCGGCTTTCACCACAGGACGTCATAAGTCTTCTGGTAGAAGAACCTTCCTCCTCCAGGAAAGGAATTACTGTTAGTCTTTTCGTCGGCGTTTTTGTAGCTATTTCCTTTTTTGCAGGGTGGGGAAGCTACCCCTACGCCCAACCCCCTTACTAGGAGGACCAGGGGTTTTCTGTCGGGGTCACCTTCCCTTAGACCATGTTGGTTCACGGCACCTTATTTCATTCGGTGCACCCCTCTCACGAGGGACCCCCTATCCACCACCCAGGGGACGCGCCTCAACGCCATATGGTCCCAGCGCGAGGTGACGCAGTACTGTCATCATCAAAACTATCTAGATTGTCATCAGGCTCTGGGCGTCTTTTCTCCGTCATGCTCATCGATTCCTGTGTTGTTGACTTGCTACTTGCTTCATTCACAGGTGCTGTTTCCCCCCGAGACCTCTCTGCCAGTTTCTGATGTGTCTTCATTGTCAAAGTCAATCTCTTCATCATCGCCCAGCTCAGCTCTAATGCAACTCTCAAAATCTGTCATCCCATTGTTAACTGACAGACGAATCTTTGCCACTTTTGCCTTTTGAAGGACGTCTTGAGGTTGGAGGTAGATATGGCGATGTATCCGAATATCATGGCCAAAGAAATCTGCCAGCTGATCCTGGTCTAACTACGAGATGGCCATTGACTGAGCCAAAGTTGCAACCTGCTTCCGTAACTGAGTAAATGTAAACATGGCTGGGTATGACACCTCTGCTTCTAGGGCATGGGCCTTCAGAACATCATGGCCTCTGTAAGGCCTCTGACCAGAAGGTGTGGCAAAGATGTACTGGGAATCAGCGAGAGCTGGCATTGATTGCCTCATTTGAAGGATTCTGTCCACAGTTGTCATCATCTTCTTCGTCAGCAACACGGGAACACTCCTATTAAACTTGCCTCTGATTTCCACTCGCTGAAAATGATTCACCATTTTCTTCTCAACCTCTGTGAGACCTTTCAAGATATCTTGATTGGTGATAGATCCAATCTTAGCATTCTGGAAGTCTGACACCTTCATTCTCTGAACTTCTCCCACTCGTTTTCGGTTGAAAAGTGATACAGCACAAAGAGTTGCTTTAACCACTGTCGGATAATCTTCCGAAACCATCCTTGTCTCAAGAAGCTGTTGGACCTTCCTCACATCTTCACATGATGGGATCAGCTTGGGTTTGTTCATGGTCATTTTCCCGACCGACTGGGCTGCTGTAGCGGACACACAATCATACCAGTCCCCGTTGAAGACAGAGTCAAACCGCTGCGCCTCAGAGAGCTCCTGTCGTCACCTGTCGTCTGAACCCTGCCCAAGCTGTTTGGATGCCTGTGACTGTTTGATCTGTGAACACTTTTTCAAAGCATGGCCTATGCGCATTGCGAGATTGCCTTTTTTGAACTGATGTGTGTCCTCATCAAAATCTGCTAGCTCTTTTACAGCCAGGACAACATGATCAAAGCTAGCTGAATTGATCGCAGCATTTAAACTTGCGATTTTCATTTCTGACCTCACTCTGATAATCTTTAATAGTCTCCCTAACTCCCGCATCCTGGAGCTGATTTGTCCAGCCGTGTGTTCTTCAATGTCTCTGCGGTCAAATAATCTCTTTCCATACTCAAGAAGCAAGGGGTCAGTTCTGATGAGACGGCTTATCTCATCATCTCTCTGGCTGGCCAAGACCTTGTGATAAAAAGAAAATTCAACGTCTAAGGGTATTGGAAGGATTAAAGGCGACCACGGCGCGCCGCGTCCCCTCGCCGAGTGATCTGAAACCCTCCTGGCTTCTGACAGCAACGTTTTGAGTGAACAGAGATCAGCTTTTTTTTGAAAGAGCCCTTTGCAATGGCTACAGGCGAGAAGGTCGTCTACCTTACTAGTTTTGGTGCGATACTTAGGAATCAAACATCCGGATTTGTTTTCAAGAACAGCAACGTTATGCATGTAATCACCCTCATCTTGTAGTCTGATCCATGCTCGACGTCTCTGCTTGGTCCCTTTTTTTATCGACAAAATTTTAGCAACGTCTGCCTCATCTGCATGGACATCTTGCGTGCTCATTTTCAAGACAAGCTTGCCACACAATTTGCATGCATGTTTTTTTGTCCCATTTGTACTTTCCTTTCCCTCTCTGCGACACGTGCACACCTGTTTCTTCTGTAAGTGCTCTTTCCCCACTCTTTCCAGCTTCATGTTCCTCCTGCCTATCCACATTCTCATTGCCACCCCCTAACGCACACTGCACCTTGCTGGTACTAGCGTCACCGACACCTGGCCACCCCGAACCTGCCACTTTGATGAAATCTAACATAGTCGATACAATACTGTCTATGTCAGAGATCCCTGCAATTGATGCCGACACACCCTCTGAATCCGATGAGCTCGAGCCAGGAACAAACTCCTCGTCATCACTGCCCTCGTATTGCGATGCGCTGGCACTACTCTCAGTCTCGGGTCCATCCCAGGCGCCATTTGCCAACTGGAGAAAGAAAGAAAGAAAGAAAGATTGAAACCAAAGCTGCATTAGGACAGAAACAGCCAAATTTTGGTTTAAGGGGCCTTGCACAAGAATAAAAAGAGTAATCCCGTGTATGACCGATTTACATATGTGTGACCTCGGTGACGAGGGCTGGCTTCTGCAGCAGCAAAATCCACGTTTTCTGAAAATGCAAGCAGTTTTCACACATTTGTCAACCCTGCGTGACCCTTTGAGAGAGGTCACTCAAATTGGCATGTTTAAAAAAGGTCTTGCAACAAAGTATCCTTGGGCCAAGCTTGAAGAATGTGGCTTGAATAGTCTCCGAGAAAATGCCACCGTTAACTCATTCTACCCCCAGACACACCACAGCAGGATAAGGATCGACCATGATAGTTCAAAGGTGGTGCCAGAATAGTGGCGCCTATGGGCGCCAAGCTATTCTGGCATCACCCTTGAACTATCATGGTCGATCTGTGTCCTGCGCTGCAATGCGGTCTTGAGAGGACAGGGGCAAAATTTAAGGATTTTGGTGTTGGGGTAGAATGAGTTAACTCATTCTACCCCAGACACACCACAGGAAGATAAGGATCGACCATGATAGTTCAAGGGTGATGCCAGAATAGCTTGGCGCCTATGGGCGCCAAGCTATTCTGTCATCACCCTTGAACTATTATGGTCGATCTTTGTCCTGCACTGCAATGCAGTCTTCAGAGGACAACGGCAAAATTTAAGGATTTCGGTGTTGGGGTAGAATGAGTTAAAGTTTACCATGGACGACGGACGGACGACCAGTGGCCCAGAACATAAACTCACTTTTCCTTCACACGCACGCCAGCCAATAAAATGAAGATGATCATAGAATCACTTTACTTACCAGTTTGTAATTGGGAGCATTCCGCTGCCGTCCATGCACCCTCCTACCAGACGCACCCTCTGTGGCAGAGGCTGGGGGGCCATGATGCTGCAGCATAGATCCCGATGGGTTTGGACATCCTGCTGCCATCCGGCGCTGGGTGTGTGCAGAAAGTCCTGAGCCTGTGTGACCAAAACGGTGTTGCTGCAAACATGTCCAATACAACCATGTAAACCAACTGACATTTTGAATCAGATTGATTGTACATTGCTTAACGTCCCAACAGCAACAAGGCTTTCTCAGGACGTAACTGCACTGCTTGTGAAAAAAAACACCTAAACAGAACATTGCCATGTATGTCGCCAGCCGGTCAAATACGTTAAATAAACCTAACACATGTGGCCTAAATAAAGCTAAGACCATTTAGCAACACACATCCAATATCAAGAGCTACAGACAGTGCAGACAGTAGGGAGAGTTTTAAAAAGGCAAATACAGGTGAATGGACAAAGGATAGACAGAAACACATGCCCCAGAATAGAGAGAAAAACCCACCCTGTGGGGCTGACCAGGGTGACCCTGAGAACTAAAAACTGGTAATACAGTAAAAAGCGACACTTCAGTTGCACATTCCGAAAGACCTGTTTGTGGACGTTTGTTCTTCGAATCGCGAGGCAGTTTTGCGAACGAGGATTGAAATCTGGCGCCATTTTTTTTTTTAAAGTCAACTGATACTGTGCATGCATGTGGCAAGTTACTTTTTGATCACTGACAATCACACATGTCAGAAAAAAAAAGAAACAAAATCGCGTGGCAGATTGACCTTGTAATGGGGTTATTGAACGAATTCCTTTCATTGAAGAAGAAAGCTTTTGTTAAAATCGTGGGGTTCTATTATCATTTACTACAAGACTCAACGGTCAGAGAGAGGAAGACACGGACCGAGCCACGGCTGAAGCAGACGCCTTATTTTTCTGGGCCAAACGGGTATCGGGGATTGGAGGCATCTCTCAGTTAAATAACTGCACTGAACAAGTACATTTGGGCGTGCTCTTAACTAAGAAATATTGCATAAAGTACCTCTGCAAACGCGGAAGAATGGCCCACTGTTGGGGACGAAAGACGACGTTTTAGGAAGGGCAAGAGAAACAACTCCGTTCATCGGTGTTGGGGTAACCAATCAGCGATCATCAAGTTGATCTGAAAACACTCCGCTTCCGTGTCAACACACAGGCCCAGGGCATCGCCAAAACTCAACATGAAGTAAATCTGGCGAAATGGGGACATCCTATTTTGATATTTTTTTTTCTGACTTTTGAATGAAAGATAATGCAGAAACAACCCTCAGAAAAAATGGGTGCCTGACTTGGTCACCCAGAATTTTACACACACCCATTTTGCATAAGGATGGTAAAGAAAGTAACCCAATTGAGTGGTTTGGTGTACGCACACACACACACACACACACACACACACACACACACACACACACACACACACACACACACACACACACACACACACACACACATTGAAAAACAAATTGAAGTTAATCGATCTGAGAAAGAGCAAATCAGACCTAAACTTTCAGCTGCTGCAGGTTCCGCGTGAGCATCAACGTATCCATAGCGGTACAAGGGAGGCAAATATGGGTTAAAAAGAAAAATGCGTCGGGCAGAAGCCATTAGTAACGATTATTTCCCTTTGATTAATCCTTTGGGTGTCGGTAGCGATTTTAGTCGTGATGATTCCTGCAGGAATAACAACAACCTGACAACATCCTTCAGGAATCATTGCGACTAAAACCGCTACCGACACCCAAAGGTTGAAATATTCTACCACAATTACATTGCGAGCGTTACCAAGGAGGTGGGTAAGGTTGGTTTTTTGTTTGTTTTTTTGGGGGGAGGGGGGAGGGGGGGAGGGGGGTATTGGAGTGGCGGGGGTGGGGGTCGGGGTCGGGGTGGGGGTGGGGGGAGGAGAGGGGGGATGGGTGAGGGGGGCAGGTGGTGTAGGAAATCTGGAGGTGAGAACTGGGAACGTAGTACATTTCAAGTGATCTGTTCCATGGCGGTCTATGGTTTCCGATCACTTCGTTGCCAGGGCGACCTAGAGGAACGTGTGTATATGAACGGCGGGCTCTGTGCTGGAAAAAAAACCCAATCAAAACAAGATGAGGATTTAATTCCAAAGTCTACCGTATTGTTTGGAGCTCAGATGCGTTTATCTTTTAGGAACATTCAGAGTTGTTCATATTTTTAAGCTTATTATGCTGATCCATCCGCTCTGTGGGCTCGTGTAGCGACAGGAATCCATCTCCTTCTACTTTAACTCACCCTCTGATCCACACACACTGGCACACATAAATAAAGACGGGCGCACGGCGACCCCAGCCATTCGTAAATTTGCAACTTTCTTGCTGGTTTTCACGCCTAGGGCTTACAGGTCACAATGTTGACCTAATCCTACCCCAGGGCCGGGACAAACAGCAGGCTTATGCAAACACTGTTTATAAAAAAATCATGCGGGTATTAATGAGAAGATAGTTGTGGGGTTTTTTTTTGTAAAAGAAAAATTGAAGTTATGTTAGCTGTTTTACAAATGACTCCGAAAAGGTGTTGCACAAAATTGTCTGATTTTCACACCTAGGGCATACAGGTCACAATTGACCTAATCGTATACTGATCCATTTCCCTCCTCTCTAAGCCAACCCCTGATCAATGCACACAATTCGGCGCACTTTACTCCCGCCATTAGTAAGCTCTGTGTGCTCGCCGTAGCGACAGGAGTCCATCTCCTTCTACTCTAACCCACCCTCTGATCCACACACACTGGCACACAAAAATAAAGACGGACACACGGCGATTACCGCCATTAGCTATTTGAAAGAAGAATAATGGCACGAGCAGCGAAATGACGTCACTTCAATCTTCACGTCATGGCATCATTACGTGACGACTCGATGTTATAGGCCTACGTCACTCATCGCAGTACTAATATTTGACGTATTAGAGAATCAACTTTGCAATTTTCTTGCTGATTTTCACACCTAGGACTTACAGGTCACAATTTTGACCTAATCCAACTCCGGGGCCGTGACAAACAGCAGGCTTATACAAACACCGTTTATGAAAATTCATGCGGGTATTAATGAAAAGATAGCTTTTCTCGTAAAAGAAAAAATAAAGTTATGTCAGCTGTTTTACAAATGACTCCTAAAAAGTGGTGCAGAACATTGTATGATTTTCACACCTAGGGCATACAGGTCACAATTAACCTAATAGTACCCGACAGCCAAGACAAACTGTAGACTTATGTAAATACCATATAAGAAAAATCATGAGATTATTAATGAGAAGATTGGGGGGGGCGCGCGGGGGGGGGGGGGGGGGGCGGGAGGGGGGGGGCAGGAGGGGGGGGGGGGGGGGGGGCGGGAGGGGGGGGGGCGGAGAGGGGGGACGGGGGGGGGGTGGAGGGGGGTCGTAAAAAAACAACAACCATTGTTTCAAGATTAACCCATATAATTCGTGAAATTAATCTTATAAAGGTGAAAATATATTTTTTCAAAAAATATTTAATTATCACTCAAAAGGTTCTAGGGGTACAATGTTGGTTAACGAACTCATTCAATATTTCCCTTTTATCTAGCTATACGCAAACTATCTAGTAAAAATAAGAAAAATTACGGACTCCAGTGTGGATCAATCGGTTTTTGTGAAACGGCCATTTTCTCGCCAATAGCATCTTAATCAAAACATCGAAAAAAAAAGGCCCCGAGATAATTCTTTAAGATACAATATCCTAAAATTTCAAGCATGTCTGTCCTCAAACACGGGCTTTAGTCGCTGTCCCACACAGACACACACACACACACACACACACACACACACACACACACACACACACACACACACACACACAGACACACACACATACACACGCGCGCACGCGCGCGCGCACACACGCACACACACACACACACACACACAAACACACACACACACACACACACACATACGCGCTTTGGCGCCAAATAGACGTTCTCTAGCAAGGTTTGCGTAGCTAGACGTGAAGTCATTTCTATTTTGTTACTTCTTTAAAAAATTTCTGCGGCAAAAACGTCATGTGCATGCTCCGGAGTGCGCTCCGACGAGCCCCATTTCAAAGTCTACCGTATTTTTTAAATACGGTAGACAACAAAATGAGGATTTCATCCCAAAGTCTACCGTATTGTTTGGAGCTCACGTGCGTTTTTCTTTTACTGAGGAACATTCAGAGTTGTTCATATGTTTAAGCTTGTCCTTCTGATCCATTTCCCTCCTCTCTAAGCCAACCTCTGATCAACACATACGCCGGTGCACAAAAATAAAGACGGACACACAGCGCTTCCCGCCATTAGTACGCTCTATATGCTGGAGTAGCGACAGGAATTCTGAAGAAGAAGAAAAGCACGAGTAGCAAAATGACGTCACTATAAGCTTCACGTCATGGCATCGCTGGTCTCACGGCGCCATGTACACTGGGACAAATTTGATATTTTGCGTCATTCATCCGAAAGGCACGCTCTTCCAGAGCTGACTGTTTTGTTCCACACAGCCTCTTCCAGCGCTGACTGTTTGGTGCGTCTGTCTTTGTTAGTGTGCGGCGACGTGTGTGTTAATCGTTGGCTTACAGAGGAGGGAAATGGATCAGCGTAATAAGCCTAAAAATATGAACAACTCTGAATGTTCCTGAAAGATAAACGCATTTGGGATGAAATCCTCATCTTGTTTACATCGCACACGTGAATGTTACAGCCTGGTTCTGACTGAGGCTGTGTGAAATGTTGCTAAAGTTCACCGTTACAATGGGTTGAACTATACTGACGAGCAAAAGAAATGCGACATTTGTAGAATCATCGGAAACGCTAAAGTGTTTCCGATGATTCCCAAAATGTTGCATTTTTTTCCTCGTCAGCATATGACTTTGCCTATCTGGCCTTCTTGTCACAACCTATTTAAGTTATTTTAAGCACAGGCAACAAAGCGGTTTTCACTACTTGCCCCTGTCTTGTGTCGGTGCATAAATCTCCTACGTACGAACGAGAACAGCAGAAAATTCCTTCTTTTAGATCGACCATGATGGTTCAAGGCCAGCTGAATGCCTTTTGTATACATGTATTTGTTTAGTCCGAGTCTCCAGGGTAGGACTTCGATGTCCGTACATTGTTCCACGCGGAGCACACTATGTATTTTGAAGGCAACAGCCAGACAGCCCATTTTGAGCAAAACGAGAATTTTATTGTGTACCGAGGAAAATCTCGTTTTCGCCCTCCGCCCCCCCCCCCCCCCAAAAAAAAAAAATAAAATAAAATAAAATAAATAATTAAAAAAATAATAATAATAAAAAATAAATAAATAAAATAAAATAAAATAAATAAATAAATAAATAAATAAAAATAAATAAATAAAAAAATAGAAAGAAAAAAACGGACTTGCTGCCTTTTGCATTCACAACGCAGAGTTTGCTCTCCATGTGGAAATTACTTCATTTTATACAGAATAGAGAGAACGCATTTCACCGGTATTGAAACTAAACATACAAAGTAAAAAGTAAACTAAAAATACACGCCGCATGCAAAGTCCATGATACTTTTATTTATTTATTTTATATGTATTTATTTATTTTCTATTTTTATTTTACTTATTTATTTTCAGTACCTCAGTGTAGATGCACATCTTGTTTCGTGCATCATTTACAGGACGACAAATAAGTTCTGTTTAAACCCTTTGCGTGTCGGTAGCGGTTTTAGTCGCGATGAATCCTTTAAACCTGAGGAATCATCGCGACTAAAACCGCTACCGACACACAAAGGGTTAAAAAAAAAAAGCACTACCAGCGTAAAATCAACGGTTTCAATATATATATATATATAATTGAAAGTTAATAAGCAATCTGCACCGCAAGCAGACGACACAAGTACTTCAGAAAGCCAAAGGGGCTCGCGGTTGTTTTGTGGTTGAAAATCTGTCCAGCGGCTTGCAAGCTGAAACGTGTACAAACACTTAACTCCGACGTCAAGGCAGCACGAGTGCCGTTTTGCCCGCAAGGAAGGTGACAATATGACTGAGGTGAAGGCTGGACATGGGCAGTAGTCGTTTGTGTGTGTGTGTGTAGTACACACGAAACAGCGACAGTGGAAACTAGGTCAAACAGACGCCGCTTACCTGCGGCTGCGCGACAACGTACATCCATCTGCAAGAGACATAGATCCTCATGTGCCCCGGGGAGCTCCGGCAGCGGGCTCAGTCATGATGATCTACGCCTCTTGCTGATCGATTATTTTACTTTATGTCCTCCAGGCAGCCAAGGTACACGGAAGCGAATCGCGCGGATGACTGTGTACAGGTAAAGCTAAAATGGCCGCCGTGAGGCGTTGGAATATTCGCCACTACGTCTTCAAGGCCAGTTTTTGTGGAATCGTGGTATGTGCAGTGGCCTTTGTGGTCGGGTTTTCCGTACCAGCATGGAGGCTGTCCTCAGGACTGTGGATGGAATGCCACAGCGGCAGATGCTTACCGGTGCCCAACAGCGGCATCCCAGGTAAGTGAAACGCCATTTCCTAAACAGCGACGCTTTATGGGGACAGAGGGGGTAGTGGGTGTTTGTGTCACATCACAAGCTTCATGGCGAAGAACGCGTTTCGCAATGTGTACCTGTACAGGATGGGCCTTTTCTAGTAACTTAAAAAAAATCATGATACACTACTGCTTTAAATTAGTTTATCTATGATATTTTAAGGGTGGTGCGAGAATAGCTTGGCACCTCAGGCGCCAAGCTATTCTGGCACCACCCTTAAATTAAAATCGTTGATCTATCTCCTAGTCTGTAATGTAGTCTTCATAGGAAATAAACAGTAACAACAAAAAATCAGCTTCACGATGTAATGGGATAATGATAGGCTGACTAGACTGAGAAATGAGCTTTCACCATGAATATCAATATAGGCTTGGGTCTACAGTGTTGAGGGGGGTGGGGAGGGGGGAGGGGTATGAGATGTTACCATTATGAATTCATGACAGGTTGTTTTGTGACTGACAAATCGTGAATCCCCCCAAAATAGCATTCACGTATTATCGCAGAAGGAGATGATGAAGACTCTTCTGACCCGCTGAAAACTAACAGGGGTTGGGAAGAGGGCAACATTGGGGTGGACATATTTTAAGTGAGCATTTGTGAGTAAAAACGTTAAAGGATGGCAAAAGACTTTCAATGTTTCACAAAATAATCAGGGCTATTTCAGGGATCACAAAGATCATGTTTTGAATTTCACAGTGAACCCTTCTTTATGCAGATCATGAGGATGAAAAAGTTGCAATCAAGAATCACGAGAATTAGAACCAAACAAAAACAACAACAACAAAAAAAAATTATCACGCATCCCGATTTTGGTGCTGATCTCGACCTTTCTCTGGTGAACAGAGATCATTACTGTGCATGGTGTAGCTTGTTTCTTGACCAAAGCTTGTGTCACACTTAGCTATACCGTGACTTCTTTTCGGGAAAGGCGAGAATTTATGTTATTATCGCGGATTTCTAATGCCTGTCTCACGTGTTTCAAAAACTGAAAATTGGGTGGTTGGTTGGTTAGTTCGGGGTTTAACGTCCACGGCACCAAAGTGATAATAGACGGCCCTGACGGGCGGGTTTATGGGGGGCAGAGAAGTCTATTTCCTCTAGAGTACGACCTGAACACTGATCAATTCAGGCGCACTGCAACTGTGGCACTTTGATTTATCAGGACTTTTCAACGGACATGCTATGGAAAATTGGATGGTCGTGTGTCACAATTTTATCCTATGTCTCCCGAGGCAATGTCAGTGTCACACTTCGCGGAAGTTCGTGAATGCACATGTTTACGCGTATAATTATGTGCTGTATCCGACTGCAAAATATACGGTCGACTGAACTGCCTAGTGTCCTGTGATTAGTTAACGCATGCGTCTTGTCATTACGTCGCGTTTACACGGACTCTTTTTGTTTATTCGGTCATGCGGGTGATACACAGTATCTTTCACGTCAAGTGTCTAACGGAGAACGTGATAGACCCGTCCGTGCGGCATGGACCGAATTTGAAATAGCTCAAGGGTAGTGCTTGATTAGCTTGGCGCCTTAGCCGCCAAGCCGCCAAGCCGCCTAATCAAGCACAACCCTTGAGCATAATGAAAGGTCTGTCTCACGTTTTTGGCATCGGAAGTAAAAGAGAAGAACGTTTGAATGCGCGTGTTGTTGTAAACATGTCTGACGTGCGTTTGTGTGTCACAGTTGCATACGGGTTAGATGGGGTTTTGTCCCTTGAACTGTGTCTACTGCGTAGTTGGCTTGTAACGTAATCCGAGTGTACGCGGTGACTGTCAGTGCGTAGTGTTACGTGCTTTTTTTTCCCCTCGTAGGCTTTGTGAAACACATTCAAGCTCAAGTCAACACAATGCAACTTGAAATAAAATGAAACTAAAATAACACGAAAAATGTAACCCTTTGCGTGTCGGTAGCGGTTTTTGTCGCCAAAAAGGTAACTGAAAACAACAATAAACAAACGAATGTGCAGTACTCTCAAACTTGTTGACTTAGCCACACCGTGCACATGACTAAAAACAACAATAAACAAACGAATGTGAAGTACTCTCAAACTTGTTGACTTAGCCACACCGTGCACATAATTTTCTATAAAAATCTGCAGCCACACGTAGAAAAAGAAGAAGAAGATAAAGAACCGCTGTCCGGGAGAATTTTGATGCTGGTGGTAATTTTTTTATCTTGTGAGGATTGTCACAGTCAGTCCTCTTTGAGAAGTCTTTTAACTTGACTTGAAAGATTTCTTAGAGGGAACTGAATCATACAACTTTAAAGTTCGAGTGAAAAATGGTGAAACCTACAATTTATTTTTTCTTAAATCTGGTAACCCTTATCATTCTGATAAACCCAGTGCTTGAAATAAATTTGACTGATAGTTCAAGGGTGGTGCCAGAATAGCTTGGCGCCTGAGGCGCCAAGCTATTCTGGCACCACCCTTGAACTAAAACAGTTGATCTATCTCCTAATCAATTTCACAAGATCAGCCTCAGGATGTAATGGGTTAATGAGACTGTTAGTTTAAGTGAGCTTCTCTGAGAGATGAATGACATAAGAACTCATTCCGATAGCGTTAACTCGAGCCTTAAAGTCAGTTAATGATCATTGAATGATTGTAGGTTTAAGCAGCTGGCTTTTTGTAATGTATGTTGTTCTGTGATTTTTGTCCTTAAAACCCATAACAACCGAAATCACGAACCAGCTCATCATTGTTTTGCCGTTTTCCTGAATGAATAATAATAATAATAATAATAATAAAATCGGTCATATATAGGCGCTTTATTTTCAGTTATATGAATTGTTTGATGCAATAAGGACGGAAATGACTGACCGTATGGATAGAAATGAGAGACCAGACATGTTATAACTGTGATTTTTGTGTGTGTGTTCCTTCTTTTTTTTTTTTTTTTCTCGTTCAGGAGCATGCTTTGTGCGATAGGGACCGATATTCCATAGCACTAGCAGCACATATGTGTTTTGTCTCCTTTCCTTGAAAAAAAATTTGTGAGTGTTCCTTCTTTTTTTCTTTTTTCTTTTTTTTCTCTCTTTCAGTAGCATGCTTTGTGCGATAGGGACCGATATTCCATAGCACTAGCAGCATATGTGTTTTGTCTCCTTTCCTTAAAAAATAAATTTTCAGCAAAGAAAGTCACACACTTAACTCAGCCGTGTTGTACTTGTCTTTTCAAATCGTGTTTCTTTCTTTCTTGGGTATTTATTTGTTTGGCAGTAACCTTTATGTCCTTGTTGTATTTTCCTTTCTAAGCATATAACGTCTTCCTTTGTCGCTGGGAATTTCTTGCATTTTGCACCTTTGGTGTTCACATTATTTTTTTTTTGTTTTGAATTCGTCTGTCATTAGGCTGCTTAACGACCGAAGTCATAAAACTGAGGAACTAAAGAAATGCAACATTTTCGGAACCAAGCCAAGTGTTTCCAATGATTCCGAAGATGTCGTATTTCTTTTGCTGGTCAGTATACATCAGCACAAAGCAATTGCTTGTGGGATTTTCTCTGTCCATAGTCTTCCGTCCTTAACGACCGAAGTCGTATACTGACGAGCAAAAGAAATGCGACATTTTCGGAACCATCGGAAACACTGAAGTGTTTCCGACGGTTCCGAAGATGTCGCATTTCTTTTGCTCCTTCGTTTTATGACATCGGTCGTTAACCAGCCTAATGACAGACGAATTCAAAACAAAAAAGGTGAACGCCAAGCGTGTAAAATGCAAGAAATCCCCCAGTGAAGTGTTTCCGATGGTTCCGAAAATGTCACATTTCATTTGCTGGTCGGTATACATCAGCACATACACGCACTATTTGTTCGTTGTTTTTCTTCTGTCCATAGTGTGGTTTAGTGCCGTGCGGGCGATGGAGTGCTTCACCCTGGTGGGTTACGTCCTGTGCATAGTGCTGGAGACGTACCAAGACTTCTACAAGACTGTGCCTAGTCCCGACACCAGATTAGTGGAGATTCTGGCCTTTGGCGCAGGTGAGAGTTTTTAGCTATCAGATAGTATGTCTGACACCTGACAGAGTCGGTTTACAGCTTTGTTGTTAACTCATTCAGCCCGGCGCACGTATTTCCCAAATTTTGAAGGCGTCATCCAAACGACTTTGCATCTGTTGCAAGAGATGAATCGACCATGATAATTCATGGGTAGTAACAGCTAATCTCCTCGCTCTGGGACCATACGGCGTTGAGGCGCGTCCCCTGGGTGGTGGATAGGGGTCCCTCGTGAGAGGGGTGCACCGAATGAAATAAGGTGCCGTGAACCAACATGGTCTAAGGGAAGGTGACCCCGACAGAAAACCCCTGGTCCTCCTAGTAAGGGGGTTGGGCGTGGGGGTAGCTTCCCCACCCTGCAAAAAAGGAAATAGCTACAAAAACGCCGACGAAAAGACTAACAGTAATTCCTTTCCTGGAGGAGGAAGGTTCTTCTACTAGAAGACTTATGACGTCCTGTGGTGAAAGCCGGAAGTCTTCGGAAGCCACAGGACCGAGCCGCCTCTCTCTATCCAGGGATACAACCATGGGCACATGGAACGTCAAGACCATGTACCAGAGCGGCAAGGCCGCCCAGATAGCAGCGGAAATGCAAAAGTACAACCTTTCCCTGCTAGGCATCAGTGAAGCCAGATGGACGCAGTCTGGCCAGAAAAGGCTGTTACAGTCTGAGAAAGCCAGCTTCCAGTATCACTAGGCAGGCATTGTCATGGAACCCCCAGGGAAAGAGGAAAAGAGGTAGGCCGAGAAACTCCTGGCGTCGAGACCTCCAAGCAGACATCAAGAGACTGGGAACCACCTGGAGTAGAATCGAAGGAGAAGCACAGGACAGGAGTTGCTGGAGGTCTCTCGTCGACGGCCTATACCCGGGTAGGGGTGACAGGCATAAGTAAGTAAGTAAGTAACAGCTAATCTGGCACTACCCTTAAATTATCATGGTCAATCCATCTCCTGCTGTAGTGCGTCAGGGCTGAATGGGTTAACACTTTTGCAGCCATTGGACGCAGCCGTGTTTTTTTTGGTGTGTGTGTTATGTTGTGTGTGTGTGTGTGTGTGTGTGTTTAATCGGCATAAATTCAATGTCCAAGATCTCCAGCCTTCAAAATAGAGTGGATATAAAGTGTTGTTAGCAAGAGACATGGATCCTCATGAGCCCCCGCATTTGAGGGGGATCATGAGGATCTACGCTTCCTGCATGTGGGAGGTGTTAATTTATTTCGACAGTGAAAGGGTTAAAAACAAAGCAGCAAACTGACAATTAATGCATCAAACAAACAATCAAACTAACAAAACAGTTGTGCTGGTCTACTAGATTGACAGCAATTGTTTCATAGATCTACTTACTGTCTTTAACTCATTCTGCCCGCGACACACCACAGCAAGATATGGCTCGACCATGATAGTTCAAGGGCGGTGGCAGAATTGCTTGGCGCCTATAGGCGCCAAGCAATTCTGCCACCGCCCTTGAACTATCATGGTCGATCTGTCTCCTGAATTGTAATGCAGTCCTTAGAGGATAACTCCAAAATGTGGGTATTTCGTACCTCGGGCACAATGCGTTAAAAGGAGACTGTATGATTAGTATTACCTGCACTCGTGATGGTGATGGCCCATTTCGTAATGAAATTATATATAATAGGTTGATAAATTTAGATTGTTGACATTTCAAACAATCTTTTCTTTTAGGGATTGGGGCGGGGAGGATAGGATGACAAAGTATGTTCTTGCAAAAGAAGTTTGTTTTAGTCAGTTGGATTCTATATTTTGAGTGCGATATACAAAAGATCTGATGTTAACCATATAAAATCCTCTTCATGGTGAGCATGACTTTATGTGCTTGCGTAGCTATCCAGCTGCTCAAGCCATGTTTATTTGATGAATGTGTGCCTCAAATGATATCCCAAGATTCGGTTTTGCTCAAACTATAAAGTCCAAAAGATAAAACATGACCATTTTTCACTTTATAATTTTCAGGGGAAACAATCTAGTGTGACCAGTGTAGCTGGTATGCGGGTCAGCCTACAATATGTTAAAGTCTTTGGACTTAAGGATGATCCATGCACTTAGCACGCTGACTGCTGTGCCAAACATCCAGGTTCAATGCTGCCCGGCTCGTCCTCAGAAAGAAAAAATCCGACCACGTCACTCACCTGCTCAAACTCCTTCACTGGCTTCCCATCCCACAACGCATCCAAATCCAATACAAGATTCTGTCTCTCTGCTACAAATCCCTGAACAACTGCGCTCCTGCCTATCTCTCCAACTTACTTCACCCCTACACTCCTTCCCGCTCTCTCCGCTCCATCTCCGACCCTCTCCGCCTCCATATCCCCCGCACCAAACTCAGCACTTTCGGCCCCCGCTCCTTCTCAGTATACGGTCCATCCACCTGAAACAGTCTCCCACTCTCTCTCCGTCAGAAACACTCTCTCTCTCCTCCTTCCAGTCCGCCCTCAAAACTCACCTCTTTCAACAGTTCTAGCACTATATCACCACACTCCCCACCCCAAGCTGACTGTCGTAATGTATCTCACTATTTGTGGTACGTGAGTCG